>CAJFCO010018493.1:115881-149294 GCA_904066015.1 Synergus gifuensis
CCTCTTAGCGAGGTTGTACTGTAATTGTTGGTTTTTCCCATTTTTGGTAACTTTTCCAAACTCTATTCCACTAGTTCAATATTGTACAACTTACAAATATTAAAATGGTACTTTAATTATTAACCCTCTTATGCATTCTTGCAGAGAAATCATCGAACCTTCACATCCGTAAAAAACGTGTAATTAATCATTCACCAGGAGGAGTCCAACCAGCACATATTACATTGTCTAGACATGTTGTCCAACTTCTAGTAGCTGATAATTTTGAATGTGCTGGTAGTATATTACAAGCTAATATCATCTTAACTGTTCGCAATTGTCTTTATGGAAGTGATGATCAGTACACCGTTTTATCTGGTTCATTAACAAAATACACAGGAACTCCTCATCGTGTAGTAGGAAGTTTTAAACACCCAGATACTAATTTAGGTTTGACATGCATACATATATAATAATATACGTATAAACAAATAATAATGATTTTCAAATACCGTTGTTTTACAGCATTGCTGAAAATCCATCCACCAATCACTCTTAGTCCTCATGGTAATCTAAAAATTGATCTTTACACTGGACCTTTATCTCCGAGTCCTTCTGGCCTTTTCAGTGGCTGGGGATGCACAAACATATCACCAGAGTGAGCTATCATATTTTCATCCCTTGTTCATTTATATCGTTGTTCTTCCACTTTAATATCTCGACAGAATCATTCATTCTGTTTTTTACAGTGTTCCACAAAATTCTTAGAGAAGTATTCAACAGTATTAACTATGCTACTATAGAAATATATATTTTTCCAGGGGACATCGCACTTATCCTGAAGTGTTAATGGCAGTCTTGCTGCCAATAATTACCCATACCCAGTGTTCCACGCTCACTAGGGGCTTGCACGGACGAATTTTACCTGCGCATGAGATTTGTACCCTTGATGGACGAAGAGAAAGAGGCGCTTGCTACGGCGATGAAGGTGGTTCTTTAACTTACGCCAATCGGCTCCTTGGTATTTATTCTCATAATGAAGGGGTTAATATTGGATTACATCCAGAAGTTTATGTCAATCTTCGTAATGATAACATTACTCGGTGGATCAATTATAACATAGAAGAACTTCAGCGTTTACGTCATAATCGCATACTAGCTTGAAGTTGTACAATATTTCACGATTGTTTCAATCGTTTACGAAAATGGTGTTTAAGATTAAATATTTCTCATTTTAATATTTACTAGCTCAATTTAATGTTACTAGCTTACATGATTTGTATGAAGAATACCTACACTATAAACAACCAAAAAAATTTTTAAACATAATAATTGTTCTCAATGCCAAGAAATTTGTATTTTATAAGTCTTTAAAATTAATTTTAGAACTAATTTATAATTCTTGAGTGAAGTAACCAAAATGTAGGTCATATAAACATTTCGCAATAAATGAGAGACTAAGTAAATTATATTGGTAATTTTAATATGAAACAAAACAATGCGACACTACTGATGCTAGTTTCAAAGACACACATCATATCTAATGCCTTTAACTTCGTGTTTAAGAAACCTAAACGATTGTAATGAATTTTTAAATAATCTTGGATGAATCATTATAGTTTTCAAGAAATTTCGGTTTAATGGAATCGATTTTAATTCAGTAGATTTGACTTGAACTTAGAAGAAATTATTTAAGGAATTTTAAAGAATTTTTAAAAACACTGAAAGAATTACACTCGACGTTCTCAATAGTAAAGTTCCCAATAGTAACATATTCCCAATAGTAAAGGAGTTCCGTTCTCAATAGTAAAGAGCGCAACTCGTAAAAAGCACTTGATACCAATGCTCATGCGTTGAGTTCGGCATCTGATTGGCTGCTATTCGCGCGCAGTTTAAAATACTAAAAATAGTATTTGGTATGCAATACGCATGCGTAATTGATGTGACTACAGAGAAAATGAATTTCTTTACTATTGGGAACGGCTCTGGTTTGGATATCTTTACTATTGGGAACGTCGAGTGTAACCAAATATTGACATTTGTCTTCATTTTGAAAATAATATTTTCTAAAGCAATCAAAATCCTCAAGGAAAAAAGAACTGCTCGTTTGGTCGATTCGAGAGGATCGGGAGTAAGTCCTTTGGCGATAACATGGCTTTTCAAGAAGTCATCTAAATTAATTCGCAACCGTAAAGACGTCGGTATGGGGCGTGTTCACGATTTCGTATCCGTGACCCCAAGAAGCAACGAACGGTAAACTCTACGAAGATTTAATGTCACATCGTAAACTGCTCTTTTGCTACCCTCATGGAAGGTCACGTGGGTTGTTTTTGCGCTTCATTGGTTCGTACGATCTTTGACGTTCTTTATATGGAACCTTTAATACAATGCATTGTGCTCATTCGCGTAGACAAAATCGAAAAAAATTCTCCATAAATATCCTTAAGAGAAATTCTCATTATTTTCGAAGATTAAAAGTCCTAGATATTTTTTATAATAATTTAGTGTTTTATGTCTTTCAGTCTTTTTTTAAAATTATATTTAAATTAACTTACCGAAACGAGGAGAGCAGCAGCACGCCTTGAAAAATTTCTAGAATCATCGTTCCATCTTGCTTCACAAATAGACCTACAAATGAAAAAAATTTTATTGTCACCACTTTTTCAGCTGGATTACTAGATTCATTTTTTATAAATTGAAAAAAGATCAATGATAGTGAGGTTAGACTAGATCAAAAATTTGTTTTAACACCAGAATATTTTTTTTAACGATAATAATCAAAATTTGTGAACATTTTATTTCTTCAAATTCAATGGCATTTATTTGAATTTATTGAAATTTATATGACTTCTGTGGAATTAATTTAGGTTGAGTGAAATTCATTTTAATTCAGTGTAATTACATTCAATTCAATAGGATTTCTTAAAATTAGAGGGTGTCTGCGTAAATATATTTCCAAAATATTTAGCTATTATATTTCTACAGATGGCGCTGTGATCACTTATGTCATGTGAAAAGTAGACCGTCTGAGGTTTATAGCCATATAGTCTTTTTTTGCGAATAAAAATTCCAGGATGACACCTATCATAAAAATTATTATTTTTCAGCATAATTAACAACTTCTGCATTATGTTCGTTTGCTTATTTAAACAAATAATTCTAGTTTATTAATGTTCAATGCAGCTTATATGTTTTGAAGAATGAATAACTACACTAAATTGCGAAAAATATGATCAAATATAATACTTTTTCATATACAAATATAATACTTTTTCGAATACATATATAATAAAGTTACTATTTAGAAAAAATTTAAACTATTAAATTAACACTCTTATATCCCGAATAATCATTAAAAAAATTCAGTGAACTACACTACTGTCCCAAATTCAAAAGTCGTGTCTACATTTAGGATGAGTCATTTGTCACTTTGAGAAACTTCAGAAAAAAGTTATAAAAAAGCCTTCCTTGCTGTTTATATTTCTGTACATCTATTTTAGATATGATATTTCAAAATGTTTGTTCGTAAATATATAAACAGCAAGAAGGCTTTTCAGGCTTTTATAACGTTTTCCAGAAATTTCTCGAAGTGAAATGTGACTCATCCAAAATGTAGATACGACTTTTGAATTTGAGAGACAATACAGTGATGGTAAAAGCTTATAGCCTAGATCATAAATCTGGAAATGGAAAGTATAACCTTCCCATTGTGCCAGGTATATAAAAAGGGGTCAGGTACCGTTTCAGCGCTAGCTACCTATTACTTTCGAAGACAAATCTCATATCTCCGGACTCGTAAAGGATTTCTTTCTCATTAAGAATCATTCGGGAAAATGGGACCCCCTGCTGCGAAAAGCTCGGTCAGTTTAACAAATGGACCAAGAGGAAGAGAGGAACTTAAGGATTCTGAGTTGCAGTGGCACACTAGAAGGGGAAGGTAGTCAGGTAGCTGGCACTGAAACGGTACTTACTTACTTCCTTACTTACGCTCTTACCATCATTTTCTGTTTGTCCTTCAATCAGCAAAGATGAATTTCATCAAGAGAGTAAAGCTCTTTTTTGGTTTCGGGCAAGCCGAAACTAACACTGGTGACGAAAAAAGTGACGTAGTTTGTGAGAAAAGTGAAGTAGTTTGTGAGAAAAGTAAAGTAGTTTGTGAGAAAAGTGAAGTAGTTTGTGAGAAGAGTGACGTAGTTGATGAATTTCCGGTTAAAGTTACACTTAGAGAACAAAGCCGGTCATTCAAAAAAGATATTGTTCCATCAGCTGCTCAAATTAGAGCACAACTTATGATTTAAGTTCATAAGTTGTGCTCTAATTTGAGCACAACTTATGATTTAAGTTCATAATTGAGACGAGCGAGCACAGGATAAATTAAAATCTATCATTTGGATAGTCGCTTCGCAGGTTGGCATTGTTGCCTTGGTGACCTCGCGAAGTGAATTTTGTCAAATAAATTCCAAACTGGGTATTCTGTCTTTATTCTGGGGTGCGCTAATTAATGTCTTCCGAAAATATGTTTTTTTATGTTTTTTTTATGTTTTTTTATGTTCTCGGATGAATGAGCCATTCTACTGGCCATTCTACTACTTATTTAAAAATGGTTCTTGACAGGTTATCTTTAGTTCTAAAGCTTTGTGGTGTATGTTTCGTCTCTTCTCGACTAATATTTTTCAAGAATTGTAATCTAAATACTGATGGTTGTATTTGTCATTCAATTTTGTTAGAAATTTTGAGGTGTTTGCCTAATTCATTTTGTCATTTATTATAATAAATTGTGCATCTGGAATATGAAAACTATCATGTTCTTTTCATTAATATCAGCGAGTTCACTCCTAACCCATTCTCCTCTATATATTAAGTTAGTTAATCTATCAAATAAATTGAGAAATTAATTTGAAGCATTTACGAACATTTTGGTTATTTTATGTCGAAAAATTTAAATATTTAAAAATAACTTGGCGCTTAACTGAATATACAAGAATTTAATTAAGTTCTCAATTAAACATTGGATTAAAATTAAAAACGGGTTACAATGTGTATGAAAAATTATTGTATTTGATCATGTTTTTCGCAATTTAGTATAGTAATTTTTTCTATAAAAGAAAATGAAGATAACTTCGAGGTTATCTTGTCATAATTTCAAAGACAACCCAAACGATTTTGTCCGGCTAGCATCTCAGGTTCTTAACATACCTAAATCGTCTTTGTGGAAGGTTCTGAAGATCAGTTTGAATTATCATTTTTAAAAAGAAAGTATTTTTAATGACGAAGCACACTCCTATATGTTGTTGGCATCTTTCTGACTTTTATTGAAATAGTTCTACAATAACTGACTGATGATACATACATGGTAAAAATTTTTTGAAGATTGAACTTTTCCCCTGGGCTCGATAGAAGATCATAAAAAATGATTACTCTATGCAACACGGAGCCACACGCTTCACAGGATTTCAGTTTTTGTTGTTCTTCAGCGAATTTTCAACAGCTTCAAAATACGATTCAAACTGTATGTCATGAATGAAGGTGAACACTCGAAAATATCATACATTAATCCCTAAATACTGTATAAAATGATATATAAAGCCGCAAGTAAAATATCTTGTTTAGTTTAAAAATACCAAATGATTCATTGTGGAAATATATTTATGAACACCCTGTAGCTTAAAATAGGCTTTGGCGAAATATTTTATTTTATTTTTTACGAACCTTTTAATTGCTGGCCAGGAACGGCAGAGGTCGTAAAGCAGATTTAAGAGAAGAACTGTGACGCCAGTTTCCTTAGCTAGCATCGACAGAGCTCCCAGGCACACACTGCTCCACACATATACTGTTTGCTGTCTGTAATCATACAGTGAGGAATTCATTTAATTAATCCATATACCTCTGCATTTTACACTAGTACTAGCCACATAATGGTATCTCGTTAGAGGCCAAATTGATTAGCTAATTAAGTTAATAACTCCAGCTCATACCTATCGTGAATTATTTGAATACCTAAGCTCTGTATTTTATTTTCTATATCAAATTTCCAGACGAATAGTCTGAGGAACTTTATTTATTTACTGTTTTTATTTCTTTTTGATATTTATTGGATTAGGAATATAAAAATGAAGTTCCAGAAACAATTACACTCGAACCTCTCAAATTTTACCAGCATCTTTCTCACCGAGCACGTGATACCTGGTGATACCACTGTACATGCCATGGCACTCGGCATGTGCAGTTTAAAGTATTGAAAAATATGATTTTATACGCAATACGTATGCGCAAGTGATGTGACTACAGAGGAAAGGAATTTGATAAACTTTGAGAGAGTCGATTGTTTATTGTTAATATATTTTATATTAATAGACTGATTGTATTAATCGACTATTTGATATTGAATCAATTACTTTCCTATCTTTTTAGATACTAATAGAAATTTCATTGAAAAATGCTAATGAAAGAAAAGTGTTTCTTCAAGAAGACGATGAATTGCACGACGAATTTCAAAATCGAGACACGGTTCGTAACTTCTTTCGAATGGTCGTACCACTTTTCAACTATGGCACGAGATGAATCATTATTAAAAAAGTTCCTGTGCTTGACATTCAGTAAAGTTAGTTCTCGACACTTTTCTCCGCTGAACGTGGTAAGCGACGACGCTATTCAATGAAAACGAGGACACGACATTTGAATCTGCTACATCTTCAAATAAGTTGGGAAAACACACTTTTAGTTTATTTTCACGAATCACAGAAACGTTTACGGAAATTCTCTTATATATATAAAAATTCTTTTTAATTCTCGAAGCTAAAATGAAATACTATTCATTAAAATAAAATATATATTATAAAATCCAATATGATGATTAGAATTTGGATCCAGTGATATTAATGCATGCAAACATCTCATTATATTCGAAATGACGAAAATTTATTTCAACTCTCTCGAGATAAGTTACTAAAATGAAATGTCTCTAGACGTTACAAATACAGCGCAGTAAGATGGCACGTACATCAATCCGTGTCGGGTGACGGATCCGTTACCAGGAGCCGTTTGGGAATTTGAGAATAACGCGACTGACGTGGAATCGGTTAGATTTTAGAGTCACAGGAAGAAGAGAAATTCCCGTGCACCGAACCGTGAAAAAGAGGTTGAAAGCGTCAACACAGACAGGGTTGGGGCAAAGATGTTCCATTTTCTTCCTGGTTGGATTAAAGCTTTGGAAATAAGATTAATCGAGGTAGCAGATCCGCTGCCCTGTAAAATGCGATAACAGTTACTCCCTTTAATAAGGCATAAACCTGTCTTCGAATCGAATGTTTTCGTCCCGAAACATTCAGCGGAAATAAGTAAGTTGTCATGGAACACTTGTCAAAAGAATCTTCTAGAATTCTCTGTTTCAAGAACACTGGGACAGATATTCCCTCTGGCGAGGAACTTTTTACTTGAAATGCACATATAAAGTGGAGGAAAAAAGAAAGAGTTCAGCTCCGATCGTTTAGCAGGCTGAAACTGCTTCTGAAAGTTTTAACGTCGTAAAAATATCTATTTTATGGAAAATTTTTTAATTTGTAAAAAGTAGAAGAGTTCACTTCAAAAACGCAGCTAACTTGTACAGACAAAAAACATTAAAATGAACAGAAAAATAGTGTACACATAAAACAGGTAAATAAGGTTCATGTCACAGATAAACAACTAATATACGACATGGGAATAAATGTATAACGGACACAACACAAATAAATGACACACAGCCAAATACCGCACGCAAAACACACACAGAACATATATAACGTATATAAACAACGCTCATACCACCTGGGCGTACAACACACATAAACAACGTATACAATAGATAGTCAAATAAAGCAGAAACATATTGCAAACAATATAGACTCAAACATTACACACAACGCGTACAAATGACACAGAAACAAATGACTCACACAATACCCCTCACTAGTAATTTTATAAAGCCTAAGAGAAGAACTTAAAAAATAAGATGAATTCGATCTTGAGCAGCTGATATAACAACAGATTTTTTGTTCGATCGGCTTTATTTCGTTTCCAGAATGACACCTGTCATGAAAATTGGATTGTTTTTCAGCATAATTAACAACTTTATGACACATGTTACTCTTCGGGATAATGTCCATTTCCATTAAAATTCTTAAAAACTGCCAATTCGTTAGGCTTACGAGAACAACTTTAATCATAAGATGTATTATAACTTGAAAAACTGCTGGAACAACAGATCTTTTGTTCAACCGGCTTTGTTCCCTAAGTATATGGTCCCTTGCACGTTTCTTTAAAAGATGATCGGATTCGCAGAGTGACAACCATCTTCTGTAAACTTGAGAGGCGTTGATCAGTGATTTTCCATCCAGTTTTCGTAAAAATTCTTAATAACGGCCAATTCATTAGTCCTACGAGAAGAACTTAAATCATAAGATATATTCTAACTTGAGCAACTGCTGGAACAACAGATCTTTTGTTCAACCGGCTTTGTTCAATAAGTATATGGTCCCTTGCACGTTTCTTTAAAAGATGATCGGATTCGCAGAGTGACAACCATCTTCTGAAAACTTGAGAGGCGTTGATTATGACATGTGTCATAAAGTTGTTAATTATGCTGAAAAACAATCCAATTTTCACGATAGGTGTTATCCTGGAAGCGTTATTCGCAAAAAATGACACTATGGCTATAAATATCAGACTGTTTGTTTTTCACAACTATATGACATTAATAATCTTAGCGCCATTTGTGGAAATAATTTTGAAATATTTTAAGAAATGTATTTATGGTGACTGTTTACCATTTTATCAAGAATAAGTATTTCAATAAATAAAATTTATATGAAATATTTATCTTTATTAAGTAAATAAAATAAATCTGTGAAATCTTCCATATAAGTTTTTATAATTGAGACTCCAAGTTTTCCTTCAATTTTACAATCATCTATTTATAAAACTGAACAACTTATTTCATCGCGAAAAATTGAGGGATCGTTTTAATATGATTTATGGAGTGTCGAATGTAAACGACGCAACTTTGTGACACGGGTTTATTGCGGATGAAATTGAAGACAGGGGTTGTTGGTAGAATCTTGAGTATGGCGAGGGGTGTATCGCATGACGAAGTAGCAGATGGTTCATAAAGAGGAGAAAAGTGATTGTACTATATAAAAAAGGGCAGAGGCCAATAAAATTTCAGTGTTATATGTTTTAGTATCAGCCTCTTGTGATGTCAACCTCCCTGTCAATTCTTGTGAATTGTACATACTGTTCAGATGTTATCGACTTAATACAAATAAACCGAACGCAATAAAATTTTTAATTTGGTATCTTTAAACAAGATAATTTAATAGTTCTTGAGAACATCATTTTTTTAATTAATTTTTTTTTCGACCGAATTTCAGGGCAAAACTACACTTTCAAGTTTATTGTGAAAACATCACGTATTATTGGAGAACGGAAATCTAGAAAATATTCCTTCATATCCGCAGTTTTCTTTGTTACTTCCTTTTAATACCAAGAAAGGAAGAAACCATTATTTTTAGTGAATGGAGACGAGGGTCTGAAATCTTGACGAGAAAGGGTAAAAAATAGGAATAGGTGTCAAAGAAACAATGAGAAAAGAAGATATTATCTTTATATGAATGGAGCAATTCTTCTTGTACATGTCTACATGTGCATGTATATTTGTGTATGTCACATCAACCAGAATGTTTTCGAAAGCAAGCATTTTCTATGTTTTTAGCAATTAAAGGCAAGTGGGTAAATGTGTCACCCTTCTAAGATGAATTATGATCATCCTATATTTGGATACTGTTTAATATCCCGCCCTCTTTTAATTATCACTATTTTTACTTTGCCTCTGCACTGATTAATATCTACTTTCCTGCTGTTACTCGCGTGCTAGAACCTGTCCAAAAATTTCAGAGGTTTATATAATGCTAATTGAGATCCTGATTAGAAGCACTCTTAACATCAGCGATAATTTTATTACCTTGTTAAGATGATAACATATATGTACATTAAGGAAAAAAGGTAGACGTACCCAAGGAGTTGAGTAAACTAAATCAATTTTGTGTCGACCTCAAGTATGCAAAGTCGATTTTAAAAAGTCAATTTATAAGAAGTGAAAGTCAATATATTATAGTCATATATTATTAATATGAATATCTTGTAGCACAGTACCTTTAAGCTTTAAGTATGTAAGTAAAATCAATAATTAGAAAGATACCCGTTAGATATCCCATGACCCATACGCACTGATATATACAGGGTGTCCCACAAGGGCCGTGCTCAAGGGGGGTGGGGGTTTATCCCCCCCCATATGAACATATGAATTAATCATAAAAATATTTCGAGCCCCCCAAAATGAATTCCTGAGCACGGCCCTAGGTGTTGGAATTTGTTAGCCGTATGTTATTGTCACGTAAAGGGGGTGTTGGAATTTGTTAGTCGTATATCATTGTCACGTAAAGGGAGTGTTGGAATTTTTTAGCCGTATATTATTGTCATGTAAAGGGGGTGTTGGAATTTTTTAGCCGTATGTTATTTTCACGTAAAGGGGGTGTTAGAATTTGTTAGCCGTATATCATTGTCACGTAAAGGGGATGTTGAAAGGACCGTGCGCAAGGGGGGGTTTGGGGATTTAACCCCCCAAAGACAAATTAAAATAAAAAATAAGATTTTATTTTACATCAAAGACGATCGTTTGAAGGAAATTTTTTTATTTTAATATATGTATTAATCATAAAATTATTTCGATCCCCCCCCCAACATGAATTCCTGCGCACGGCCCAGTGTCCCACCACCTATGAACATCCCGGTACTGGGTAATAAAGGATAAAATATAGGAAACAGAAAAGTCCTCTAGCGAAATTTGATCTGGGCTTTAGTTTGGGCACATTAAAGCTTCAAAGTTGGACTTTTCTGTTTATTTTTTTGTGTTCTATCACATATTACCGGTAGTTGCATAGGTGGTGGGACATCCTATATATATATATACATATATATGCCCATACGCTAAACGTGTTCACAGGGTTGTGCAGTGACGCGTCACTCGGAAGTTTTTTACGTAATTTACATGGTTTTCTACTTATGTATATTACGTATTTGACGTAGAAAACCCCCCCACTCTCTATGAATTTGTTATTTCCGACGTAAAATACTTAGTAAATTACTGTAAAAAACCATGTAATTTATTTTATGTATTTTACTTACCCAACCGTGCGCGTTCAACGAGAGCGAAAAAGATGAAGGTAGAGTAGGGGAATAATGCTGCGTGCGCAACCTTGAGTAAGGAGGGGTCCATGAATCCATCTGTTTCGTCTGTTACCGGAAAGTAGCGAGATCAGTGGAGAACTGACGACACTTCATTTTGTTTTTAGGCCTACTAAGACTACTAAGAGTAAGTCGCATTTTACATCAACTTCAAAAGAATATTCGTTGGAAAGATCTTCGAAAAATCCATGCAGAGGATTTCTTTTTTATTATCATTATCATTATCCTAAAACACAAGGTATATCTTTCAAAATCGAATTCAGCTACCCCAAAAACACCGGATTTATTGAGTAAAATGGACAATAGAATTTTCAGCTTATTACTTTGGTCCAAGACCCTTAAAGTAAAACTGAGATTTGCCAAACAATCCAAAAATATTTTTCTTCATGGATTTTGAATTGCAAATTAAGGAGCATAGAATTGTATTCATATTATCGAGACCATAAATTGAAGCTATAGCTAATTTTTCCGGTTCAACTCAAATGAAGTACAAGCAATTTTTTTATCCATAATGCGCTTTTATTACAATCGATTACATTATTTTCTTATTTGAATTATTTTTTTATTGGATTCAGTTATTTCGTGAATTCGGAGGATTTTATGGATTCTGCGGATTTTGTGGAGGTCGTGGAGGTAGTCGAGATACTAGAGGTAGTACTGGGGGTATCATATGTCTAACACCATTATCGGACACTTGTATGTAACCATTTGGATAACGCCTTACTAAGGTAACTGGTCCAGTTCCAGATGTTCTATAAACATTGCCATTTGCCAATATTACATTGTGGCCTCGTCGTGGACGTTCACGTAAATTCGCAGGCGCTCCTGCTGGCGGAAGCCTTAATTGTTTACTTGATTCTGTACAAAGAAAATAGATATTTATGAAGTAGTAAGACAATTGAAGAGTGCCATTCCATAAGGAATTAACCCATAGTTTTCGGAAAATGAGATAATTAGGTGGGAAATTCTGAATAATTCATCCTTAAATACATATCCTCATCAAAGGATGGTTGTGTGTGATCATTGTTATTTTTCTCATTAAGTTTTATATTATCTTAGATTATACTTACGTACAAAATTCAGGAAAACTAGTAATGCAAAAAGTAGAATCCCAATTAGGAACTTCATTTTTTTGTTGGTATAGACAAAAAACTGATTTCGGAACAACTGTTTGTAGACTACCGATGAATGTTTGAGATATAGTCTCGCTACATTTTATATATATATATATATATATTTACATATATATATACATACATATATATATATATATTGTTTTTTACGATAAAATTTTATTACATATGATTTATTATCCATTAAGCCCATTAACGTAAGAAAAAGTTAAACACTGAAATCTGAATAAACTTTCGATGTTTTCTTCCACTGATAAGATAATTTTTCGGTAATTATAATATGAGATAAAATGTTTTTTGCGAAAACAAAAACTCCGGAATGTGAAAAAATACCGAAAATATTATTACCGAAAATATAACTCCCGAAAATTTAAATTAAAATTAAAATTTTGACAATAAGTACATTTAAGGATAAAAAATATACTTAATGATAAAAGTGGGTGTGGCCAATGGATATAGTCAAGGATAAAAGTGAGCGTAGCCAATTGATACAGTCAATGATGAAAGTGGGCGTGGCAAAAGTAATGAAAATTTCAATAATTCCCTTGGCTCATAATACTGAGATAAAGAATTAGGTTTTAATTAAATGAAGTACAGGCGATTTTTGGGACAATATAATGCTCTTTAATTCCAATCAATTACATCATTTTTGTATTTGGATTATTTTTTGAATGTGTTCAATTATTTTGTGGATTCTGTACATATTGCTGAGCTTGTGGATGTCGACTTGCTGTTACCGTTTGCATAATTCATTACTATGTGAAAAGATCCAGATCCAGATGTTCTATAAACATTTCCATTTGACAATCTTACTGCACGTCTATTATTTTGTACTGGTGGTGTAAATCTGGACGTCGAAGTCACAGATTCTTCTTGATGTAATACCGGGATTTGGTATAAACTTATACTTCTGTATGAAGAAAATATAGAAAATTATGAAGTAGAGTGACTATTGCAACGTGACTATTGCAATTCATTGAAATTGAATCAGTTTTTAGTAAAATTTGAAAAATTGAATGCATTTTAAAATGTTTCATAACAGTGCTGCTCTCTAAACTTAAATTAGTCAAAATTTCACTAGTTAAATTAGTAAATACATGGTTTACTAAATAAATAGTCATTTATCGTGGATTGACTATTGAAATAGTAAGAACTTTACTAGTAAATTAGTAGTAGTTTCACTAATATCAATTAGTGATCATAATTGACTATTCTTTAGTAACTTCAATTAACTAATTTTTTAGTGACCGCACTCAATCACTAATCTATTAGTGAAATATCATAATTTTGACCAATCAGAAGAGATTTCCTTATATGGCAGAAGCCGCAGAAGCCATTGCGCTATTGAAAGAGGTTATACGTGAAGTGTGAACAGTATTTTGACAGTATGGTGTGATTCTTGGTATCTTAGAATTTTAAGGAAAGATACATCCTAGTAAGTACTATAATCAAATACTTATTGATATAAATAAATATTAGTACATTACATTTTTTAAAAAGTATTACATTAAAGTATTAAATTTTTTAAGCAAAAACCCTTATAGACCAAAGTTTGGCATACCAAATCCTGATCTTCTTCTGTTACTACCAGAAGGATCTAATGTTGAAAACTGTCTACAGGATCTGCGAAGTCAAAAAAACAAGTCTATCCAGCCTTTTCTTATATGTGTAAAGGGCCAAGCCAAAGACGCTTACTTTATACATGTAGATGGTCACACACTACAAATAGATAAAAAGTCTGACCCTATTAATGCCTTCGACATTTTATTTAAATTTCATTTTGTCTTCAATGTTCATTATGCAAGCTCCTTAAAGTATTTTTATAATTTTATGGAATTCTATTTATACAAAACAACGAAAACTGCCTTAAACTCTGTGAAATCTTTATATATTACTCTTAATAATTTTAAAAAATAAGCCTTTCCAGACTTGAAGTCTGTTCAAGCTCAGCTATAGATTACATCATTATACTTATTTATCGATTTGACGATATTTTTTAATTTTATAATGTTCTATTTATCTATAATATAAATGGCTGTTTATAAGTTATTATGTTCATATAATAAAAAATAATCTATAAAGTGCACATTGACTTTTATTGTAACCGTATTAATAATTTTCTTTTAATTTAAATATGTATTTTTTTCTAATAACTTGTCTTACTAAGAAATTAGTAAATTTTAACTATTTTATTAGTGAATTTTCACTATCAAATTAGTAAATACATTATATATACGGACTACTAATTCTTTAGTCAAAATTCTACTAATTTCTTTAGTCGACCATTTTTACTAATCGAATTAGTAATTTTTCACTAAACATTAGTGGCCGACTTCTCTCTAATTGAATTAGTGAAATATCACTATGAATTAGTGAAATTTAACTAATTCAGATTAAGAGAGTGGTTTCGGGGGGTGGGGGAGCGAACAGATAGGTGAAATTTGTAAATAAAACTCTTGCGACAATATTACGAAAACTTGTCGATTACACGATAAACATGACGTGGTCTTCAGTAATTACGAAAGGCCAAAGTGTTTCAAATTGATGATTATGACAATTAATGAAACATTGGTTAAAAAAAATTCAGTTGGACGTATGCGAATGATAAAATAATAATTGGCGGGAGAAACTGAACTGTAGGGAATTTATGGTAGTGTTTTCCATGTGTGAATGAATTCTACTTATTTAAATAAAGACTCTCCTATTTTACTCAATTTTAAACTGCAGCATTCATGATTATTTAATGCCCGTTTTCAGTATTAAATTTCATTATAATATGTAAATTATGAAAATTCTAAATTTGAATCTTCCAGAACATTTCAAGATTTAAGATATATAATATATTCAAAGTTTGATTTATGTTTAATTTGTAATCTGATGTTTTGGGAAGTTAATAATTTAGAAATTGAACAATATTAAATTTTAAAATGTGTAATATTTATATTATCTTGGATTTTACTTACGTACAGAATTGAGGAAAACTACTAGTGCAAGGAATAGAGTCCCAGCTAAGATCTTTATTTTATTTATTTATTTATTTATTTATTTGGAAAGAGACAAGAACTTGATTTTGGAACAATTATTTGTGAACAACTGATGAATATTTTCAATATAATCCCTCTACAATTGATTAAGTACGTCTTGTTTATATTTTTAAGCCCATAGATTGCATAATTTAATATACGGTGAAACCGTATATTAACCGTTTGCTCCCATTTATCTTGAAAAATTTAGTATTTATTTACCCCCATTCACCAAGCATTTAGTATTCTGTGGAACCATTTGCCCTCATTTGTCTAGCAAAATTTAGTATGGTGTGAAAAAATTTTCCCCCATTTACCAAACAACATTTAGTATTCAGAAAAATAATTTTTTTTCACATTTACCAAGCAAAATTTAGTATTCTGTGGAACCATTTAACCCAAGTTACTAAGTAAAATTTAGTAATCTCTGGAATCATTTTGTCCACATTTACAAGCCAAATTTAGTATTCAGTGGAACCATTTGCTTTCATTTGTCTAGAAAAATGCTGTAAATTATGGAGAACCATTTTCCCCCATTTACCAAGCAAAATTTATTAATCTATGGAACCGTTTGCTCGCATTTTCCTAAAAAAAAGCATTGTGTGGAAACATTTGCTCCCATTCACTAAGCGAAATTTAGTATTCAAAGGTAGAATTTTCCTCATCTACCAAGCAAAATTTAGTACTCTGTGGAACCATTTGCTTCATTTACCAAGCAAAATTTAGTATACTATGGTACGCTATTTCCCCCCATTTATCAAGAAAAATTTAGTAATCTACGGAACCATTTGTTTATATTTAATAAATGGTTAAAGACTAATTCAACCTGAACTGTCATTTTTACCGACCCCTTTTTAAATAATATTTCAATATTCGAACAACTAATCTGAATATGTATAACTGAAGAAGCTATACTGCAGGTCTTCGGCAACTGTATAAAACAATATAATTAAACCAGCTAAAGTTGTAAAGGATATTCACTTTAGTTGATACAGGGATTTTCTTTAATTCCCTCGTTTACCCATGCAGAAATCGCCATACTGGTGCCATATTACCGATCAGGCCCCGATCGGGTTGGCCCGGTCCGTCCCGGATCTGGTATATTTCGTGGTTTCAGCGTCGTGTCAGACCCGGTGGCCGGGTTACCGCCTACAACGACACCTAGTATGTGTACCGTGAAATAACGAATAACTTGTGTGCAGTTTTGACAGCTATTTGATTTTGCAATCAATTTTAAGTTGCAATAATTGAATAAGATTATTTACTTTAAGTTGAATTAGATAATTAATTAATTAATAATTACACAATGCCAAAGTGTAAAAGCACTCCGCGGGTTCAGAAACACCGCGCGACAAATAGGATACCATATTTACGTGACGGAAATGCAAGTAAGTATATCAGTGAAACCTACCCTCAATATTAAAATTATTATTAAACTTGTTTATCAAGATTGATATATTCACGGCTATCTTCAATTGACATTATTGTTTTTTTTTAATTAATGCGAAATTATAATAATTTAATACCTATAAATAATTATGATATCAATTTCTAAATATAAGGTTATATATTCTAAGAAGACTTACGAACGTGTAATTAATTATATTTTAGGTTCTGAAGCCGATGATGATTGGGGTGGTAATCGTCAGGCAAGACGCGGTAACGAAAATTGACGTTTTCCATTGTATATTCTCCATATTTCTAATGTAATGCATAACAACATATATAATAATAAAATAAATGTTTTAAATAAATTAACTTCGTTTTTTATTATGTCCTTTTTAGATAGGATTTTCAACAGGCAATTAATCGGGATCCGGTCCGGGGCCGACCTGGCAACCAGATCGGGCTGCCACATTCGGCACGGATCGGGCCGTGTGTTTCATCACGGGTCTGATCCAGGTCGGTTTCCCGATCCGAGCCGGATTTGGCCAGATCCGTACCCGATCGGGGCCACGACAAAATTTCTGCATGGGTATTCTATACTAACTACATATACGTTCAGCTATCCTGCATAACAAATAAATTCCGCGTCGCAGTTACACCATTTTTTCTCATATGCTTTATAGAGCAGATGCATCATACTCAAAGCTTTATAACTGTGGCATCAAGTGCAACGAATATTTGTGGCGATCTTTTATTAACGTCAGCATCAGCGTCTAAAAGCTTCTTTGCAATATTGATGTTTCCCATTTTCAATGCTATTGCAAGCAGAGTAAAACCTTGAAAATTTCGAGCATTTATTCGAGCATTTATTTGAGCATTTATTTTAAGAGAGACGTTTTTTCATAAATTATTGTGTCAATTGTGTAACTTTTCCCTTTACGAATTTCGCTTTGTACTTTTTTGAAATTCACAACTGCAGTTAGTTTTGATATTTTAAACGTCATTGATGGCATTTAAAATATGATAATGACAGTTACAACGTTTTCAAAATTTGTTTTTTAAGTTTTCAAACATTTAAATTTATAGATTAAAAAAATTTGTAGATCAAAAAAGTAATTTAAAAAATTGTATATTATAACTCACCCATGATAGGCCAGGAAGGATAACAGGAAAAATATGCACGCAAGAACGTCAGCCCTTCCAACAATGCCGGTAACCTAAAAAGAGAAATTCATATATTTTTAATTATGAATTTAATTCTTCAAAATGTAGATTACTATCTACAAGTAAAACCAAATTAGTTCAAGTAATTAAAGTTATCAAAAAAAGCTCTCTTCATATTTTGTAGATGAAAAAACCTTTCCCCGAGTTAACTGAAATTCTCGTTGAAATTCTTTATCTAAAGGAGCACTCATTAATAAATTAAGTAAAAGGCAGAAGAATAATTCTGTCATCGTATTCTTCTTTTGATGTTTAATTAATGAGTGCTCTCGTAATTCTTTTTTTTTTAATGAGTACTGTTATAAGACGCAAAAAGATCTAATTATAAATATAATTATTATAATATAAACTTATTTATGTTGTATTAATATTATATTATTTATATAACATAAAAAAGACACACCTGTACTTTATTGTGGTAATTAATTAATTATCATAAGAGAAAATTTAGTTTCGCCAACTTCACACTCGCAATAATAAATACTTTTTACTAACGTTTTTCTAAAGGTTTCTAGTAATTCTAAGAATAATAAAGTATCATATTAAAAAAAGAAATTAATATATTGATAATAATAATAATAATAATAATAATAACAATAATATTTTTCAACATGATTGAGAAAAATATTTTCTTGAAGACATTATTCAATTGATGAAAAAAATATATTTCTTCCAATAAGAAGCAAGCAAAATTGAAATGAGAAGAAAGCAAAACTTTCTAGATTAATTAGTACAATAACTTCCGTTTATCCGGACGCGATGAAAATACCAGGGAGGTAATTGTACTCAATCGACTGAAAATAATCCAGGGAAGTATATCGCAAGTTTTGATCAAGGCACTAACTATAATACATTCTTAACTTTCAAAGTTCCCACCCTGGCTCTTCAGCAAGAAAGAAAGGTTGTTGGTGAGTTCAGTGGTTGGGGTGATGTTTTATGGGGGGGAAGGAAGAGGAAAGCGTAGTAGGCAGCGAAGACAGAGTGGATTCTCTTTAAGTTGGAGGGCAATTATAATCAGCTCTCACTTCACCTAATCAATTTCCAGTTTCATACAAGAGAGACAGTGAAAGAACGAAAGAGAGGAGGTAAAGAGATACTAATGGAGTAGCGTTCAGCATAAACTGGAACAAACTAAAACTGCATCTAGGCTTTCAATCTCCTTCATTTGAATAGTGGAAAATTGATGTTACTACTTTTTAAAAGAATCTGAAATATTTTTTTAATCATTAAATATTTACGACGTCAGTAGTGAAAATAATACACTCAGGGTGTCTAATGTGCGGAAATTAAAAAATTTCCGACCATCTTTTTCCACACCATTCTTCAACCTCCTTATTGAGGGGTTTCTGGTTAACCAGTTTTTCAAACCTCCTTTTGCACCTCCTTTTCCAATCTCTTCTTTACAGCAGCTTCTCCAAACCCAGTTTTCCAACCTATTTTACCACCACCTTTTTCCACCTCATTTTACAATCTCCTTATCCAAGGGTTTTTTTCAAGTCGGTTTTCAAACATTTCTACCACATTTTCAAATCTCTTTTTCTCACCAACTCCTCAAAACACAGTTTTCCAATCTATTTTCCCACCCTATTTTTCCACAAAATTTTCCAACCACCTTACATAAGGGTTTTTTTTAAACTTGTTTTTCAAACATCTTTTTCGCACCATCTTCTCCAAACCCACCTTTCTAACCTATTTTTCCACCACCTTTTTCCACTTGATTTTCGAACCTTCTTATGCAAGGGTTTTTTTTTAAAAACTGTTTTTCAAACCTCCTTTTCCACCTCCTTTTTCGAACTCGTTATTTAACAGCTATTTACTTGACAAGTGCGGAAAGTAGGTAATTCCCGATGAGTGTGAAGTGAAGCCATCACACGAAAACACCTATTCCCATCAAATTAGAGAACCTAAATTTTTTTTTATTATTTCATTTTTCAACCACTTTTTCACACCAACTTCTCCAAACTCAATTTTCCCACCTCTTTTCCCACTCTTTTCCAACTTCCTTATCCAGCCACCTTTTCTAAAATTAGTTTTCAGACCAGTTTCTCCAAACAGTATTCCTACACTTCTTTTTTCACTCCCTTTTACAATAATCTCATTCAAATACTTGTTCCCACCTTTTCATTCTTTTATCATTCCCACTTTTTTCGAACCTCCTTATCTCACCCTTTCTCACAAGCCCTTTACTCCCTCCCTCTACTTCAGCTCCCTTTTCACAACCCTTTTTCAAACCTACTTTTTCAACCTCTTTTTTTCAAACACCTTTTTTTAATTTGTTTTCCCACCTTCTTTTCCGATTTCCTTTTCCAAAACTCTTTTCACATCTTCTTATCCAATCATTTTATTCAAATACCTTTTATAAAACCAGATAAAACTAGATTTTCAATATCCTTTTTACAGTTTCTTTTTCCAACTCTCCTTTTCCACCTCCTTTTTCAACCTTGTTGTTTAAGCACATTTTTCCACCCCTTTAGCGAACCTCGTTATCCCACCTTTTTCCAAATCATTTTTCCGTGTTTCAGCTAATTTCCAACCTAATTTTCCAATCTCTTTTTCATACCATCTATTCCATGCTCGTTTTTCACACCTTTTTCCCCACCAATTTTTCCTCGCACCTTTTTCAACCTGATTTTCTCAAAAAAAAAAAATGTAATGTTGAATAAAAATTTAAACATTTAAAAATCAATTTAAAACATAAAGTAAATAAATTAAAACAAAAAAATTTTGAAAACCTTCTAAATGTCATTAATATAATTTTTTAAACATCATCAATGACGATTAAAACGTCTAAACTGACTGGAGCTGGGAATTTGGAAAAACTTTAAAAAGCTCAAAACAAAAAACGGACAGTGAAAAGGTAAAATAAGGAAGGAAAAGTTAATCTATAAATTTAAATTATTATTATTATTATATTATAATAAAAATCTTTAAAATTATACAATAATAAAAAAGTAGACAGATATTTCGGCAGGTGAACAACAATATATGTTTAAAATATAATTTAAATTAATTAATAAAGAGGTCACATTTTTTTCTTAATGGATATTATAACATGACCCATAAACTGTAAAAAAAGTAACTGCAAAGTAACTAAGTTACCCTAAAAGTTTCTTTGAATCAAATAAACATTTCTTTGAGCCAAAAACAAAATTTATTTGAATTAAATAAAATTTATTTAATTTAAAAAAATTTTCTCTTTGGCCCTATATCAAAGAAATGTTTATTTGATTCAAAGAAACTTTTTTCTGGGTGTAATACCCACCACTGATTCAAACAATCAACTATAATATTAATCTTTTTTTTATTTAGATAAATATTCCTGGTTGAATAATGTGACAACTATTGTTATCGTTCTCCCCTGAAAATCATTACTTAACAATTCTCTTCGCGTGTTATAGGCGGGTGGATTTCAATAAACGAATGTAAACGACCAGCTTAACTGTAGAAATATGGTGAGCAGCTTGCCACCCCAACCCTGACGAAACTGCCCGAAATTTCTTCGATGACCCTCTAGAGAATTTCGGTCAAGTGACTTCACTCAGTCACTGTCAGCAGAGCCGTATCTAGAGTAGCTGAAAGACAGGTCTCCCAAGTTGTATTTAAGATAACAGAGATTGCGGCATTGACGATAAATTTTCTCTCAGCACGTGATACGCTTAGCAGATTTATCGTCAGGAATGAGGATCCAATTTCAAAAACAGCCTGCAACAATTTATTATCGTAATTGCTAGTGGACCGTCAGACATGTGACATGAAAACGTTGTGCAATATGTGAATACATAAACGCTCACCACCCACGTCAAATTAGAAATCAAAAATTATTATCCATAAAATCTCGTAAAATCAAAAACGATCGATAGCCTAATGCAGCATCATTCATCTCGCGAATAGTCAACAAGTGTGTCTCTGATTTCCTATCGATTTTTAATTAGCCTCCGCCATCGACGTCAATTATCATTTATGTATAAACCTAACGAATAGAGTTGACAAAGAGGATCTCTTACATGAAATGACCATTAAAGGACTGGCAAAATTATATTTGACTTGAAAAGCATTTGTGGTTTTCATTGATAACTAGTTTCCATGTACAAACAATTTCATCGGAAATTTTATTGGGAATCGATTACGTAAATAATGGCCGGAATTTTCCCTTATTAATTATTTTTTATTTTTTATTTCTATTTATTCAATTTATTCAATCAGACTTTGAGAGGATCTAAAATGGTGCGAATTTTTTTTAGGGCTCTGAACGACTTCAACCACAACCTCTTTTTCCAAACGTTGTATCACTTCTTTCTTAAACTACTTTTACCACCCCTTTAGCGAATTTTTTTTATTATTTTTTTTTATTCGACCCTTTTTCCAAAATCTTTTTTCCTGTTCTGTTTTTATTCCAAACTACATTTTCTAAACCCGTTTTACGTGTCTCAACCCCTTTTCCAATTTTATTTTACAACCTGTTTTGAAGCCACTTTCTCCAATTACATTTTTCAAATTAATTTTTGCACCTTCTTTTTCAACCTATTTTTCGAACCCTTTAACGAACCTTTTTATTTCATCCTTTTTACAAACCCTTTAGTCTCGACACAAGGAATCTTTCTTCTTTTTACATTATCTTTTAATTTTGATTATTTAAAAACTTATAGTTGATAAATCAATTTTACAAAAATTTTACAAATACATAAAACTTGTAAAATTAAATATTTTGTTAAACTCTTTTGACAGAATCAAGGTTTTATGGGATGGAATAACAGTGCAAAATTTTATCAATTTTTATCACGTTCTGGAAATATGATGGAATCTATAAAAGCGTGACCCACACACATCCACACACATAAATACACATACGGATAAATTTTCAGGACATCATACTACATATATTCCACTTGCAATTTACCAACAAAAAAATGTTTTTAGAAAATAGATTTTGTCACCACTACTTGAATAAGGAAGTTGGAAAGAAGGGAGGAAAAAGCAGATGGGAAAATAGGTGGGAAAAATGAGCTTGGAGAAGTTGGTGTAAAAAGGAGGTTGGAAAATGGGATAGAAATAAAGGGTTTGGAAAAAGGGTGGGATAAGGAAGTTCGCTAAAGTGGTGGAAAATAGATATGGAAAAGAAGGTTGTAAAAGAATGCTGAAAACCAAGTTTTAGAAAAGGTATTTTAATAAGGTAGATGAATAAAAAGTTGAGAAAAGGGGTTTTTGAAGTGGAAATTGGAAACTAAGGTGGGAAAACGTTGAAAAATGTATTTGAAAAAAGAAGTTGAAAATTATACTGGAAAAAAGAATGTGGAACTGGATTTTGGAGAAGAAAAAGTGAGGAAAAGGTTTAGGAGAAAGGATGAAATAAAGAGGTTCTTAAAAGATACTTTTTATGAAAAGATGGTAGTAACAAAAAGTTTGAAAACGAGTTTTTAAAAAACCCTTGCATAAGAAGGTGGGAAAAGGTGGTGGAAAAATACGTTGGAAAAATGGGTTTGTATAAGATGTTGTGAAAAAGAGGTTCTAAAGACGTGTTTAGAGAAAACAAGACCCTAACATAATGAGGTTGGAAAATGAGGTGGGAAAATACATTGGAAAAGTGGATTTGTACAAGATGTTGTAAAAAAAAGGTTTAAAAACTGAGTTTTAAAAAAATCTTTGTATAAGAAGGTTGAAAAAGTGGGTTTGGAGAGAGTGCTGTGAGAAAGAGGTTGGAAAATGGGGTGCAAAAGGAGGTTGAAAAGGGGGAATTGGAAAAGTCAAAATTTAGAAAGCCTCTCTAAGGTTTATTGTCTTCATTAAAGTTGTCTGAGAAGATCTGAGAAGAGACATCTACACGAAATATCTAGACAGGCTTCTGCAGTCTACAGACAAGAATAAAATTACTTCTAGATTCCAACGTCCAGACGGAATTCGAATTTCATTGCCGCAACCTCAAACCTACGAAATTCAAGAATTACACATCTAATGTAATTAGTCTAAGAGGCCTTTTTGTTGCTGCTTCTCATCAGAACAAGAAACCCTGATTATACACCAAATGTGGTTTGTATATTTTGACCTATACGAAACGTACATTCCGCAGTGTAGGGGATGTGCCTGACTTCGGTGACGGTTCAGAGTTTAGGGAGATTCGAAGTGGCTGCTACACCCACAGGACGCGGTTCCGTGGTTGCGAGCCAAATTAAACCGGAACTCGGAAACCCTATAGTCGTGGAATGCCTCCCTTTGGGTGGATTCGTTGGCAGGGATGTGTGCCCGCAAACATATACAGGCAAACAGACGAAATTCCACCTGAGAACTCCGATCCCTCAAATCGCAGGGATGGCCTCCGTTTGTCGGAATTATATAAGGTACTTGGTTAAGAGAAACCAAGTTCGTACTTCGCCCTGTTTTGTAGAATTTCCTAATGATGGCGCTTTCGAAAGTCAAACAAAACTCACAAATTTGAGAGATTACTGAAATATATTCGCGTGTTTAACTTTCCTTAAGAATCATTATAAGTTAAGGTTTTCAACATTTGGATATTGCTCTTTAATTATTGTATATTGAAACAACTGTTTTGTGGGGATAACATGTTTACTTGACATAGAGTTAAAAAAATATTTTTTTGTCTGAACCAAATGGTTGTTTCAAACTGTTTAATCACGTTATTCTATTTACCTTTAAAAAGAGATGTTTTTTAATAACAATAATATTAAGCCTTAATCTAAAAACATAGTGTTTTAGTATTTCTTTTGATAATACTATTTCTCTGACAATGAGTATATTTGCTGGGTTTTCTCGATTCTTCTTGGCGAAACATCTGATACTTTAGTAGATTGTAAAGCTTAGACAATGCTTAGACAAGTAGGTACAAAGATAGGTCTTTAAAGTTTTCCTTCACATCTAAAGAAATAATAGTTGTAAACTCAGTAAGTAGTAAATTTTAAGGCCTCCAAATTCTCTCACTCAACCCGTGATGATCCAAATGTTTGCCTTATTTCTATAAGCTTTTGCGTTAATCCGTCTCGCAAGCGCCTAGTGCAGGTACTTTTCGACCCTTCAAGTCGGCTTCGGGTCTACCGACCATAAAAGTGAGTTGAAGGCTTGTGAAAGTATGAATATCTTCAATAAATTATTCCTACAATTTCTAATAGACCTGCGAGTTGCTTCTTACTTATTTACAGTAAAAACATCTTGAGTTTGTAACACCTCTTAAGTTATTTACTTTTTACTTCTCAATCTTGAAACACCTTTTGATAAATGTACATTTTCTGAAAGAGTTCTTTCTTACAAAACCTGAGTTACTCTCAAAATCTTAATTATTTCTTCAATTTTATTATTTGTATTAAAAATCGTCGGTTTTATGTAAATTGAGTGATCCTATTAATTAAAATAAACTTTAATTGTATTCAGCATTTGTATTTTTGATTTCGATCACCAGTACTACTTTTAACCCAAAGAAAAGAAAAGCTTTTCAACCTTTTGGTTGGGACAACTTTGTTGATTGTATAGCAATCAAAAATTTTGTTGTTCAGTAAAATGCACCAACAAAGTCTTTACTTGTAAAAAGAGATTCGAAAATAAGGTCGGAAAAAAAGGATCGGGAAACGGTTTTTAAAGCATTAGTTGTAAAAGGGGATGGAAGTGTCGTTTGGAATAGGGAATAGGGGATTATAAACAAGCGCATGGAAGAACGATTTTGAAAAATTAGGTCTGTGAAAGGGGGTGGAAAATATACTTAGAAAAGAAAATAGGAAAAAAAAGTCTGAAAGAATGGATTTGGTGAGGAGGTTTTCAAAAGGATATGGCGAAAAGGGGTTTTAAAAGGGAAAAAATGTGCTTGTAAAAAGAGATTGATAAAGAAGGTAGAAAAAATATATATGAAAAAGGAGGTTGGAAAAGGCGTTGGGAAATGAGGATTTGAAGGAAGAGTTTCAGAAAAGATGCTTGAAAAGGGAGGTCTGAAGGAGGTTGGAGAATATGTTGGAAAAAGAGGTTGAAAAATGGTATGGAAAAAAAATTGTTGAAAATGCTGGCTGGAAAATGATGTTTGAAAAATTAGGTCGGACGACGGGTTGGAAAAGAGAGTGTGGAAAATCAGATTGGAAAATGGGCTGGAAAAGGAAGTTGAAAAACTGGACGGAGAAAAAGATTTGTAAAAGAGGAGCTAGAAAAAATATTTTTGAAAAATTAGGTGGGAAAAGGGGGTTGGAAAATAGGGCGTGGAAAAGGAGGTTGGAAAAAGAGTTCAAAATACATAGTTGAGGTGAACTCCAACCAGAACACCAAGCTCATGAGGAATAAAGACTGTCAATCATGATTAACCTCTATCAGAGAAAGGACCTCTGCATCCATAACTAGCAGGTTTCACCGTACAAACCTCTGCTGTTTGGAATAATGCTCAAAGTTTCGAGACAGACGTTGAGAAAGTTTAAATTAATTTCATAAGACCTGTCAATGAGCTGGCGTGTAAGGATTTCATTTGGAGAAGTAACCTATTTCGTAGATTGAAAAAATCTATAAATCTTTTGGGTCATGAAGCTAGAAGAAAAATAAACAGAAATCGTGAAAAAATCTAATTTTGGTTTTAAAAAATATTAAGTGTTGTTTGTGGCTGTTTGGCGTGACTATATTATATGCAACTTGGGGTATGACTTTAAGGGATAATAATTATAATAATATAATTATTATAATGTATAATGATTATCATATGTGATCATTAGGTATGACTGAAGTATGACCATTAGATATGACTGAGGTGTGACTATTAAATATGACTGGATGTGACTATTAGATATGATTGGGGTGTCGAAATTAGGTATGACTATGGGGTTTGACTATTTATGATGACTGTTGTATATGACTCCGAGGTTTAATAAATCAATAGTTAAATGACTTTGGGGTGTAATTTGGATGATTCTTGGATGTGACTATATGTGGTACATAAATAATGATATAATAACTGGGGTGTGACTAGGTGTGACTATTGAGTGTAATGATTTAATGACTTTAGGGTATGACTTGGTGTGACTTGGAACGTGGCATAATAACGTAATGACTGAGGTGTGACTGGGTATGACTTTCTGTGTAATTATCATGTGTGACCATTAGGTATGATCCTGAGGTGTAGATATCACGTGTAATCTGATACCATAAAGACTCTATTATTCAGAAAATGAAATGTTCCTAAAATAATTTCGAAATATCATATTGACCGATATCAAAATATCAAAATTATGTACAACCATCTTCTATTATTAACCGTTTGCGCTTTATTTTTAGCTTCAAAAAAAATACAAGTTGAAGCTTGTCACTCCAAACCACAATAACGGGAATTTTTCTTTATAAACTCGATTGTAGCAATATTTTCAGCGAATTAATTGTAATTTTGTTGAGTTGCCGGGAAATTTTTAGGATTCAAGGATATCGTGCGCAATTTTTACTAGTCAACCAGATGTTAAGGATTTGGGAAAACCCATAGGTTGTAAAGTGAAGAGTCCAGGTATGTCCTCTAGCCTAGATTAGCGAGGCTAGGTAAACTCAGTACCTCAATCTTAGACCGCAACCTTGTCGTAGTTTGAAAGGTGTGCGCGCAATTATAAATCGTATCCGTGTTGTCCTGTACGAATGTTTTTGAATAAAGTTATTTTAGTTGTTATACAGAAAATCTTGACGTGTTTTAAGTTTATTTAATATAATTTTGCAGAAATTAAATAGATTTGAAGTACCCACACGATGAAATTTATTTCAGAATATTTTCGTATTACTCAAGATTATTCTATTTTTATATTTTTAAGCTATCTCGACCTTTATTATTATTATAAAATTATGATTTCAAACTCAAGTGTCATGCATTCCGGAAACACAGCTACATATTAGCTTTCTCAATGAATCAAATGCTTGAGAATGGTGCGGGGGAGGGTTAAGGTGATCGGTGAGGGAAGAAGTACATTAGTCGACATAACTCAGTTTACCACACCGGTATGTAAATTTTTTTAGCCTGTTATAACATCGCAAAGCCTATCCTTGCATGGGTTAGCATTTCAAGCTGATAGCATCTCCACGGGTATAAAAGTGAAACGGCTTTGCCCTTATGGCCCTTAAATCGAATTCTTTTGCTACAAGCCAACGAGAATTACACTCCTCAAGGTCGAGTAATTGTACATGAGGAAAATGTTCTCTACTACGCCCGAGGCTTGGATAAAAGGCAACGAGGGAAATGAAAAGAGGATAAGGGTAGCTTTTTAACTTTCTCTGAACGAAGTATGTATCTAAACATGCAATTTAAATAAACTGTAACATTTCTCTATTTATTTTACTACTTATAAGAATTCAGTAGAACGAAATCATTTCAAATCAGACAGGAGATGCAATTTCATCTCGCAGAATTAAAGTTACGTTGCATTTTTGAAGTCCAAGAAAACGCGAAAGAATTTAAAAGAAAATTCGAGATTAGCTTTAATTTGAGCAAAATTCACTTTTTAAAATGTCCAGATTTCTGTTAGTTTTAAGCCAAAAGCAAAATTGTTTCACCGGAAAATATGTAATTTAAAAAATCTTGGAAGGAGGGAAGAAAATTGACACTTGAGTTAGACATATCAAAGACGCTTTCCTCTCAGTGAGTTGATTGCGCATCTTTATCATCTTGTATTCAGTCACCAAGGAAAATTTCCTCTAGTCGTCAAAGCTGCCGATTCTCTTTGCCCCAGGTCTTTAAATTTACCCCTCGTAATGCTCCGGAAACGAGGAATATTCCATACTGCTTCCTCTAAGCCGGAATTCGTTATCTCATGGCCCCACAAGGATTTTCGCTTCTGTTTTATGTCCTTTTAGGATAAAAATAACCCGAACCCGTATTATAGATCCACAGATTATATTTTTTATCATACTTTGTAGAATTTTTCTCGCTTTTCCAGTTATTAATATAGCACATTAAATTTTTGACAAATTAGAGGCGCTGAAAAAGATCCAAAATAAAATTACAAAGATGTAAGTCGAATACAATAGAGTTTAGAGGAAATTATAATAAAGAAATTGAAAAAGAATTCAAATTGAATCCAAAATAGGCATGGAACGCGCATGGAAGGAGGTACTGTGAAGAATATATCTAAAAACACGTATGTAGGAACTAGTTTTTCGTCTCTAAGTTGACCAGTTGTCACACCCTTAAAGTTAAGATCAATTATAGCAAGAAACCTGGCAAAAAGCAGTCGCACACTTCTGACTCAGGGTCAAAAACATTGAACATATGTAGCGACTCTTTTCGCCTCGTTTCATACCATCGGGTCCCACTCTTACTTCTTACTTCCTTTTTCTGAATTTCCTAGTCAATATAATCGTTCTAAATTTTCTGTAAGGCTCTTAAACCATTTCAGGCAAATTACCACCATCTGTAACTTTTGAAACTTAAATTGTATGCAAACTTCATACATAAATTGATTTAAAATCAGGAGAAATCTATGTCATTGGATGATCCCAATAAAATTTTCAAACCTTTGCTCCGCTCGACTTAAAGCCTTAAGCTTTCCTAGACAGTAATTCAGGGAAAATAGAGAAAGGGCGGTCGCCCGGAGACCATTGGATTGTCCCCAACGACCAGCGGACGTTTCATTAACGGATATTGCCGCTATACCAGAATAGCAAAGTTTCCATCTGAGAGGCAAAAAATCAAGAGAAAAAAGTGTCAACCTCGAGACATTCGCGATTATTAGCTTTTTAGACAAAGAAGTGTGACTGCCCGAAAATAGCTGCGGTTAATTTTGTTATACTGTAGAATTAAATGAAAAATATGACATTTGTCCATTCCTCTTTCCCGCCGCCTTTTTCTACACTTTTTTTTTAAACCCTCTTTTTCCATACACTTTTTACAAATCTTTCTGACAATTCCTCTTTCGTCCACCTTTTTTCCACACGCTTTTACAAATAACCCCTCAATTCCATTTCCCACACCATTTTCTAAAACCTTTTCTATATCTGTTTACTACGTCACCTCCAACACCCTTTTCCCACCCTCTTTCCCACATCATTGTGGATGTGTTTGGAAATATCATTAGGTTTTGAAGAGGGGGTTGGTGAAGGTGGGTTTGGAAAGAATGTTTGGAAAAGTAGTTTGGAAATGGGTATGAGAAAAAAGGATTTAAAAAAGTGTTTGGAAAAAAGGGGTTGGAAATGGAGTTTGGAAAAAAGAATCAGAAAAGAGTGAAAATAGGGTGGAAAGGGGGTTTTGAAAAAGAGATTCGTAAAGGCGTTTGGATAGAAATTTTGAAAAAAGTATTTGTCCAATAGGTTTGAGAAAGGGATTTGGAAAAATGGTTTTGAAAAAAAAGGTTACAAAAGGGATAGAAAAAGGGTTTTGTTGAAAGAAGATTAAAAAAAGTGGATCGTAAAGAGGGTTGAGTAAAAGATGTTAAAGGGGTTTTTCATAAAAATTTTGGAAAACTGGTGGGAAAAGATATGGGAAAAAAGGATTGGAATGTTTTTGATACAGGGGGTCGGAAAAGGTATGAAAAAAAAGGATTGGAAGGTTTTTGATAAACGGGGTGGGAAAAGATTTTTTAAAATGGGGTTTTCTAAAGGTGTTTTGGGAGAAGTTACGGAAAAAGGAGTTGGAAAAGAGTGGAAAGAGTGCTTGGAGAAAGAGTTTGGAAAAGGGTGTGGGAAAAAGAATAAGAAAAGGATGGAAATATGGTGGAAATAAGGTAAAAAAAAAGTATAAGATAGTTTTGAAAAAGATATTTAAAAAAGAGGGTTATAAACAGGGTTTAGGAACAGGAGTCAGAAAACGGTGTTTTGTAAATGAGGTTTAGAAAAGGGTTTAGAAAAAAAGTTTGAAAAAGGTATTAAAGGGGAAAAAAATTATAAAGGGCGGTCAGAAAAGGCTTTTATAAAAGTTCTTTAAAAAAAGGTAGTTGGCATACTCTCTAAATCTGAACCAGCGAAAACTCTACCAAATCAGTGAAATTCGCAGATGAATCAGTGAATTTCACTGATGTGGTAGGGTTTTCGCTGGTTCAGATTTAGAGAGTAGGGATTTTGAAAAGAAGTTTCAGAGAGATGTTTGGAAAAGAAATTTTGTACAAGCAGTTTGAAAAAGGGGTTGAAAACGGGTTTGAAAAGGGGGTTTGCAAAAAGTTGGTTTGAATAAAAGCTTAAGGAATGCTTAAAAAGAGGTTGTAAATGGGCGGAAAATGGGTATGGAAAATACGATTGGAAAAAATTAGTCGGAAAAGTGGTCTGTGAAACGAGTTTGAGTAAAGGGGTTGGAAAAAATATTTATTAAATTGATTTTAAAACGGCAGTAAAGGAGCTGAAAAATATGTTTTTAAATGGTGTTGAAAAGGAAGTATAGGGGTTGGAGAAAATGTTTGTTAAATTGCTTTTAAAAAGGCAGTAAAGGGGCTGAAAATATTTTTATAAATGGTGTTGAAAAGGGAATAAAGGGGTTGGAAAAGATGTTTGATAAATTCCGTTAAAAAGGGAGTAAAGGGTTAAAAAAATATTTGTAGAATGGTTTTGATAAAGGAAGTAAAGGGATTGGAAAAGTAGTTTATGAAACGAATTAATTTGAATCACTTTTATATTCCTGTTTTCATTTAAAGATTAAAACTGTTGAAACAGCAAAGTCGTACAAAAAAAAAATGCTCACACTTGTGAACTGAAATTTCTCTATTTGCAGAAATGCAAAGGACATTCTGAAGTACTTTGAAAAAAGGTTTCTCGTTCTGGAGCAAAAGGAAAAAGTACAAGAAGCGTCAAAGGCTCCATTCACTCAGTCTGCTGAATTTTGTCGCCTTAAAAGTTAACGATCCATGGATTCTAGAATCGGAGAAATGATTACGACATTCTCTTTTCCACGTCGTTTTCCCTGCAATCGGTCGACAATTCCAAACATTGCTTGGTAAAGTGGAACGATTTTCCGACGAGATTTTGACGACATTCCACTACTTTTTTCGCCGAAGAGTGATATTGTGGCGAAATTTAATTTTAGAGGACAATTCAGTGGAAAAGTAGGTCCTGTTTTATGAGAAGAGGAAGCTTCTTTCCCACCAAGATGAGTTCAGAATTCGGTGACAATGGAAGCATTCAGACGTAAAGTTTAAAATATGACTAGAGTAGTCTAGCAGATCATACTGCTAACCTTTACTTTCTTTTTTTATTGCTACCACTCATATTACTATTGTATAAAAAAAAATAAATCAAAGTAAGAAATTAAAAAAAAATTAAAATATAAAATATAAACTATTTAGTTCGCTGCATTAAGAAAAATATATTCTAGAAGAAATATCTAGTAAATCATAGATTATAAACGTCAGAAAAATTCGAGTTTTAAATTTAAACCATATAAAAATAAACGGACGGCAGTATTTTTTCGAGAAAGAGAAATATCGAAATTCGAATACAATGGTAGCTGGATTCTGTCATGAATAACGATCGACGGGAAGGATTTAACATTAAAATGTAACGTGAACTTGTATTTACAATCCAGAAAAATCTCTGATTCATAGAGTTTTCTTTCATCCAGGCTGGGATTTCAAGTGTTAAAGTATAAACTACTATAGGCATTCAGAATCCAACACAAATTCAGAATTATAATTTATTTACAACTGAAATCACCGTGGACCATGCAGTGAAGGTCTTTATACGCCTCGCGCTCGCGAGTTTGCATATAAAGACCAACTTTCACCACTAGGTGCACAATGTACTTTTGACGAAAGGATATAGGAGAAACGCATTGGTGTTTTGGATCTGCCTGAGGTTAAACTTTTGGCGAATTTCGCGCGCGTGAACTACGGTAAAATAGGAATATATGTTGAGTAAAATGAAAAAATTGAATTTTCATGTTAGAATTGAAAACTTTCCGGTATCCATAAGACCATAAAGGAGGGGATAAGTTTTCCTGGCCATGGCTTGGTAAAAATATGCGCGATCGCCGACTTTCCTTCTCAGTGAAGCAAAGCCTGTAAACGAATAATTTCTCTGTTCATTCTGTAGAAACTTTTCCACACCCTTGTCCGCGGGATTCGACGTGTAAACGATATCAGCCGCGGCCGATCCATTGTACGGGTGGCCGATAATTCTTTCCGCCAAAGAGCAGAGCAAGTTTTCCTGCTCGCTCGGCCGACTCACTTCGCGAGCCAGCGGTTACATAAATCAGAGATAAATCACTTTAAACTCGCACTGTTAACTCCAGGTCGTCGTCTGGGCGTTGGTTAGCGCCGAGTGAGCTTTTCCAGCGTAATCGATAGTCGACGATAACGAAAGTACCCTCGGTGAGCGTACTTTGGACGATCAACGATCTGCTGTGAAAGCAGATAAAGGGAAGTGAAGGGAATCAGGTCAGTTGAAAGGGAATTCTCATTTTTGTCCTCTTTTCAAACATATGTAACACGGATGCTTGTTTAATTCTATATATAGAAAAACTTTCTAA
>CAJFCO010018493.1:168881-183059 GCA_904066015.1 Synergus gifuensis
CATTATCATCACCTAGGTAGGGCATATTGCATATACTACCCTCCCCACCTTTTTCCAAGGAACTCATTTAAGCACGTCTCTTTATGAATGCCTTTTCATGAACGCCCCTCCCCTTCCATTCCCCTCACAATTCTCACCCCCTTCCCAATTTCCCAACATCTACACATGTGTGCCTCTCATACTCCTCAATTCACGTCACCTCTTTCATATGCACCGTCTGACATTTGCATGATCCCCTCCCCTACAAAATATTCCCCATTTCCGAACTCCGTACATATGTGCCCCTCCCCCGACACTGAGTTTCGCGTCACCTTTTGTTCCCCTCCCCATTTCGCATTAAACCCTCCCCTAGCAGACACTCCCCACTTCATAACCAATATCACATGCACGCCCTTTTCCATTCTTTCTCAGGCAATCCACCACGCCCTCTCATTTTCCATTGTCCTCTTTCCTACACGCCCCTCTCTATTCCCAGTTCATTACTCCCTGTTTCGTAAGAACTACACAAATATCTTCACATATAAGCCCCTCCTCCACCCATTTTCAGGAACTCCTTTTATGAAAGCTCCTCCCCATTTCGAATTAAACCCTCCCCTAGCAGACACTCCCTACTTCATAACCCATATCACATGTACGCCCTTTCATTTCCCATTATCCTCTTTCCTACACGCCCCTCTCCATTCTCAGTTCATTACTCCCTATTTCGTAAGAACTACACAAATATCTTCATCTATAAATCCCTCCTCCACCCATTTTCTGTAAAATTATCTTCTTTTGTTCTTCCGTCACTAAACCGTAATGTGAAGTATAATAATAAGATTAACAATGATAATAAATGTGATATAAATATCGATTATAATCGGAGTGGAAGTAGCATTTCAAATATATCTGTAATAAGAATGAAAATGGACAAAAGACGACTATGATGGAAATAATAAGTGGAGATAAAGCATTGAAATAAAAAACAATGTCAGGCTTCACATTTTTTACCCTATACTCTGTTTTTCCTCTTTTTTCTCCTCTTTTAATGAAAATTCTCCTTTTACAACTTTTTTCTGCGTTTCTACTTAAATTTAAGAGGACTTAAACGATCAACGAAAAAAGTTGAACTCTCAATAATTCTCATCGGTAGTACATAACGAAATGGAAGAGGTTATCAAAAAATATATTACGAAAATAATAAAATATGAATTTTTCCTAATGACAGGAATAAAAAGAACACCTGCGCCAGAAGCGATCCTTGAATTCTGGAACAAGTCCAAGTTCCGGTATTCGGGCGACGACCTTATGCCCGCGGCAGGCTACCAAAATTATTGCAACACCACGTCAGCAGCTTCTGTGTTTGTTTTCATTTGGAAGCTCGTAGACTCATTCTTATCTCCTATTTTTTTCATTATCGTCGTCAGGTTACACTCCTTCCTACAATTTTTCTTTCTCCGAAAAGAAAATAGTGCCAAGTCATTTTCTAATTGCTTTAGGAAACATTAAAACGATTCATTAGTCACAGTCCCTTGAAATCTTCCAAATTCTTTTAAATTCTTTTGAAATTTTGAAATTTCACGGATTTTTTTTTTCAAACGATGAAATAATTAACTAGGTGAATGAATAATTAACAGTAAATGAAAATGCGTGAAAAATTAAAGGCTTTAGTGGATTACGACCAGTACATTCTGAGTTTAGTCATCGCCATCCAGTTTAAGCCTTCATATAATTAAAAAACTATGCATTGCCTACAAAATTTCTCCATAAAAATTAAAAGTCATAGTCGCACGGGATTTTCTGATAATAAAAAGGTACCCGAACGACAAGAGGCAAAAACTTTCTCTTCTTCACGAGTATGATTTATGTTATTTCGCGACGTGCGAACAACGTCGATGCATTGTTCGTCGAGTGCATGGCTGGCAAGGGTGGAGGGGAGAGGGAGATGAGGAAGAAACGCGACATTAATCTCGAAGAAATTAAATAACGATCGGGTAACGACAAGATTGCTTAGAGCAACCAAGAGACGTTTTTCGAACGCGATGTAGCGCCGCGACGCTATTAATCATGGAGAGCGAACGCCCTTTGCCAACTAGGAGAAAGGACCAACCCACCGACTCCCTTGGACTGTATGCGCTCACTGTTACGAGCCTTGCAGCTGGCAATAAGATTATCTGCTGGATTAGTTATCGCCCTGCGCTAGTCTGCTTCCACTCTGCTTCTTGCCAGCATGTTCCTCGTGAATTATGCCTTGGAGATTCGTGTTACACTTTTTTCACCCAACAGCAAACTGAATCGCACGATTTCAATGTCTTGCGTTGCGCCTAACAAGAAACACAAATTGGATCTGAACATTTTCTCGCGTTTGATAACCATCAGGCAACGGCAGTGGTTGCGAAATGTCCTAGCAATTTTCTTGATAGCCATGAGTTGTTCTCTACATTTGAATCAATGGAGAAATGGATCGCTAATAAGTGAGTTAAAAAAAATTGAATAACGAGTCGCTTAAGAAAGAGAATTTTTTTTTCTTTTTTGAGAAGGAGGCAATAGATGATCATACGGCCCTGTTTAGCAAACAGGGTCTTATGAGCATCAATTACCGCCCTTTTTTATTACTTTATTACTATTTCTATTTACACGTGAATTCTAGATTTTTAAGTCTGTTACGTCCTGCTTAATATTAATTACTAATCGTGCTACTTGGCAACAGACTGTATTTCGCTATTACTAAATCTTCAGAGATGTCCAAAGCGAGGTTCTCGAGCTTTTTTCCTCTTGTTCTTACCCTTCTTCAAGCGCATCATCGAGAATTCTCCTTCTCGTTTCGCCACTGTCGAATAGCGCGAGGCTCGAGCGTCCTTCGGGACTGTTCGGTTTCGTCCGACCGGCAGCCGAGGAGATTCGACCCCACTGTGTCAATAGTGCCGTGAAAGTTTCAGCTTTTACGACTTTTCTCGGAAGAGACGTGCCTCCACTCTTTGCGCGTATCGCCATCCGAACGGCTAAAAATATTCGCATCGTTCTCTCGCAATAGTGCCAATGCTCTCAAACGGGGTAGCCTGCGCGCGCAGCACGCGTTGGCTTCCTGCTGGAGAAATTCTGCAATTGGCTGTAATCTGGCGCGCGATTCAAAATCGAATTAAATTTATTCGATTTTGAATTGCGCGCGTAAACTATTGACCAACGGACGAATTTCTGCAGCGGTAAGCCAAAACAATGCGCGCGCAGGCTGCCCTGTTTGAGAGCACTGTTCGTGTGAACTTCACACTCATCGGGAATTGCCTACTTTCCACACTTTGGTTTGTTTCCCTATGTCAAATTGAGGATGAAAGGTCGACGCTTTTCATCAGATGAGGAAAAATATGAAGAAAAAGACGTAGTAGAGGAACAAGAAAAAGAAAAGAAGAAGAGATGGAAGAAGAATGTGACTTTATACTGAAACAAATGTGAAAGGAATGGTTCAATAAGCGGTTTCTTCGTATGAAAAAGTGTATTAACTGTGATGTAAAGAACTTCGAAAAAATCTGAAAAATAAGTGTGTACGACAAAAATTATTGAACAGCCTATGTAAATGAAAAAATATCGGATTGTCATTTCAGGTATACGAAAGAGTGGTAATGGAAAAAATTACGATTGAAATGTAAAAAACGGTTTTTAATTAAATCCTATATATATAAAATACCCCGCTGGGCGCTCTAGTTCCTCTTGTTATTTTATGAAGAGATATTAAGTGAAATTCTTCGTTTGCAAAGCCTTGATAAAACTGGGAGGAGTGAAAAGTAGTTTCAATTTTACGATTGAATTTTTGTTGGTGGAATACCACCTGTCTCGATCTAAAAGCCTGGTTTAGTATTTAGTATCTCTCTCTTATACATATAGAAACGCATATAGAAATTCTCGGGCGGTAGTATTTTCACAGTAGCCCAACCCAGCCCATTCGATAAATCGAGCGACGTATCCAGGTCGTCGCATGAGATTTGCGTGCAATGCTGAACAAATAAAATTCCGTTTCAGCGCTTTTTCGCAGGATGTAACGTGAGACCGAAGGATGGATACATGCAGAAGTATAATGGAACTGCTTTGGTTTACTTTCTTGGAGTGAAGAGCACTTCTGACAGATTAAATAACGATAAAAAGCTCATGGATTATTACAAGGCTTTTATTACTTTCCCTTTTACAGGGAAAGGTTTACACCAACAAATATTAAGATATCTTTGTACAAAAGATCAGAACTTGCTTCTTGGAAGCACTTCATAATAGGAAAAAAGAAAGATTGTACAACTGTAAAAGCACTTCACAATAAATTACCGGAAAGAAAGAAGAAAAGTTGTTACTTTAATATTATATTATTACTGAAGATATACGTGAACATAAAAATTAATCGTGAAAGCGGAACGCGAAACGCTAGGTTTCTAACTCTTACGATCTAGACTCCATGCGAGTCGAGAGCGAACTGAGCTCCTCGCTTCCCCCACTCGCTCGTCTTCACGGTTTCTCTAATATTCTCAATGCGGAGTAACGAATTCTGGTACGAACTTCCAAGAAAAGCTAGAGGAAAATAATTCTAAGAATAATTCTAATTCTAATATTTTCTTATTTCTCTTTCTTTCATTGATTTCTAAATGTCAAATTTACGTTTGCAGTAATAAATATTTTTCACTAAAACTAAGCATTCTTATTTCGATTTCGCATTAAACTAGATTAGATTAAATTAGATTAGGTTAAATTAGATTAGATTAGATCGGATTCATTCGTATATAAGAATATTTCGTTCATCTTCAGATTAGATCTGAATGAAACTGGTACGGATACAAGTTCCGGATTCAAAGGACAGAGTTTTTATATAGTATCTCCTTAAAAACTTCTTTTCTGATCGAAGATTCGTCTCAAGTTCGTCTGGTCGAACGTGATCGGAAGTTAGGGTTTGCTACACCCTTAAATCACTATAAAGGATCTACCAAATCAAAACCCCAACCCTTGTACCTCGTGATATTCCGAATTCCACGCACGACAATTTCGAATGGCATTTGGTGTCTCTTGTTTGAATCCTGCGATAGGGACGATATTTTTACGATATGGGCTACTGTAGGGTGTGTATCCTGAGATGGAGAAGTATCGACTTTCTTGGTAGAAAAATAAAGAAAGTTTCTACCAGGAGGATAGAGAAAGAGGGTAAAGCAGATAAAGAAAGAGTTTTGCAGCCGCACCCAACGAAGAAGGAGAATATTTCGTAACTTTCAAGGAAAGAGCAGCAGTGAGCAAAGTGAAGAAGGGTGGGGGAGTAAGTGGAAGGCGATAGAAAGTTGTCTACTTATCCCTATTATTGTGCCTTCAAAAAGAAATCCTCGCACTCTTGTAACTTCTCTTAACCCCCACAATATTTTCAGCTTCAGCGATCAGTGGTTCTCATATTTTAAGGGTTATCGAGAAGAGAAGGATATGTTTCATTATAACAAGAATCGAAATCCAGTTTTTTGCTCATGAAAAATATTGATAGTATGGAAAATTAGAGAAAACACATTCTGAGAATAAAATGTTCAAAATTTAATGTTCAAAGAATAAATTTAAAAAATTTTCTAATTCTATCACCTACATCACAATTCCTGATTCCGGATCGACGAAAAATACGCTATCGAACTGCTATGCATCTTGAACTGATAATGTCGTGAATTATTGCCGTTTATGTGCACTTTGAGTGGCGCCATTTATCTCCAAGGAACGACCTCATTCCTTCTGCGTATTGTGTATTGGAAAATACGAGACGAACATGGAGAGCGAGATAATACGATGAAGTCGATAGGAACACTTTCCAGGAAATTGTGTCTTGATTATAACACATTGGTTTCAACAAAAGTTATGGTAAGGTGGATAATAATTTACCATATAAATTTGATTAGAAATTATAGAAAAAATGTCTTTAAAAACAAAGGTTTACTCAATTTGTGTCATTTAGAAAATTCACTCCGATTTTGCCAACCTCCTTTTCCAAACTCCATCTCCCAACCCCGTTTACCAACCACATTTTCCAATTCCGTTTTTCAACCTCTTCTTCTAACCCCTTTTTCAAAAGTTTTATCCCCATCCTATTACTCGTATTAGCCCCCGGTCTCCAAACCCCTTTTCCAGACCCTTCTTCTATATCGCAATGTTCCGCAAAATTTCTTTCATAGTTTGAAAGTTTATATTGTGGAAAGACTCTGTGCAGCGCGTTTTTTTTATTAAGTGACAGTGTTGTGTCTATAAAATAGTGAAAAGTGGAGTGACTTTGACAATCGTCATCTCTTTCTCGAGATTTATCTGCTCGGTATGCATTTCTCCGTTTCAAAAAATGAATATTTGTAGTCGAAGTATTAATTTTCTCAAGAACAACGCGATGCATTTTTTACAAGATGCACTCTAGGATTTCATCAGACCCGAAATAATTGGTGACTTTCTTTTATTTATCCCGAACTCTACTCTTCAAATTAAAAACGGAAGCTGGGCCGTCTTTATTATTGAGGACTCCTAAAAAATTTTCTAAGTTCCCATTATCCAACGCCCTTAACGCAACATCTCTACCACCTGGGACAGCATCTGCACCAAATTTTTTTCAGTGTGGAAAGTGGAAAACTATTTAGAAAATTAGCTATAAAATGAATAAGGGAAAAAAGAATTTCGGAAAAAGTGGAAAAGGTAGCTGGAAAAGAGGTTTGAAAGTATACTGGGAAAAATTACCCGGAAAATGTATTTGAAAAGTGGAAAATCTTTTTGAAAAGCAGGGTAAAGGAGAACTTGGAAAGTCAGCGCGAAAAATTAATTTATAGAAGAACTTAGAAAAGTGGGTGAAAAGTAGGTGGAAAATTGGTTGGAGAATGAATAGGGGTGGGTGTAGGAAAATAGCTTCATATAAACGGAAATTCGAAAAAAAAAAAATGAAAAATGTTATAGGTGTAAAAGAGGTCGTGAAAATATGGCGGGAAAAGTTACCCGGAAAAAGGGATTGGAAAAGTGGCAAATCGTTTGTAAAACAAGATTAGAAAAGGGAATGAGAAAGCAGGTGCGAGAAAAAAAATTGGAAGTAGGAGTTGAGAAAGTAAATTGAAAATTAGATGAAAAATTCATAGCAGTGGGTGTAGGAAAATAATTTTATGGAGATAGAATTTTAAAAATGGAAAAAGTAGGTTGAAAATTAATAGGGATGGAGTTAGGAAAATAACTTTATACATGAAAAAAATTTGAGAAAACTTGGAAAAAGTACACGGAGAGAAAGCTATGGTTGGGCCAACCATATTACAGTACAACCTCGCTAAGAGGTATACCCCGATAAGAGGTCTAATGGCCTTGATGAGCTCGGAAGCTTCCCCCACTACACACCATACTCATGCCAAACACACGCACATTTCGCACACACACGCAATTTCCGAGCTCGACACCCAGTAGTGGGGATTACACATACACCTAAATAAGAAGAGAGAGGGAGTATGATTCATACGGATGATACACTCCCTCTCTCTCTACACGGACGAGCGCTTTAGGTGTATGTGTAACTCTGCGTATCAGATCTGGACACACTGGGTTGTACTATATATTGAAAAATATGGGGCAACCATAGTTATGATTGCTGCAGCCACGGTTTGGTCAGCGCAATCATTCAATTGCTTAGCTTATCTATTTTTTTGGTTGCGCTGACCAAACTATGGTTGCCCCATATTTTTCAATATTTATGGTTGGCCCAACCATATCGAAAAGAGATTTTGAAAATGGGATAGGAAAAGTTACCTGGAAAATGTACTTAAAAAGTAGAAAATCTTTTTGAAAATGAGAATAAAAAGGGAGATTATGAAATAGGCGTGAAAAAGGTAGCTTAAAAATGAGGTGGAAAGGTAGGTGGAAATTTAAGTGGAAAATTATTTGGAAAAGAGTGGGAAAATTAATAATTTAGAAAAAGAGGATGTGAAATGGTGGTAAAAAAAGGAGGTTGTAAAAGTAGGTAGGAAGAAGTGGAAAAGCGGATTGGTAAAAGGGAGTAGGAATTAAAGTAGATGAATGGATGAAGAATAAAACTGCAAGACATTTGAAAGTGTCATTTTCCAGTTAAACTGTAAATGTAAGAGTTGTAAGTGTACTTGAAACAGTTGAGAAATTTCTTGTCGTTTCGAGTTGCCTCTACTCTTCGTCGAAAAGAGTGGCGAGTAAAGTACGATAGGAGGGCTACGAATGCGCGGTACGTGTATCTGCATTTAAATCTGCTGTGGACGAAGCGTGTGCGGTTTCTGGCCGTTTAACGGTTGTGCTTTATGTGTCCGTTTTATATCTCACGAAGTGCTTCTGAACCCGTTATTTTTAAAACCTGTGGTTTTATAGAAGCTACTGTCGGTGTCGATGTTCCGGATCCATTTGCGAAAATCGTAGCTTCGAATGAGTCAAACAATTCGAGAATATGAAAAAAACGCCGTTCCGAAAAATTGGCGTACTTCCGCCTAAAAATGCATTTACTAGTATCGCTCCAATGCTAGCAATTTTTGTCGGGTGTTTTCATCCACCAACAAAGCATTGCTCGTTGTATAAATGAACAGGAAGTCATTTTGACTGTCAATTTTGCCGGAGTGTTTCGTTCATGAAAACATTTTCACTTCTATTGTTATTTCATCGATTTTTATATATTTTTCATTGGTTTCTTCATTAAAAATCAATTAGGAAACGTCAATTTCTTAAATTTAAATTGATTTAAAGTCATTATTGTGATCCATTTTCAGTGTAATTGAAACTATATGAGAATTTTGCACATCAAAGACATATTCTGTACTTCTTATTTCAGTCAATATCGATTTATTTTATGTGTTATAAAAATTGTAGATGGGGCAGGTAAATTTTAAGTAACTTTTAATGGAACCTAAAGTTACTTTAAATAAAGTAGATTCTAGTTTAGTTTAGAGTTTATTGAAACACGAATAACAATATTTTTACAGAGTATGATATACATATACAAATATAGGTTAAAATTACGAAAATTCTTTATTAATCATTTGTTAACAATTAAAAAATTAAAATTATAATCAAACGTACGAAATTATTTATGAGAAAATGACACCAAAAATCAAAGCTATAATTTAAAGTGAATTCATAACATTATTCGTATGCTGGTCCATAGTTAGAGCTTAGTTGGGAGTTATCAAACAGAAATTAGAGTTAGGGGAGACGCGGGGCAAGAAGTCCCCGGGGTAAGATGTCCCATGGATTTGAGGGAAGAGGAAACGGGTCTCGTGTGACCTCGGAAATCTCCAAGTTACATGAGACCCGTCTCCTCTTCCCTCAAAGGTAAAGGGATTTTTAATCCGTAATTATAATTATGGACCCTGAGTATAATTTATAGACCTTTGAAATACATATGTCTTTATTCTCTATTAATAGACTGAAATTCATTTTCAAAATATCTGAAATAATATAAATTATTATGTGAAATGTATTTTTCATTTTATAAATAATAATATTGATAACACTTCTCTAATTTCTGAACTATTGTACTCATTGAGTAAAAACTTTACTTCCTTATGAAGCAAATTAATTTAAATTTTTTCCAAATTAATAATAAACTTTTCAGAAAAAAATTATAAAAGTTGTAGATAAAAAATGTGAAATCTTGTAATCATATGAAATTTGTCTTTTTTCTCATAATTTTACGTCATAAACAAATAAATTTATATTTCAATGTTTCGAGCTAAAAAGCTCATCGTGTATAAATCTAAATACTATAAATAATTATCATCACTTGTTACAAAATGTAAAAGAGTCTATTTATAAATCTACATTTGCATTAATGCAAATTTTCTTTCATTTTGGAATTATATAAATAGTTTTCGTCGATTATTTCGATTTGGGAGAAAAAGGACTTACAAATTTTTTTCCTTAGGACGAAACTACTGGCAATAAGATATAGTATGTATATCCACGATTATAATTGCGGCAACAACAAATTAGTTTTCGAAAAATAGTTTAAATAGTTGTACCATATCTTACTATTTTTTTCTTTTTTTCTGTACTAGCTGAAAAGGTTAGATTAAATACACAAAAAAAAACAAGAAATAGTAAGATATATGGTACAGTGTCCTGCATTAATGCCTTTCCTTGAAAACAAGTCAACCCAACCCTGGTTTCCATAAGATTCTAATGAAAACCAGGGTTGACTTGTTTTCAAGGCATTAATGCAGGGCACTGTACAACTATTTAAAGTACTTTTCACAGCATGTCTGCGGAAAGTTCGATTTTTCGTGCCTCCGTAGACTCTGAAAATTTGCTGATTTCTGAGCTTCTCACTTTAGATCTCTAGAGTTTGTAAAGTATGCTACTTTACACCTCTAGAGATCGTAAAGTAGCCAAAGGAACAATGTAAGGCATATTTCGTTGGCAACCCTGCTCCTTCTCCAGCATTTTTTGACTGATAACAGGTAGTACGACTGACCTGTCAGCTGTCAAATATCAGAGCATATTCCGAAAATCGAACTTGCCTTAGACTTGCTGTGAAAAGTATTGTACTTGAAATGTGAGAAACAGACAATCCCCGATTCGTGTGCAGTGCTCTCAAACGAGGCAGCCTGCGCGCGCAGAACGCGTTGGCTTCCTGCTGGAGAAATTCTGCAATTGGCTGTAATCTGACGCGCGATTTAAAATCGAATTAAATTAATTCGATTTTGAATTGCGCGCGTAAAATTTTGACCAACGGAAGAATTTCTGCAGCGGTAAGCCAAAATAATGCGCGCGCAGGCTGCCCTGTTTGAGAGCACTGTTCGTGTGAACTTCACACTCATCGGGAATTGCCTACTTTCCACACTTATCAAGTAAATAGCTGTTTCGAAAACTTTGCATATTAATTTTTACTTTTATTTTTTTATATTTTTTATTTTTATTTCATCATGCTTTTTATTATTTTCGTCCTCTTCCTCTAACGGGAGATTTATATCAAAATCGGTATCAAAAGCAGCAATTAAACAACTTTTCAGATTACAATCCATCTTCTCTTGTACGAGAGATAATTCTTTTTCCCATGCTTCTGTAATTTTTTTGATTACAGATTCATCTTTTGAAAAGAATGCTGCAACCATTGTAGATTTCTGGACACGAGCACCGAGGCTTAACAACTTGTTGACTATGTCCAAGTTGCCGGCTTTGCAGGCCATGTCCAAAGCAGTTCTACCGCTAAGATCAGTTACATGGATGTTTGCTCCTTGATCAATCAAATATTCCACAACCTCCTTATGGAAATACGGACGGCGCTTCTTGAGTGGACCAAAAAAGCTCGCCCCTAACCCGGAATGTTGTAGTTCCCAAGAGGGATCTTCCAAGCTACCACTTGCGATGAGAAGTGGCGTACGGGAATAAGAAATTGAATCTAGGCATGCATTCTTCTCTACTAGCATCTTCACAATGATCAAATTTCCGTAAAATGCAGCTATATGAAGTGGAGTATTTGCCTCCAAACCATTTAAGTAGTCACGTTGAGTTACGTTTACAAATGCACCTTTATCGAGAAAATACTTAACGATATCGGGTTTGTTAACGCGGATTGCTTCCGTTAATGGTGTTCTGCCAAATGCGTCCTTAGAATTAACGTTAATCCCATGACTTACGTAAGCCATGGATTGGTCAAGTGTTTTGTGCCCGACTGAATAAATCAACTCGAAGTCTTGCTGCAACATAAGAAATTTATAATTAGAAATATATTAACTTTTATGTAAAGCGCATAATCGGCATAATGTCTCAGAATTGAGTACCTGATAACTAGTTTTTATTAACATTTTTAACAAACTTGGATAACGATAACGATTCATTATTGTTAATGTCGTTAATAATTTTATAGACGATTTTTTGTACTCTTATACAATTGTAAACAAAGAATTCCATTTTTCTTGTGAATACCTACTTAAAATCAATGTTCAATTGTATAGGTATGAGGACAAAAACTTGTTTATAAAATTATTAATTACAATAGGAATAGTGGATCGTTATTGAAGTTTTTAAAAGAAAGTTTGAAAATTAGTTATTAACAGTTGATTGCGTTGAAAAAAACGGGTTTTGCCTTTAGAAATATAGCCAAATGATACATTTGTTAATTAAGTTTGTTTAAACAAACTTATCACTAGGATAATATATAGAGACAATTTTTTCGACTCTTGAAAATCTTTAAATTATATAATGAAAAATGGATTATTATGCAAAATTCTGCTTAAAAATCTGGATTATGCAAAATTGTGCAATGAAGAAATCAGAATTATATTTAATTTAAATATTCAATATTGGCATAAATATTACGTCAAATCTCAATGTTTTATAAAAATACCAATAACTTTTTGAAATAATGAACATTTTTTTAATTTCTCAACCTTATTTTAAAGATAATTTTCTATAGAATTTGAAATTTTTTAATTTGTATTGTCCGGGACTTAAAGTTGGCGTGAAAAAGTTGGATATATTTGAATATTTTTCCTACTGAGAAAAATATTTTTATAAAATATAAAAAATCATTAATCATGATGTTTCTGCAAAATTATATTAAAATTTACACTCATTTAATTTTTATTATTACACTCCTCTCTCACAGTAGCGGACGCCTCCGTTGGTCGTCCGCTACCGCGGGTGCATAATGGAAATCCTACGGTACTGCTGAGTCATAGCTGAGTTCGAAACTTCGAGGCGTCTCTTTCCCTGACCCACGGAACCCTTTACCTCCTATATCTAGTAGCGCCAATTCTACGAATCCGCTAATGTAAGAAAGGCGTGTATTTTCCTACTGATCAGGTAATATTGAACTTTTTACGTATTTCAAATCCAAATTTGAGCCCTTGTACAATGAAGAAAAATAATTGTAAAATTTTTTAAATAAGTCTAGCAGATTATATAGAAATCTACTTTTAAAATAAGTTCAAGAAATTAAAAAAAATGTTCATTATTCGAAAATTATTGATATTTTTACAAAACATTAAGATTTGACGATCTTTGCAATTTTTAAAAATTGACAAAGTAACTTCGTCCTGGGCTCATTTTGATAACTTTTAATTTACTTAAAAGTAAAAATGTGATCATTGGTGTATTTAAATTTAGAAGAACTTAAATGACCTTCGAAAAACAGGCGAACCCAAACTTCTGTTTAGTAGTGTATTAAATCAATAAATTATTATAAAATGTATTAAGATTTTTGAATTTTTGTCAATAAAGAACAAAATTTCCACGTGAAAATTGAAATTTTTCAAAATTATGCGAAAATTCGATAATTATGCGAAGATTTCATAATTATTCGATGAAAAAAATTATGAGTTTTTATACAATGACGATTAATACCTAATTTTCAGTAATACCTAACAGTTTTTTACATTTAAAAAACCAAACTTTTATATTTAGAAATAGCCAAATGATGCATTCGTTAATTAATTTTGTTTAAACAACTTTATTTATATTTATATATCAATATTTAGGAATCAGTAGTCTCTCAAACATAAGTTAATGGTCTACTACAGATGATTTACATTTTCTTTGAATAAATTTTATTTAATTCAAATAAATTTTTTCTTTGGCCCTATATCAAAGAAATATTTATTTGATTCAAAGAAACTTTTTCCTGGGTGGAAAATAAAAAACATTTTAGTAAACTTGATTTGTTCACTTACCAGTTCCATAAACTTCTTTATGTATGGTTCTACTTTCGCCGGATTTTCCTCCCAAACAAAATAGTATTCATTATCCATTGCGAATAGGGAACTGAGGGCCTGATACTACTTGAACCTTCTTTGAAGAACAACTGAAGAGACCTCAGAAGAGACTGATGGGCTGATGAAGTTACGGGGTCATAGAGGCATAGATATAGGCAGGTCAATAGAATTTGGAAGGGATATTTGGGGTTGTACTTGAACTGCAATTGTAATTCCTATTGGCTATTTGAGCAAAAGAAAAGCCCTCTGAAACTTACAATTAGTGCCCATACCGGGGTAATAAGTAGGTAATAACTCTGAGTCAGACACTCTAGCGTCATAGAAAAAAGAAAAATTGCTATCTTAATAGTATAAAATATTTTGTTATTAGATGATCAAAAAGTATCTGTCAAAACATGTCGGAAAAAAAAATTTGTCCTGGAAATGTCAGGAAATTGCGAGTAGCTGCCAGGGAAAATAGAAATTGATCTAATAATAATAATAATAATAATAATAATAATAATAATAATAATAATAATAA
>CAJFCO010018493.1:183069-240709 GCA_904066015.1 Synergus gifuensis
ATTTTTACTCATTTTAAGGGATTGCAAAAGTTTTTTATGATATTTAAAAAATTTCGTGGGACTTTAAAGGATTTCATGTTTGAAGAGATTTTTAAAAATGTTTAGAGAATTCAAAGAATTTTAAGATATTGTAAAGTTTCTTGTGGAATTGTGAATGATTTTAAGAAACTTGTAAGAATTTCAAAATATTTTGACATTTTTTAAGTGATTTTGAGAGATTTTAATGTTCCTCATGGAATTTTAAATTTCAAAGTGTATTTTTGATTTGTAAAAGATTTTGTGACATTTAAGAAATGTAGAAATTTAAGAAATTTCAGTAAATTTTAAAGGTATGCGGTACATACCATGTACCGCATTTTAAAAGATTTCGCCAGATTTTTATGATTATTAACAAATTTTGTGGAATTTTATGAAATTTTAAGATGTTTCTAAAAATTTTTTAGAGATTTTTACGTATTTCAAGGAATTTTAATATTCCGTATAGAATTGTAAAAAATTTCAAAATATATTATTGATTTTTAAAAGATTTTGTGAAATTTTAAAGGATATCATGGAATCTCAAGAGATTTTGACGAAATTTTATGATTTTTGAAGGATTTTTATAAAATGGTGTAAAAAGTTTTCGTGTAATTAGTAGAATTTCAAATAATTTTGAGTAATTTTTAAAGAAATGACCAGGGCCGTACAAAAGGGGGGGGGTTAAACCCTCCCCCATAGACAAATTAAAATAAAAAATAAGATTTTATTTTACATCAAAGACGATCGTTTGAAGGAAAATTTTTAATTGTAATATATGAATTAATCATAAAAATATTTCGACCTCCCCTCCATTATGAATTCCTGCGCACGGCCCTGAAAGTGAAATTTTAAGGGATTAGATGAAATGTAAAATTTTTAAGGATTTCAAGAGATTTTTATTAACTAAAAAAAATTTTCACGAATTTTTAGTGACTGAGATTTTTCTTTTTTTAAAACGTTCTGTAGAATCTTAGGAGATTTCAAAAGATTCTATGGGGTTTCAAAATATTTAACCCAAGTCGTTTTAGAACGTCCTAAAAACGTCCTAAGTCAGACCAAATAATGTTCTAAAAACGTACAATGTTTCAAAGTCGTTTTTAGGACGTGTTTGGAACATCGGATGTTTTTTAGACGGTGTTTGGCCCCCTAGAATGTTATGCGAAATTTTTGAAAATTTTCAATAACACTATATTTTTATGATTTTTTAAAGATTTAATAGATTTTTTTGTAAAAATAATGGTTTTATTTATTTTTTTTATTTTTTTTATCTGAAATATTTTCCTCTAAAACTAATTTTTATCGAAATAAAGTGGAAAAAATCGAAAAAATTGACGATTTTTTAAGTTTTGACCATGAAGATGTCGTTTTCGCCAATTTTCAAGGTCATTTTCGTATATAGTCACGAAGCCTCAAAGAAGTCGAAGCTAATAAGCGCTTCTCGGGGGTTTATCCGCCTTCAGAAAGCAATCTCGCAAAATTAATTCTAATCCCCAGAAAGCATTCTTACGCTTTACCATAAACATAAAAATCACGAAGCGCAGTTTAGAAAATAATACTCGCTTAAGAGGATAGCGTACTCAAAATCAAAGAAGTTCTAAGGGAAATCGTAAAGTCAGAAAAGAAAGCACTTTCGATGAGAAGACGCAGTTTTATCGTCTTGGAGCAATGGCGGACTCGGTTTTTTTAGCCAAAGCGAGAGGAGTGTATAAATTCTACCGCGAGAAAAAAAAAGAAAAAACAGGTAACATTTCTATCTACTAGCGAAGTGAGTTGAGGCGAAAAGCGACATGCGAGGTTGATGGTGAAGAGATAGAAGAAGAGAGAAACGATAAAAAGACGTTAAAAGGAAAAAAAAAAAAGGAGTAGGAGGGGGGAGGGGAGATCTACAATTCAGTGAAAGAATACCTCTGGGTATTTAAAGGATAAAGTGCCGCTCTGAACTAAATGCTTCGACCCCTAACCCCTCCCACTAGACAAGCACCTCGCCCAGAACGGAAATATATTCATATGGAATAAGAAGGGTATCATTTGAAGCAAATTGAAATGCGTTTCAAACGAGGGCAGTGTGGCTCTCCTGAAGGCATACAACCCCTGATGCTTCGCGGAAAGCGCTCTCTTTTACTGCCGAGGGCCTTCGGCGGGAAAAAAAGACTGAATAAGCTCTCTTTTTATTGCTCAAAATTCTGGAAGCACACTTTACGAGAAACATATAGCTCAGAAGCTGTGGAACGATGAGAGGATGAATTTCAATTTGACGAGAAAATAAATTCTTTACTAATGAAAATAAGTACCACTAGCATATCAAGCACGTGAGGGAAAAAAAGGCTGTTTTAATTAGAGACTGAGAAATCCGATACTGCTTAGAGTGGAAAAGCAAGCGAGGATTATTTCAAACTAGTAATATTCTGAGAAATAGTGTATAATATTGTAGATCAGGAAGTGGCTTATCGAAATTTAATTGATCCCTGACGAAAGTTCTGAATAGAAATCCTTTCTGCTCGCCTTCCTGTTTAAATTAATTCGGACCAATTTATCACGGAAAAATTTTTATTCGGATTCATTTAAAAAGTTTCCTGAGATTTAATGATTTTAATGATTTTTTTCTTAATGATTTCCATGATTTCCCTTTACCATTTCCCTTCTACATTTCCCTTTTACTTTTAGGATTTTCGTATTCTTCTTGGATAAACTTTTCGGAAGTTTGTCCAAACATTTGGAATTCCTTCAAAACTTTTGAAATTCTGTCCAATCCGAGGTCCAATCTTTTGAAATCCTTTTAAAACCTCAGAAATGTTAACAAATTTTTTTTCATTCCCTGAAATTTTCAGTTTAAAAAAATTCTTTGTTAGAGACTGTACAATGTACATAAATATCACTCGGTGCACTCTTTCAATTTAGAATCTGAGGCGTCGACGCATTCACTTTAAGAACAATTGAACAGATCTTATAAAATATTAATGACAGTTGCGATGTTTCCAGCAGTTGAAGACGCGACGTATGTGCCAAGCACTCCGCTGTGGCGTCTCAAAGTCACTTCTGCTCCTTCAATATTGATGTCGTCTTGTATCGAAAAACGGAACGAGAAATCCATTACGATGAGAAATTTTTTACGGATGAGAAGCATCTCTGTATCAATATGAATCGTCTCGATACTAAAAATAAAATCTTCCATGACTTTTAACGTGAAATTTAAAATTTTAATGTTAACAGGTACCAAAAGGGAGAGGCGCATGAATATTTCCAAATTCTACTTTCCCTAATATTTACTTTATCGAAAATTATGTAAACAAATAACAATTTCCTAGACTTAAATTTTTTTAGTAGGAAGCAAAAGTTTTTCTCACTCCCTACTTTTGGGTGGTCCGAAAAAAGACACTTTGGAATTTTTTACGTAGGAGTTGACCATATTGTAGTCCTTGTGAAAATAGAACACACGTAAATTTTTTTTTTTTTTATTTAAATAATTTATAGGACTACGAAATCACTTTTCTCTTTAATGGAATTTAACATGTAAAATGACACAACATTTTTCATCTGCAACTCTGCAACAGAAGTTATAATTGAATTCGTTTGAAATTTGAAGCATTTATTTATAATACATAACAATGAAAATACATACCTGAGAGTCTGGGACTTCTGCAAGCATAAACTGGAGTGTTAGGGATAAACGAGAGGATAATTTGAAAGATATTTGGAAATTAAATTAACTCTAATATTTATGATACTTAAAATATGATTCCTTGTAAACAGATTACTGCAAAGGAAATTTTCTGCAGGAATGTAGAAAGGGTCAGCATGGCAGCAAAATTTATTGTTGTGGACCCAGGTATCTATTCTTACTGTCGCACGTGGTGCACCATCAAGTTAAGATAAAGCTGGCACCAAGAATTTTCTGTTTTCAGTAATAAATTTATAAACAACTTTGTAATAATCAACAAATGCGTAGCTCTATTATTTAACTCGTTTAAAAATAAAAAATACGTGTCTTCTATTTTCACAAGGCCTACAATATGGTGAACTCCTATGTAAAAAAATCTAAAGTGTCTTTTTTTAGACCACCCTACTCTACATTTTAATGCCTAGAGAGTAAGATGTACTTTTTACTCCCTAGGGAGTAAAAGTAGAACTTTAGTCCTACATCACATTGTCTGAAATCATACATTATAACAATTTTATATAAACTAGTAAACCAACACGCGTGCTAAGCGCACGATTATTTTGTTTTCCTTCTTACAAACTTCAAGTCATTCAAAAGCCAATAACTTTTTTTAGAGAGAAATTTCAAAAGGTTTCTAAGAATTTTAAGGGATTTTGAGGAGTTTCAAGTAATTTTTACTAAATTCAAAGGAATTTTAGAATTTCTAAAAGATTTTGTAGAATCTTAAGGGATTTCAGGATATTTCGTGGAATGTTAAAAGAATTATTCATGCAATTTTAAGAGATTTTAAAATGAATTTTAAAGGATTTTAATGGATTTTGAATATATGTTGTAAAATTTGGAGGAATTTTGAGATATTTCAACGAATTTTAAGGGATTTGGTAAGTTTTGTGTGAAATTTTAAGAAATTTCTAACAGTCTCTCGGGTTTTAAGGGATTAAATGTTTTCCTGGAATTTCGAGAACTTTTAAGAGACTTTTAAGCATTTTAAGGAATTTTGACGACTTTAAAATGATTTTAAGAAAATTCAAGGGATTCTTATGATATTTAAAAGATTTTTTGAAATGTTAAAGGTTTACATGGAATTAGATGAGATTTCTAATAATTAATTAATTTTAAAGGATATAAAGGGAATATTATAATAAATTTTAAATAATTTCTAAAAGTTTCTAGGAATTTTAAAAGATTTTCTCGAATTTTTTCAAATTTCAAGAGATTTTTATAACTCTAAAGATTTCGTAGAATTTAAGAGGAATTTAAATGTTATCCTCAATTTTTTAGGGATTTCAAAGGATTTCTTGATTTTTAAAAGATTTTGTGGGTTTTTAAGGATTTCATGAAATTTTAAGGGATTTTAAGGCATTTTGAGAGAATTTAAGAGATTTTAATGAGTTTCATAAAAATTTTGTTAAATTTTAAAGGATTTTATGGTATTTTATGAGATTATTTTTATTATTATTAATTTAGTAAGTAGTAACATATGCTGCATTATACTCTCTCTATATGGTGATTGAACACAAATTTCAAATTCATCAGTGATTGCAAAAATATGGGCAGAATTCCATGTCTTTTTTTTCAAACATGTGTGTGTGTGTGTGTGTGTGTGTGTTCACCGCCAAGAACCTGTGGTGGAATGGCGTATTATGGAATTCTTTGCAAACCACTTCAGAGGCGCGCTTTCGTGTTTAGTAGAAAAATATACAGACGATAGCGCATAGCGATAGAGAATTTCTTTCCTCAATTTTGCGGCGCGTAAGCGAAAAATGTTCAATACCACTTTTTACTCGTGAATGTTACATTATCGTGGCAACTCGACGAACGAAAAATGATAAATGGTGGAGTAGCGCAGGTTTATAACTAAATATTCGAAATTCTCGTGAAATGGGAACTCAAAGGCGGAAGCATTTGGGAAACTCTTGAGGTGGATTCCGAGAATGAAAATGCATGGGGAGGACGGAACAAAAAGTAGTTGGATATTCCAGGCACGTCGATGGACATCCTGTCTATAGTCGATGATTTTAAAAAACTAGGGAAAATACACCTGTCCTTAGGCTATTTTTGCTCGTGGAATAAAAGAACGTTGACCTACATTCAAATTCATTCTGTATATAGCCACATATAACTAGCTCCACCTTCAAATTCCTGAACAGTTTCATATAAGTTTCATAAGTTTACCAACTCATGGAGTCCACCAACTTACCTATTAAGTCTATCAACTTATGAGGTACATCAACTTATGGGGTACATCAATTCATTATAAGTAAAACTGAAGACATTTCTAGCTTCAATCAGTAAATCCTCATCATACCTTACCTCCGTCTATGTGGTGTACCAATTTTCTCAAACCAATCAATTTCGAGGACTTCTGTTTTCATCCACTTAATGCTCTGTTGTTCTGTAAAAGTGAAGACCATTTCTAGCTCCACCCAATTAATCCCCATCACATCCATAGTGCTCATAGTCTATTCCATCAATCTCCGGAATACTTTCAATTCCGCTCACTCTATCCTTTCTGTACTTTCTGCTCCGCCCAGTCTTTCCAAACATTTCGCCTCCTTCCTGTCCCGTTAATTTTCAGCATATATAGGTCTAGCCCCACCCACTTAAAAACATACATATATTCTTCCTCTCTCCCATTGAACTTGACACCCAATAAAACAATTCAAGGAAATCCGTTTCTCACTATAACAAAGTATAGATGGCGTCACCGAAAAAAAAACATCAATACATCAAACGACATCAAAAAACAAACACTCGAGTGTGTACTTAGTAACAAAAGATCCATCCATACATCTAGACAATTACTTAGAACATTGTATTAGACATTTCTATTCACTTCCATTTATTTCGAGTAATGGCTACTTTCACCAATTCTCGAAAGAATTAAGTGCATTTCTTTAAAACTACAACATTCTATCGGAATACATTGTTTGGTGCTGCATTGTATTCTGATTCTAATGTTTAGAGACGTGGGTGGGAGTCAACTAGAAACTAGAGTAGATTTAAGCTTGAAATTGAACGACATTTCCTTTGTGTGGTACGAGTATCGTTCGATGTAAGGATACGGTGGTAGGATTCGTGAAAGGACGTTGAGTTTATTCCCGAGAGGAGATCTTGCAAGAGCTCAGGATCTCTTTGAAGAATTCTAGAAAGTACTAGTATCAGTATATCGAAGTTTTCAGCCAATGCAAGAAAGCCGGCTTTTACAGTACAGCATCGACGCGATCATTCCACTGGGTAGTCCAGAAGCCTCCCAATAGCGTTCAGACATTTCTGGTTTCTCGCGCCACGGCCATTAATCGTATTGTTTCGTCCTCGAAACCTATCTCAGCCTTTACGACGAAGCTTTATATATATCCAGGACCATAAGATTAGCATTTGTTTAACTTCGCCCCCAAACTATGTTTTCGTCCTATGTACTCGTCCTGTGTATTCGTTCTATGTATTTGTTCTATGTACTTGTCCTATGTAGTTGTCCTACGTATTGTAGTTGTCCTATGTATTCGTCTCTGTGCGAATCCCTTACGAGCATACAAAATGGTGATCAAGATTTGCATTACCAAGATGTTTTCTAGTTTAACCACAACATATTCTCGTATTCTGGTATTCTGTAGCCTTGTAAAATTGAAGCTATATCTACAGACAAATAAAAGAAATTATTTTCCTTTCTTTCTTTTCTTTATCAGACTGGCTTATTCCACCCACGTAATTTCCACTCCTCAATTCGACTATACCAAGTCTAATCTTTCCATTTGTCCAATGTAAACCCGAGATTTACGGAAAAAGAAACATTTGAATATTCTAATGCGGGAGGCTTATTATTGAAGAACCAGTTTTATTGTACACGCTCTTGTGTTATTGAAGAAGCAAGAGATAGTTGATGATAAAAAGAATTTTAGGTGTACAAAAATTGTTCATTTGGGATTAATTTCGGCGGTGAAAAAATACTTTATGGCTACATTTGTCCTATCGATTTTTTATCAGAGTAAATCAATTTATTATAGTAATTTGTTTATGAAGAACGTTTGATGATATCCTGATGATATCCTTAGTATCGCAAAAAAGTGATGTTACCATATATCTTGAAAATATTGAAAACATTGTTGTCGAAAACTATCTTCTCTGATGTGGTACAAAATTAAAATTCATCCTCGAATTTTAAATATTCTAATTAACTGACATTTTTAGTAAAAATGCCTCTTGTTTTGCAGCCTTGTCTCTTGTTATACAGCCCCATAAAAAACCCCACCCCTTTTTGGGGGTCGCTGAATCCGCATCTATGGTCAATTTGACCCTATCTGGTCAGAATCAACGTCAAGTGAAGGTCAAAATGAGAAAAATCATTAAATCGGCGTGAACCACTGCGGATAGGGTGGACAGTGGACACGCGATGGGTATAGCAGTGAATATGTTAATTGCTTTTAAAAGAGAACTAAAATGTGTTGAAAGCAAAGCAAATTTTTTATCCCTTGAGCCCTCCACCTGATAACTAGTGTGCTTTCTTAAGAATTACAATCTTATCTCCTCGCAAAGGGTGACCCTCGTCAGCACCCCTAGATTCTAAGAGAAATGAGGCCAGCCTCATTATGCGAAAGAGCTTTCCCGAGATACGTCGCTTGTCTCAAGGGTCTCCTATTGTTTCAGAAACGTGCTCTTTCAAAAAAGGAGGATCTCATCCGTCCGTATGGAGTACCGTATGGTGCTTCGGACTGTGCAAGACTTGAGCTTAATACCTTGCTTGCCTGGATTCTTAAACGCTGAAAGGATCTCTAAATGTTGATACTCTCAGGAAATCTTTGTATCATCAGACCGAGTATAAGACTAACTGTAAGCCCACAACATGTCATCCATTTTTTAATTTGCGTTTTTTTTTATAAAATTGAGAAATATTAGTTTTAGAAGAAAAAGTTCTCAACAAAAGTTGTAAATTTCAAAGAAATTGTCATATTATGTCAAGTATACTTTGCTCTAAAAATGATATATTTTGAGGAAAATGATAAAAATTAAATTTCGTTTTTCTCATTGTCGTTTTTCTATTGAAAAATATTGACTCTCTACAAAAAAGTTGTATACAAAAATTGTAGATATCGAACGAGTAAATATTTTATGTTGTATAAATTTTGTAGTATAAATGACAGATTTCGAGAAAAATGAGAAAAATTGAATTTAACATTTATTCAATTCGTTTTTTTCCGAAATCTGTCAGTTTTAGAGCAAGATTTATTGATTATACAATATCTAGTTTTTCAATATCTACAACTTTCGTACACGACTTTTTCTTCTAGGTCTATCATTTTTCAAATTTATCCCACTCACTAAATTTCATTTTTCTCATTTTCCTTCAACTATTGAAAAATATTGCATTTAGAGGATAATGTCCTAGATAAAAGTTGTAGATCTCAAAGAAATTGATATTTTATGTCAAATACGTTTTGCTGTAAAAATGGTGTATTTTGAGAAAAATTACAAAAATTAAATTTCGTTTTTCACTTTTTCGTTCTTATGTTGAAAAATATTGAATCTATACAAAAAATTTGTATACAAAAATTGTAGATGTCGAAAGAATAAATATTTTATGTTCTATATATTTTGTTTTATAAATGATAGATTTCGAGAAAAATTGAATTTAACATTTATTCAATTCGTTTTTTTTCCGAAATCTGTCATTTTTATAGCAAAATTTACTGAATTTTGTTTTTCAAAATCATCTGCAACTTTTTTCAGCAACTTTTTCTTCTAGATAAAGTATTTTTCAAGATAAACCAAGAAGACAGAAATTCCAATGTTATAAAACACTGGCTACAAAAAAAATCCCTGGGAAGTTAAAAAGTGAGCAAATCTAGTTTAACCTAGGTCGCTGGAAATGGCCAACTTTTTTCGAAACTCAGTACAGACCAGCAGACAGTTTGCGCGTGATGTACCAACCTAGTGGCGTCATTACGCCAAACGGACCCGCTAAAATGGATACATCGTCCCTACGTGTCCAGGAAGTTTCTTTCCCCTCCATTTTGAAACATCAAGCTTGATAGTCCACAACCAGGAGCTTACTGCACGTACCTTCAGTATTCACCTTCTCACAGACTTGCCCATCAGCTACACCTATACAGGATCACTCGACGTAATTAGCGATTAAAACTTTCCGCAGCAATTTCTTTCCTTACGGACGATTGCCCCCTTTTCACGGAAGAACTCCTCCGCTTTTCCATTTCTCTGATCTTCACTCGCAATTTCTTTTCGCCATCAGTGTCTCAGCATCGCAGCTTTCCCCATCATTCAAGACATTTATACACAAACTGGCATGTGCTTTGCTGTAGCAAGAATAAATTTATACAATTTAATTATGATGTAATTAATATAATTATAATATAGTATAATTAAATATTGATCTTTTTGACAACCTTGTTTTTTAATTTCTTTTTCCTTCACCACTTTTCCAAATCCCTTTTTCGACCTTCCTACCTTCCGTAAATTTCTAAACTTCATTTCCAATTCCCTTTTTCAAGATACCTTTTCCTGACTACTTTTCCGACTTTCCTACTTTCCCAAACTTCCACATTTTTAAACATCTCTTCCAAACGACTTTTCGAAATACCTTTTTAAAAATTATTTTCCAACCCCCTTTTTTCCAAGTTTCTTTTTCTCCACTTTGTAACAGCTCTTTTTCAACCTACAATCCCTAACTTCCAAATTTTTAAATCTCTTTTCCGAACACCTTTTCGAAAACCCTTTGCCTACCTTTTTCTACATTCAGAAGCTTCCAAACTTCCAAATTATTTTTACAAATCGTTTTTTCAAACAACTTTTACAAACTTCTTTTCCCGACTACTTTTTCAATTATTTTTTTAAATTTGCTTTTCTGATTTAGAAATAAACTGATTAAATAGCTTTGTTCCACATGTCTGGCAATTTTCATGCTTGTTTCATCCCTACTTAATTTCTCAGTAATGCTGAAGTGTTATTATCATTAGTCTATCATAATTACTTCCTTGTGTTTAAACTGTATAATCATTTAAATATTAGTTCAAAGCAATATTTCTCTTGAAAATATAATTTATGCATGTATTTTATTTTTATTTTCGATTATTTTAATTTGATTTTAAAACACTTCGAATCTCTTCGGACGTCTTCGGATCTCTTTGGGCGATTTCGGACTTCTACTTTAAATCTTCGGACTTCTACGAACATCTTCGAACCTCTTCGGGCCTCCTGAAGTGTGCGGTAACGAAAACAAGACCCATATGCCGTGTAAGTCAAAGTTGAATGTACTAAAAAGAAATTCACTTTGAATTAGACGAGTATTCTCAAGCAGTTTTCACGACTCCAAAATCGGGACATCCGACACCCTGGAATTTTTCATAAACTTCCTTCTTTCATTACGACTCCTACTTTATAGGACTTCTGCATAAAATGAACAAGATTCTCTTTCTATATTCGCCTCCTGAAGGACGGCAATAAGGATGTCGACTATGTGTTAGTAAGAAAGCGTGTCAGGTTGACAGTCACACTCTGGATGAAAAGAAAAACCCACTGTTTTCCAGAACGCCGAGCTGCGCTGATGGAATGGGTGATAAAGAAGGCGAAACAGCGAACTTTGCTCGACTCACAAGCCCCCTACATTGCAAATCTAGGGCGATATACCCCATCCTTCTTTGGCACCTTACCTTACACCTTTCTTTTTCCCACCCGTGTTAAAATTCCGCTTCTCTCTTTCTCCGGTTTCCATTCTCTTTTTCATCTTCACCAGGTTTTTACGATTGTCTCAGACATTTCAGGAATTCTCACGAAGCAAAAGCATTGGTCCTAATTTAATGAACAAGTAATCTTAGATCTAGCACATGATTATTGATGATATAAATGGCTTTCAAATTTTTTGATAAAAAAAGTCCTCTAAAGCACCATTAATTCTTTTATATGGATAACAAGCGTGACAAAAGTGACCGTTCCTATTTTCTCCTTAAGCAGAACGCATGTGATATTAATCACCCTTATCTATTTGTCAATCTCGGGAACAAAGTCACAGTTCATTGTTCAAAACAGACCGTAAAAATCACCTACAGATTTTCATGAATTACCTACCGATTTCACTTTTTGATCAACCTCTTCTTCTGACAAATATAAAATTCCCGAAAAATGCAAATTCCTCAATTTTCAAGTTTCCGAATAAAAATAATATTACCGAAAATATTTATTTTCGAAAAAAGAAAACCACCGAAGTTGGAAAATTTGGGTATTTCACATTTTCGGGAAGTATTTTTTCGGTATATATTAAAAATTTTCAATATTAATAACTTATTATTTTTAAAATCTTTTCAATCCCGAAAAATCTCCTGAAATCTTTTCTGCAAATCTTTGGAGATTTCGTGTTATATTTCTCAGAGAGACCAAGTGGAACAATGAAACGATCGTGAAGTGCTCATTCTTTGAGATAAAATGTACGAGTTTCACTTAAGTTCTTGAAATAAAAACACCTCTTGAAATCAATGAGTAAACGAGAACGATTTTCGTACTCATAGGTTCTCGACTCGAGCTTATGAAGTTTTCGAGGGCTTAACGTTACTCTTTCCGCATTTTTGACAAGCACCGATACAAGCAAAAGTGCGAATCGTCTCAAGTCGTAAGCTCAAGTGGTATAACGAAGAGGGAAGATTGAGAAAGTTTTCAAGCGCGGGTTTATCTTCTGTCAAGTATATTTTCTCGCCATGGCCCCTTAGGAGTTGAGAATGTTAAGATCGAGAAGCTAGAGAGGGCGTAATGCGATCCATCATTCTTCATAGTCATTTCGCTCGTCTTTCACTTAGCCTCGTTGGCTCCACTCGGCTCCTCAGGCTATAACTAATCCCTCTTAATAAAACTAGCTGATCGATATATAATGCTGCCCCGCGATTCACGCGATTTCCTCCACTTTCCCCACACTCTGACAAAAATTACCAGTCGAGGTGGCTAAACCGTAAAACGACTGGGTTGATTTTGAATTAGATAGCAGAAGGAAACTGATTTGGGATTTTATAGTCATTTTACTGGCAATATTTAAAAATCAGATCAAGAAGATGATGAATAGCGTCTTTTGAGTGAGGGTTCTTCAACCCCTCCACCTCCTTATCCCGACTGATCGGTTGCCAGTATAAAACTGTATTGATAACAAACTCTCCCTAGAGAGAGTTTCCGATTGACATTCTGATATAATCTAAAGGAAGTTTTCAATCCGGATCCAATCCGAGGCCCATTCGAAATCAAACGGAACTTGTAATCCGAAAGCGGGTTATGAATTTTTTTACCTTTAATAAAAGCCAGAGTTTTTGAGATATTGGGACGGCTCTTGGACCAGGTTGTCAGAAATCTCCACCGGATACAGAAAAATCAAGGAAAATTAAAATTCAAGAAACCGTTCTTGAGTTATAGTCAAAAAACGATTTTTAAAAAATTTTTCAAACCTAAAACATCTAATTTCATCCAAATATAAATGATATGGGTAATTTGAGCGAAGAATCTTAAACAGTTTTTCGAAAATTGGCAATGTTTTAAAAATTATAACATTTTTTATATCTTTCATAAATGCCAGAGTTTTTGGGATGAAAAAAACAACTTAGTGAAGCATCTAATTTCATCCAAATATGAACGGCTCTTGGAGCAGATTGTCAGGAATGACCACTGGGTTCAGAAAACTCAAGGAAAATTAAAATTAAAAAACCCGTTTTTGAGTTATAGTCAAAAAACGATTTTCTTAATTTTGCAATTTTAAAACCTTCTGAAACTAAGCGAAATATCTAATTTTGTTGAAATATCACTTATTACTGTAATTTGAGCGAATAATTTCAAACAGTATTGCGAAAGTTGTCAGTTTTTGAAAAATGAGAAAAAAATTCTTTTTGACCTTTAATAAAAACCAGAATTTTTGAGATGTTTGAACGGCTCTTGGACCAGGTTGTCAGGAATTTCCACGTAATGCAGAAAAATTCTGGAAAATTAAAATTAAAGAAACCGTTTTCGAGTTATATATAGTCAAAAAACGATTTTTTAAATTTTGCATTTTCCAAAATTCCACAAAGAATTTAAATATGCAAGTATATTTTTCTTGCATCTTTGCAGCATTATTTATAATAAATTCAAAACATAAACAGAATTAAATTCCAAACCATATTGAGGATCATTTTGAAATTTATATGGTCCAGTCCAAAGGTGAACTCCAGCCAAGTAACCGTCAACAACTAAAGGTGCTCCTCCATCACTGTGACCACAGTGTCTTTGCGGATCATATGTACAAACATCTTCATCGGAAATCTCAATATTATAACGACGATATATATTTACACAATCCCGATGGGCAATTATCTTTACTACGATTGTTCGTAGAGTTCTATGAATTTTCGTTCCATGGTTGAAATCGGGAAGACAAAATTTTAGTAATAGTGATGCGTGACCTCTGTTTAATATTATATATTAAGTATTTCATATACATACTATTGTTATGATAACTTACTCAGTACCGAAGTCGTAACCCCAACCACTAATAAGACCAACTGTATCTGGTAACAGAGGTGCTGAATGGAGCTCAATAAAATTGGTGTGATACTCCAAAGACAAAAGATGAATTAATAGTGAGCAAGGCAATGCCATCTGTAGGTCTGGATGCATGACTAGCAAAGTGTTTTTTAATATCTATTACTTTTAGAGTTGCACCAAGATCTGCACATGATTTACCAGAGAGAATATCATACTGCGATGCTTCAAACTGAACACATTTTGCAATGGCGATGACAACGTGATGCGACAGAATACTACCTACGCAACTAATGCGCCTATTATGTTTAATAGCCACAACGTAAGGAGCATCGATAATCCCCGTTGTTTTGTCTTCATCCGGCACGAGACTAACGACATGTTTTTCGCGGACCAGAAAATCTGATGATTTCTCTGCAAGAACTGAATAAAGTCTCTCATTGTCAGAATAGTATTTTACAGCAGTTAGGCTTATCAATTTTATTCCAGTTAAATTAACACGGGGTATAATTTTACTTACTAATTTCATCTGCTAAGGTCCTAATGATTTCTTGAGACCAAATTTCACAAAGAATTAAAAGATAAAAGTATATTTTTGCTTGCATCTTATTGTTCAGATGATGAAATTATAATTTTTCAACTTACTACTCTGACGATGAAACTCAATTGGGGATATTTTTATTTTGTATCTTTATTTAAAGAAGGTGAAGTCATATAGGGCCAAAGAAGAAATATCTTTGAATCAAAAAAAAAAATTGTTTGCATTAATAAAAAGTTGTTTGATTCAAACAAACTTTTTTCTGACTGTAATTTTGAGAGTAACGTTTTATTTTTTTGATTTCACAATCGCTGTTTCAGAGCTGTTTAAAGCCTTATTTAAATAACACGTTACAGTTTTAGATAAATATCAAATAATGATATTTATTTTAAAACATTTCTTATTGTCAGTCACTTATGGAAAAGTTTTTATTAAATTACTGCTTTACATATTAGGTAAATAGGTGAGCTTAGGTGAGCCTAGGCTGGTTTCAATGTGTGGCATGTTCAATTTTTGCAAAGTTGGGTTGTGATATATCATAACTCGATTTAATTTGTACAGGATTGGATTGTGCGTTGATATATGTAATTAGAAAGATAGATAGTTTCAGTCAGTGCGCTCGTAGCGCGGCATACATGGTCTAGTAAACTTTATAAAAAAAGTTTTTCTTTTCACTTAGACAGTCTAATCGGTTCCATAGCAATTTGAATGGATTAGGATGCTTGGCGACAAGGTCGGGTAAGAACCCAAGTACGGGCTAAAGTGGGCTACAATTAGTAGCCCACTTTAGAACCTAATTAGCTTGTCTAGTCAAATCCTAATCAGTATAAAAACGTTATAGTTCTATTTAGCACCACATTAGTCCGTCTAATTAGCACCACATTAGCAATTACAGACGATTTAATTTGGGCCAGATCATTTGCCCAAAATTTTTCCACACTGAATGGAACAAAGTTACTAGAAATGGAACATCTAGTTCGAGAGCAAGCGAAAATCTCACCCAATATCGGAAGAGTTTATCGCGATGCGATGCTTCACGTGGTTAGGATATCGTTAAGTTACCATCTTCAATTAAGGGTAATCGGTAAATTACCGTAGAGTACGACACGCGGCTTCCGGTGTGTGCTGGCTTATCCCGGAGTGTGAGGGGGGTGGTGGTAAAGGGGAAACTGGGAAGATACGGCACGAATTTTACTTCTGCTTCGCTGACATTTGCATGTATTAAACCTATCCTCCCTATCTGGCGACACCCAGTACCGGCAGCGAATTTAGGGCAGCTTGCCTACCCGGTTGGTACGAAAAAAAGAGAGAAAAAAAAAGAGACAGTTCCTCTCTAACCATTTCGCACCAGAGTCCACGAATCCGATTCTCTCAATTGTGCTAAATATATCTGGCGCTGAAAATCCATGACAGGATTTCCTTTAATTTCCTTTCTTTTATTCCTTTTCCAAGCGCAATTTGACTCTTAAAATATTCGCCGAGCGAAAATCTTTGAAACAAAAAAAACGAAGTAATTGTGAAGAAATTGTTTGATACTTGCGGGAAATGCTGAGGGTTGTTTATTTCCATGATGAATGATAATGAGAGCCATTTTCGTGAAATTATATCCACCTACGAACTCTATATTCTCTGAAGAATACTAATAGTTCACCGAGACTTCATTTCCCATTATCTATGGTTGCTCCAATCGCCCTCTTAACTCCCACTTCTCATCTCATTGCTTTTGAGTTTATTCAAAACTTTTCAGAGTTATAACTTTTTTTTTAAAGTATATTCAATATTTCAAGTCGAAATTCATTTATATTTCCATGAAAATTGTCCTGATATTATTTTTAGAGTAGAAAAAGAAAGTTTCACTTCTAAATTAGCTAAATTGTCTAAAATGAACAAAATGGCCAAAATAAAAAAAATGGAATTTTTTAGGGGCTTCAAGTCCAATTTACTAAAAATCCTTACGTCATCGACAAAATGGTTTAATTGCAACAAAATTGAAAAAAAAATTAAAATGTTCATTTGAATAAAACGTGAGTTAAGTTGTCAGGAAAGAATTAGTTAAAGGATGGGTCTTCTCGGTTAAATTTAGGTGTCTTTAAAATTAACAAAGAACTTATACAGTATTATATTAAAATAAAATTAGTACAATAAAATATAAAACAATTTAATACAATGTAAAACAGAATAAAAGTCGCAGTAAATTGTCTGATATATGCTGCTTTTTCACCCCTGCTTGCTCCATGTGGAATTCAAGTGGCATAATAAATCACTATTTTTGCTTGAGGAAGTTTATGTGAGAGGAAAATCACATTTTTTGTTTGAAAGGATTATTTTCTTTTGTCAGAAGTGACGGGATATTTACAAATTTCGATTCCAACGGGGTTTAGGGAGATTTATCAGTTTACTCTTTACATTAATGTCACTCGATCATCAAGTAATTGATTACAAGACTTTTTAACTTGGAAGAAATACCAAGTTTCTGAAATATTGATAAAAGTTGCCTTTTTAGATTTAATTGGTACATCTACCTGGCAATCTGAATCAATTCGAAATTTAAATACATGCGTATTAATAATATTTGAATACTAGTGATAGTAAAATATGAATAAGAATCTGAAGATACCTTAATTTTCTTAAGAAACATACATTGTTGTTGCAAATGATTGTTTTTTTAACGACTTGAAGTTGTAAGAAGGAAAACAAAATAATCGCGCGCGTTTTGGTTTGCCTTCGTTCCTTAAAATTTCACGAAATGCTTCGAAATTTTTTTAATTTCGTTAAAACTTCTTTAATTTTTCATAGAAACCTCTTTAAGATCCCTAAAAATTCCCAAAAACCTTCAAAATCATTAATCTATTAAAATCCATGTCAAAATTCGTGAAAATATTTCTAAAAATTCCTAGAAACATCTTGAAATTTTTTAACATTAAAAATTTCTTTAAATTATTACAAAATATTTTTAAAATTAGAAAAATCTCTTAAAATTCCCTTAAAATTATTTAAAATTTCATAAAATTTAATAAAATCCTTCAAAATACCAAAGTCTTTTAAAAATCATTAAAATCTCTTTATTTCTCTTTAAATTCCTGGAAATTCCATGAGAACCTGTAAAATCCCTTAAAATCCCAAAAACCATTTTAAGTGGGTAACTAAGCAGTCCCGAATTATATTGTAAATACTTGTAATACGTTTTAGAGAAATAAGTATTCATTTCGTTTCCTAATGCAAATTGTCCTACCGAAAGATATGGTATATTGGCTAACGCCAGGGGAGGTCCGCTCAGTGTAGATATGGTCTAGACTTGGGACTTCCGACGATTTTATACCTGCGAGTGGACAATAGGGACCCAAGCGGACCCAAGGTAGTAATTTGAACGAAATTGAGGCGGAGTACTAGTGTTACACTCATGTAATATTATTGAGAGATCTAATTCTATTTTCATGAGTAATAAAGCATTTCGAAAACATCTTTCAGAGTAGGTAAAATTAAATTAACAGAGTAAATTAACGGTTCTTTCTATATATTCGGGTACTGTCGTTCTTTGATTTTTGTGAGTTGGCAATGTCTTGATGTATTATGCGCCTAGGCGCATATCACAATTAAAATACCTTGACATACATTAAAATTATTAGAAATATCATCAAATTCCATGAAATCCTTAAAAATTCCATACAATCTTTTAAAAATCAGAAATATCTCTTAAAATCCGCGAAATCTCTAAAAATTCCTAGAAACTTCTTGAAGTTTTTTAACATTTAAAATCTCTCAAAATCATTAGAAATTTCATCAAATTCCATGAAATCCTTAAAAATTTTACAAAATCTTTTAAAAATTTGAAAAATCTCTTGAGTTCTCTTAAAATTCCTCGAAATTTCACGAATCATTTAAAATTCTTAGAATCCTATTCATATTTTTCCTCAAAAAATTCAAAATTTCGGGGATTATTTTTTCGTTATTATTTTTTCATATTCAGGATTATGTAAAACAGAATCTTAAACCATAAGGTGGAAAGCGCGGTGGGAAAACAGGTTTGAAAATGGGAAATGAAAGGAGGGTAAAAATCATTCTTGCACATAACAAGACAATTAGCGAAGGATATATTTAAATAAACGCATAAAGCTTTGATGTTTCCCATAATGGCTGAATGTCCCCTCAGCGATTATCGCATCAGAGAACGTGATGCGGAAGAACGTTTTAATTAGCGTACCCTCACTTTCGTCGCAATCAGCACACGAACAAAAATGACCGAAATAATTCTACCGGAAGTCACGAGCAGTGCTTTTGTCTTTGTGTTGGTGAACGTGGTAGGGTGGACAATGAATGTTTGTCAGAACTTATCCACACTTGTCATCGCAGTAGCTTTATATGAGGGTCGAATCGTGAAAGTTGGAGACGTTCAGGAACTTTTTTATTTTTAATGCCGTCAATAATTTATAAAATATATATCAAAAAAATTAAAATTTTTATCATTTATTTACTTCCGCTTCATAAAATTATATCTTCATTAATTTAGAGCAGTTTAAAACTGTTATCATCAAAAATTAAATCTTTCAGTTTTTCTCGTGGCTATATTAATCTGGATTGACATAAAACTTTAATTTCATATGTGTGGTAGAATTTTATATTACTACGTTTTATTATTTTATATTAAAATGATTAAACTTTGCATTTCTGCTCACATACACAAATTATTTTCTGTCTACTGAATTTTTTATTTTTAAATCGTTTTTGTGAGTAACTTTTCAATCTGCCAAAATGAAAGTGTTTTTATGAATTAACAATGCCCTTCACTGATGTTACTGCATTCTTCAATTCCAGTATATAGTAACAACGATTATTTTGAGAGTATGTGATACTTTACCATAAGAGCAATTTAGTTTACCCAATTATTCATTCATAATAATAAATATTTGTAGCTAATAAGAGCCAATAAACCTTCGTCTACATGAGACGAAGGTTTATTGACTCTTATTTACTAAAAATATTTATTATTATGAATGTATAATTGGTATAACTAATTTTCTCTTATAGTAAAGTATCATATGCCCTTAAGGAAAATATGTCGATTTAGAATATCCCGCCCACATGCTCGCTTTGTAAATTTAGTTTTGCCAGGTGGCACTCGTGGTACATCGGTCGCTCCATTATAGGAATCTACGTATCCCAATCGCCATATTGAATTTCCCCTCTATGTATTTTAAGTATATACTCTATGCCTTACCGAATAAAATGGGCGGGGGGAATTGAGGTGTACTACTACTAGTGCCACTGACGGCCGCTTCGCGGCCGTCGTCGCACTACTTGCCTTTCTATGTTCTTTTCTACATTCAATGCCAATGCTAATTCATTATCCAACATGGCCGCCTCCAATTTTAAACATGGCTGCCTTCAATTCGATATATTTCGAGTTTGATTCGAGATTTTCATGCGGTGTCTTTTTTATAATAGGATAGACAGGATCGGTTTTGTCTAAAATGCCGCCCTGTGCTCTGTGAAAACTATTTACTGTGAAGTTAAAAAAATTCTCATTTTGTTTCAAATTTTGCCGCCCCCTAAAATTTGCCGTCCTGTGCCTGGGCTTCGAGAGCACCTAATAGTGTAAATCCAGGGCTGACTATAGATAAATAAATTCTGAAAATATGAAGACAACCGGAAGATGACTTTAAAAGTTGGGGCACTTAGGAAATCATATATCCCAGCTGCGGCATCACATTAAAGTGAGAGACACTCAACATGTCAATCACTAGTAAAAATAGAAGATTATATCCATCCTGAAGTGGAATATTACGTAGTTGTAACAAGCATAAGACAAATTTCACGGAAACGATCCACTAGATTTTCTTTTATACGACCCTCGACACGAGTACGAGCATTTACCTCGACGTGCGTGCAAGACTGTGATATAATTCGTTCATACTGGTGGTGAATAGTCGCCAAAGCGAATATTATTCGCACACAAGGGAACATTTACGTGTGCTTTTACATTATTCGTAGCTTGCTATCAAACAACATAGGGAAAGTCATCGTGCGTTGCCGACCACGTCGATACACTGCGGCGCGTCGTAAAGGAAGCTAATGTATCGCACAATAACGCGACACCAAAAGGTCACTATTAAAGAAACTGGCTCGTTCTGATACTCCATCAGATACTTTCATGACATCCATAAACATAAAGAAAGGAAAGGATAGGCCTCACATTTCCACTCTAGTTAACTGCTAATGAGCATTTTTATAACCATTAAAACATGATAACATAGCGCTCAAGACAAGCTTTGAAGCAATTGAGAGTGACAAGAAAAATCAGCTCTAAAAAATTTAGAACCAATGGTGCCTTTCGGGATTAAGCAAAAAAGTGAAACAGTAAGTGTATTAATACTAGAAATTAATCTGATAGTCAGGGAGAACTACTGTCGATCTCAGCGCCTCTACGGCCGTACTGTAGTATTAATAATAAAAGTTCTCTTCTCTGTGTATTAATAATAGTTCTCCATAACTCTTTCAGATGAACTTCTAGTATTAATACACAGTATGGCCGTAGAAGCGCTGAGATCAACTGTAGTGAACTAATTATTCCAGAAAACTCCGACCAAACCAAGTCGAGTTCCTCAGCCTTAGATATATATGTCTCCTTATACTACTCCATGGTCTGAATAAATAATCTTTTGAGTGGAAGTGTCTGTGTGATTTTTTACCCATCTCCGAGTGTCACACGAATCATTAATTATATAAGTTAAGTGAGCATAGCTAGTCAAGTCCCACAATGTGTGGGGATTCACTACGTCGCCGAAATTATGTCGAGTTTCCTATCTATGAACTATGTACTCAACGTCAGCAAGTTGACTCTCTAATCCATCCCCACTCTATAATGCCATTCGCGAGCTACATGTCTCGTGATCTCGTCCACTTGGTGACGGCGGCCGTAGAGGGAGTTACACGTGATTTTCAACTGTGAGAGCTATGCACATGTCAAATATGAAATAAACTGTTAGTGACAAACAAAATTGTGGTGTGAAATTCTCCATCCTGGTGTAACTCGGATCAGCTCTAAACATACTAAATCTAGGATGATTAAGTGACCACACTTAATCGTTACAAATGTTATATAGTTGTGAGAAGTATTATACAGTCAGGTTTATATCTACGGTGTAATTTTCACATTACGTTTCTAAAAAAAGGTGTTTCACATATAGAATCTTATTACAGAAAAGGCAAATCGTATGCGGCAGCGACAAGAGCATTCCATACTAAATGTGGAGTACATATATTTTGGTATCTAATCGAACTCTAAGGAAGTACATAAGCAAAAAATTATGAGTGCCTTAACCTCAAAGTAGAGTCAATATATATCATAAAGTATGTAGTATAAGGAGACATAACTAAGGCTGGTTGACTCGACTTGGTTTGGTCGAAGTTTTCTGGAATAATTAGTTTACCGCAGTAGTGTCCCTAGAAAATAGAGTCTGCCGAACCCATGTCTGTAATGATTGGTGCCGCCATTAAATTTCCAACCAATCAAAATCATTGACGTTGACACTTCAAGTGTCAGAATGTAAACATACCAAATCAAAACCACAGCTGCTCATATGGATTAACGCAGGCACGCTCACAGTCGCCATCTTTTTTCCAAGTTCGGCAGACTCTATTTTTCTAGGGACCCTATACCGCAGCTGATCTCAGCGCCACTACGGCCGTACTGTGTATTAACAATAGAAGTTCATCTGACAGAGTCAGAGAGAACTAAAGTTTGTTCTGACTCTGTCAGATGAACTTCTATTATTAATACACAGAACGGCCGTAGAGGCGCTGATACCAGCTGCGGTAAACTAATTATTCCAAAAAACTCGGAAATGTCCAATGGCTTTGATATGTCTCCTGATACTACTCCTTGATATACATTCTCAAATATTTTACACCTATGGTGAAAATTGGATTATTTTTCAGTATAACAACTTTATGAAACATGGCACTGCTAGATAGGCGACATGAAAATCCAGATTGTCCACAAGCGCTTGCAATTAAAAAAAGCTTGGAATTTATCCAGCGTCATTTCGAAGACAACCCAAAGGATTCTATCCGTCGGACATCTCATGTTTTTAACGTGGATTAAACTGAATAGAAAGTGGAAAATGGGCGATTTTTCTACCAATCTCTTGAGCGAACTTATAAAATAATAACTTTAATTGATTTTCCATACCTGGAAAATGTAAAGCATGTCGAGTTGAATGTCAGTCTGATTATAGAAATCAACTCAAGTTATGAATTAATAAGTAATAAGCTCGCTTAAAAGTATCTGTCACATGTCAGTTTGATAGGAAGATTCTAAATATTCTATAAAGACATTAAATATACTTAGATGATATAAAAACCAATTCTGCGAAAGTCATCTTCATCAAAAGTTCTAAATCTGACTTTTTCTTCTCCTCTTTGACATTGCAGTGCTTTGCGCGGAAATGAAATAATGTTCTCCTCGAAATGGCTCGTATAAGTTACTATAGACATGACGACAAATGGAGGAAAAACGATGATATAAAAGTTTCTGAATAAAGGTAAAGGCGCGGTGTGGTTGATCTTCAACAAGATTTAGAAGTAATTGTTTTATAGGTATCTTCTGTCTTCAAGCAGGTGTAGTTTGAGATGAATTAACAGAAAGAGATCTATTTCACGATCGTCAACTTGTTTCTTTATTTTATTTATTTTAACGATGACGTCTGCCACGTGATCGATGGAGAGGTGAATAAGAAAGTAAGGGAAAAAAATGTGTAGGCATTCTTTGAAATTCTATAGGTTTCTAAAGATTCCAAGAAATTTTCAACCATTTTAAGGAGTTTTAAGAGGTTTCTCGGAATTTTAAGGGATTACACGAGATTTTTAGGAAAGTGGAATTTTAAAGGACTTTAAGAAACTTTTAAAAATATTAAGAATTGGTGTGATTGATGATTGGTAACTTGATATTGAAGATTAGTGACTGATTTCGGATTTATAACTTATTAATATCAAAGTGAATCAGATTTATTTTACATTTTGAAAGTACATGGCACATCTACAATTTGGAAATTTGGACTGCAGTTAGCAAGAGAAATTCACGTTTGCGTGAGTTTTAATGGCACTTTGTTATTGTGCGATAACGTGCAATGCAAACTCCGTGAAATCGTTTGAGAGAATTTATTTTATCTCCGCTTGCTCCAACGCTCTGCACTTATTTTCCAACACGTGGAATGTGAGCGATAATCATGATAATCGTGCAGATAGTAATTCGAAATTCACAGTAAACACAATAATAGTTCGATATCTCGATTACTTACTAAATTCTAAATCGTTGTCCCATTAGGAATTCAATTAGTGAACCATAAACAGAACGCCAATCCTTGCGAAAATACCATCCGATGATTTTACTCTTCATTTGAAATTAATTTTGAAATTGGAAGCAACAATGTTTCACGCATAATCCCTTTCTACTTGGGATAAACAATTCGCTGGGAATATTATGAGAATAGCGTTTACCTCAAAATTAAAATATTTTCGGTAACGCGAAAGATTAGAGCGGCCATCGCAGGGAAAGGAAGCACTAGCGAAAAAGTTTGTTTATCTTATTGTTATAGTTTTAATGTTCATAAAAAAGTTGTAATAAATTAATATTTAAATGAATTAGTATTTGCATTTTTTACTATATATTAATAATAAATGTGACATTAACAGGGCACAGGTCTGGCCTCGGATCGGGCACTGACCAGGCACCGATCGGGCTATTGAGTACGGCCCCGGTCGGGCCGTGTGTTTCATCAACGGTCTGGCCCAGACCAGGTTCTCCGATCTGGGCCCTATTTGGCCAGATATGGGCCGGATCGGGCCCATGGTGAAATTTCTGCACGGGTTATTGAAGAATGTCCCTAGTAGAAATTGGTCTAGTTTTTCCTTAACACTCTCAAGTTACTCGTAGGGATGAAATGGGGAAAAACTAGACTAGAGGAACTAGGTAGTGCCTAGTTAGAGCCTAACTAGAATTTTCTGAACAGATTTCAATGAGGAAATCCTTGACTAGTAATCAATGAAATTTCTTCATTCAATACGAGAATAGTCTTTCTTTGCCAGTATCTGGATAGAAACTAACTAGGATTTCCTGCTCAGTTTTAACTTGAAAGACTCGGCACGCAGAAAAATGAATCTGTTAAATTTACAGATTCAGATCTGTAGGACATTTCTGTGATTTTAACAGATAAAATATGTTAATCTTACAACTCTATCTGTAAAATTTACAGAAATACCTCTATTATAGTCATCTTCTAACATAGCAGTCTGTTATATTTACATATAAAAATCTGTTGATTTGGAACGATGAAAATTTGTAAATTTAACAGAGGAAATATATAAATTTTACAGTTTCAATCTGTTGAATTTAATATTTGTGTATAACTGAGTGCATTGTGGAAAAATGTGTGGAGACACCATCTCATGAGTTAGGATAAAGGTTAAGGTCGTGGACTATCAATCCCATAGGTCGTGCGTTCGAATCACCCCAGCCGTTGTGTGCAAAATTTTATTTCTTGATATACAGTATATGTGTTAAAATTTACAAATATCGATTAATTATAAGTATATCCATATGAATAAATAAATAAGAGTTATATTTCACTTAAAAAATGGAAATAATTTTTTCCTTCTAGATTTTCTAGTCAGTTTCTCACTCGATTCAGCGTTACATTCCTTACTAGTAACTGACAAGTTTCCTCGTTGGGTGCTAACCAGACGTAGGGAAAAACTGACTAGAAACTTGCACAAAACTAGGACAAATTTCTACTAGGGGTTGATTTTATTGATGAAGTATTCGCTTATCATATCTGTAGTGAATTTTATTTTAGTAGTTTTTTTTTTTACAAATTCATAATAAAATCTCCATTAAATCTAATCAATTTTATATATATAATTGAATCGCTAAAATATAATCCACTTAATTAAACATAGAAAAATACCTGTTTGTCGTTTTAAATACTTCTGAAATATAAATTCCTTTCCGGATTCAGTTCATTGTTCTTCTGAACTTCACTTTGCTGATAATGCTTCTTCTTTTCTAAGTGGTATAGTTATGAAAAGTTGAAAAAGGAGGAATGAATAGAGGAACCAGGTAGACGTATCTTGAGAAAATTGTGATGGAAGAGGGAAAATAATAGAAATAATAGCGATAGCTGGAAAGAAAAGGGTCTAAAAATGGTTTGGCGACTCGAAAAGGCAGGGAAAAGGGAAAGACGACTCGCATAGAGCCAATTCATCAAGCCACAACTTCGAATCCACCGACCTATTGTGATGAGCCATTTCATCATTCATTTTCATCAACAAAGCCTGTGAAGAGTCACGACAACTGTAAATGTACAAACAATTCCCCTTCAACGAATTTTCATTAATAGAGCTACTCTCGTGACATAACTTTTTCAGACCAATTTACAAATGTATCTAAGACTTTTTTCACTCATTTAAAATTTTTTTAAAAGTTTTTTACAACTACTCTTTTTCATTACCGTTTTGAATAAGGCATACTTTACTACAATTGTTAGAACTATAAAAATTGTTAGAAATTTTATAACTGTTAGAACTATTGAAACTTTTAAAATTGGTAAATATGGGGGATGGAACAGAAGTTTGTGAAAGAGGAATAAAAAAGGAGTTTGGAAAAAAAGATTAAAGAAGTGATTTAGAGAAGGAGGATAGAAAATGAAATTTGGAAAGGAGGGTTGAAAACGGGAGTTGAAAAAAAACATTTAGAAAAGGGGGTTTAAAAAAGGAGACAAAGGGGATTTTGGAAATAAGGGTTGGAAACGGGGTTTAAAAAATAAAATAGAAGGAGGGATTAGGGGATATGGTTTGGAAAACGATGTTGGAAAAATTGGTTTTGAAAAAGAAGAATGGAAAATTATGTTTGGAAAATGAAATTAGCAAAGGGATAGAAAAGTTTCAATTTTAAATCCGTGAAACTTGAAGCTAGTCAGTATAAAAAGTTATTAAAGTAAATTTTCGCTTCTCTCGATCTCTATCGTTAAACCTACAGTTTTTTATTCAAAACTACATGACCAGTAGAGATAAAGACTGAATTATAAAAGTTAGCAAGACTGGAGCGCGCATCCCTGATTCAGGTCTGCAGCAAAATATTTTTCTCTCTCTTTCTCCCCCCCCCCGCCCAACCCCTCGCTCTCTGTGTCTCTTTTTGGTTCAGTTCAAAAGGATGTCGATAAAAAGCAGAGCTCCATTTGCCCTCGGGTTTTGCAGCTCGTTATTTTGCGACGCTCGTTTTTTGTCCGGAGTCCGCTTCCCATTGGCCTGAATACGTGCCTCGTAACCGCAAAGTGCGTCAGAGGCGCTGTTTACACGCTGTGCGAAATCGAGCTTGCGTGTTCTGAAAATTAAATTTCATACGTCACGCATTTGTTTAAGTGCTGAATGAAATGACAGTTCCCGGCGGTATTGCCTTTTGCATTGAGGCTTTTACCTGCATGGAAATCGATCTAGCACTGTCAATATGCCCAGTTATGCAATCGGTATTTTATGCTGTGTACGCGTTCCAACGTTCCTATCATGCATCATCGCATTCCAATCACATCAGCAAATTCCGCAAACTCGATGTTTCAAGCGACGCATTTCCGATTTTAACCCCCCACCCCCATATTTAAATCTCCTTCATCAATCATTCTTAGACAAACTCCTTCCTCAAACCAATTTTCCAATTAATCTTTTGTAGCACGATTTTCAAAAACCCTTTGCAAACACCCTTTTCCCATCATCTTTTTCAAATTTCATTTTCAAAACCAATTTTCGTACCGGGTTTTTGCCACCTCTTTCACTAAACCCAGTTTTGCACACTTTATTTTCAATAAACTTTTCCATTTTCATTTCTCATTTTCTTTTCAATTTCCCTTTTTTATTTACATTTTACACTTCAATTTTCTATTTTCCTTTTCCGATTTCCTTTTTTACCTTTTCTTTTCATTTTATTTTTCCATTTTCATGAACATTTTTTGGGGGTTTTCCTTTTTCTCATGTTCCTGTTCCATTTTCCTTTTAAATTTACTTTTTACATTTCCATTTTCTATTTACCTTTCCCAATTTCCTTCTTCACCTTTTTCTTTTTTAATTTTCCTTATACCATTTTTCTTTCTTGGTTTTTGTTTTCTCATTGTCCTTTTACATTTTCCTTCTCCATTTTCCTTTTTCACTTTCCATTTGAATTTTCCTTTTCAATTTTCGTTTTACATTTTTATTTTCCTTTTCCATTTCCAGATGCCTTTTTCATTTTATATTTTCATTTTCTTTTTTCATTTTACTTTCCAATTTCCTTAACCAGTTGTAATAAGAAAAACAAAATAATCGCTCGCGAATTGGTTTGCTAGAGGAAAATGCTAAATAATATATTTTCTGTGGTAAATAAGTGTACTACATTATGCAGGTGAAGTTATTTGTGTTAGTTTGGAAATGTGAAGAAAAGTTCTTTGGAAATACTTGCTCGAGAAATGCCTGCTCGACGATGACTCTATGCAAGAGATATAATATCTTGATTGAGAAGAGTTGCCCCATAGGAGTTTGAAGCAAGATTCATGTTAGATATGATTCAGAGGAAGATCTACAATTAGCTAATTAATATAATTTCATTCAGAGAGAAGTCTAATTAATTTATCTGAATTCGAGCATCACATTATTTACAGTTGCTGACTTGTGATATTTTCGTGTTTTTAAACATGACAAAATTGCACGGGAGATAAAGATAGACGTCAAACGAGAAAGTCGTCACTAAAATAAAGAGGCTAAAAAAGGCTAAATGAATAAAACCATTAAACCAGAGCTAACAAGTTAACAGTTTTAACTATGTTGAAAAAAAATGATTTCTTTGTATAAAAAATTCTTTCATTTAAAATTCACTAACTAATTAAACGACCCTCGTAAGAATTATTAATAAACGCTTTAAAAGAGTCTCTTTAATCTGTTCAAACTTTAATATTATTTTGCAACACTCAACTCGAAATGTTCTATTTGGCTAAGCACAATATAGCTAACCCAGACAATAAAATTCACCTAACGCTGATTTTCTACAAGAGTGACTGGCATTTTACAACCCTTCTTTTGTGATAACGGTCTGTCACGCAAGGCTTCGACTTTTTCTCTTTTTGCTATTCTCATTACTCGCAAATTCTTACTAATTTGAAACATGAAAAAAGCTACACTCCAGAGAGAAGGTTTATAAGCCTTATACATAAGAACATTATACAATTTTTTTTAAGAGTTCATGTTGAGCACATTTAGCTAGTTTATGATGAGTTAAGAATTGATCAGCTTTGAAAAATAAATGCAGGTAAATACACGAAAGATAAATGCAGGTCGCAACGTTGCAGTATCAACGAAAATTTATTATCGTTAAAAATAAAAGCATTAGATGTCAGAAACATTCAAAAAAAGTTTCAAATATATAATATAAGTTTTAAATTTTTTATAATTGGTGAAATTGAATAAAAATTAACAAAACTACCGTAATATAAGGTAAAAATGTTATAATTTTTAATAAAAGTATATTTGATGTGAAAAACGTTAGGAAAAATTTTAATCACTCTAAACTAGATCGTTTTAGACCTTTTAGATATAAAAAATATTTACAGTTTGGAATTCTTTATAATTTCATGAATTTTTTTCATTTAATGAAAATTTTTGAGCATATTTTCTAAAGTCCATTAATTTTATTTAAAATTTTATTTATTTTATTTTTATTTATTTTATTGTATTTAAATTCCTTCCAATACTTCTGAATTTCTTTACATTTTTATTCTTTTGAATAAATCGAATTCTTTTGAACTCTGAAATTTTTTTTCCATTCCTACATGAATTCAATTGAATACCTAAGATTTATTTTGTATTCCTCAGAATTCTTGTGAATTTTTCACAATTCTCTTGGATCCTTTTGAAATTGCTCAGAATTTGTTTAATTTATTTGAATCCATTTTCTTAAATCACGTGCATTCTTTTGATTTCTTTTAAATTATTTATTATTTTAAATTCTCTTTAACTAACTTTAATTTTTTTGAATTCACTCAAATTCTGTACAAATATTTTGAATTATTTATAATTCTGATTAATTTTTCTGCATTCTTTCCAGTTACTTTAATTCTTTTGAACTCGTGTAACTTATTTACATTAAGCACAAATTTTATTGAATAATTTAAAAAACTCTTTGGAACTCATTTGAATTCCTTGAAAATTTGTATATTTATTTTGTATTTCTGTGTATTCTTCTAAATTCTTTCAAATTAGTTGAATTCTTATCAATTATTTTTTTAATTTTATATCTTGTAAATTCTTGTGAATTTAACATTAATCTAATGAATTCATTCAAGTTTTCCTAATAAGTATAATATTTAAAATTCTTTAATTAAGGTTTTCATCAAAAAATCTAGTGGAAAATTAAAAAGCATTTATTTTTAAATGTTTTTTTTTTGTTTTAAAAATTTTTTTTCTTTTTGTTTGCTGTTATGGATTTCTGTGTAATCCAAAGTAACTTTTTTTAAACAACTCTCGAAAGCATTTTCGAATGAAAAGAAATAAAAGTCAAGTACACTCATGTTTCTTTTTAAAAAACATCTATTAAACTGTTCTTCATTTCTACAGTGTTCCTTTTATTGTTATTCATATTTTTCGCAAGGCTCCAACTAGAGTATATATCCCATGACAAAACTGTACAAAACTGTAATCAACTTCGAGTTGTCAGTAATAAATTTTAAAAAAGACGAAAAGAATACAGTTCAACTGGGGTGAAAGTCTTGTTTGTAGTGCTTTTAAATGTCCGCGCTGCGGCAAAAACACAGAAGCAACGTCTGCTCGACCTCTGAACCACGTTCCGACAACACAACAGAGTTTCGATGAACTTTGCCCTACGTGAGTTGTGAGCTTTCGAGCTTTCCACTTTCATGGTGTTGGATCTCAACTTCCCAAAAACTTTCTCATTCGCAGCCATTCTCTCCCTTCCGTACACTCCTGTTGCTGTTTCTCTTATTGTCGAAATGAGATTTGAGACGAGCAAGCTTTATTGTTCTTCTTCTATCAAGCACAGACTTTTACCAAAGAAAATTGGCAAGGTTTGCTGAATTTTCAGCAACTATTGCACTCCAACTTCTTGAGAAACTTTTAGGAAAATTTTTTGAAAATCAGCTCACAGCTTGGCAAATTCCTTAAGGAATATTAAAATTATTTTAAAGAATTCACATCTAACAGTTTGTATCACCAAATGAAATAGGTAATGTAGTAGAATAGAGATAACATTCACGCGTCTAGTTATGTTCTCGTTGCCAAATTCATACAAGTTATCGATTCTTATCACCCAGCAGTGAATCTATAGGAATATGAGGCAATATCTATTCGCGAAATTTGCTGTAGATGCTGCAGGGCTGAATGAAGCTATTGCGTCATTAATAATTGTCCCAATTACAGTTGCAACTGTCACAGAGGAGATCCTTTGTTAAAGTCTCCTACGGGCATCCAACAAAATTGGTCGCAATGCAGATACATTTCTATTAATTAGAAACTAAAATAATTTGATTATATGATCACATCAATTTAATTTTTAACTCAAGTAGAAAAAAACCTGCTTCCCTTTTTCTATTTACTTTTCCACATATGTTTTGTGTTTTAAAAAATAATAGTTGTTAGATTGTTTTCAAAATTAATTACTATTGATGTTTAAACTAAAATATTTATTTAAGATTTAAGATTTCCCGCGTTACGCACTATTTTCGGTATACGCCGCGTCATCACTTTCATCTGACCAATAAGGAAAAAGCGTTACGTTACTAATGATCTTTTTATAATAGGAATCATCTAAATTACTTTTTCAAATCAATTTTTCAAACCTCTCTTTCAAATTTCTTCCTTCAAATAATTTTTCCATTTCGTCACGCTCTCTATAAAATTTTCCAGATCTCAATGAAAATTTATAAAATCAAATAATGTATTGTAAATGCGAGAAAGTCAATCGTAGTGACTACTATTGATGAAACTCGGTGAAAAGTTCCAAACGCTCAATGATAGATGTTAAGGATAAATGAAGGGGTGGGGGTGGAGCAAAATTTGCATGAAAAAGGTACGACCCCTGAGGCAGAGTCGTATGTATAAGCTATTCCCAAATGAATGCAAATTCTTCCTCGAAAGCCCTTCGACACGAGAGTCAAGAAATTTGCTTACGTAAATACTGCGTTATTGTGGTGACGAATATCGAGTTATCGCGTGAGAAACTCGACAAACTCAGCAACTTGAACGAATGATTTCGCAGCTGCAAGAGAAAAACATAATTGAATTACGCGTAATTTTTAATTACTTAAAATTTTCAACAAATAAAAATACACAAAGAGAAGCAAGAATAAAAACGAGGAAAAGCAGAAATTGTTTAACTAGCATACTCATCAACATTAGATTTAAGTAGATTATATATGAGAACTTAATTTGATTGAAATGTATTAATTAGTCGTAGCGAAAATTTCTAGAGAACAAGTGGATAAGTATTTTTATTTGAAGAAATTTAAAAAAATTTTGATACAAATATAATCATAAACAAGCGAGATATAGTCAATCTGTGGAGGGTTAAAAAAAAGTGTTTGTGGTGATCACTACTGATGCTCATTGCTATGGATCATTCAAAATAAAAAAAATAGTGCGGATCATTATTAAATCACTTTTAGCTTCGTTTAATTAAAGCTTATAAAAAAATTTTAATTTTTTACAAAATGGCAGATGTTCAAAGTCATTTTTTTTACCCAAATTTCGCTCATATTTTTTGAAAAAAAAAATAGTTATGGCATCTCAAAAATCTTCGATTAAATGGAGGATAATTATGTTTAAAATAAGTTTTGGAGTTTTGAACTACCTACTTTTACCTACCTGAGGCAGCTAATCCCATAATATAAAAATTTTCGCAAAAAAATTTGTTTAGCTCATTTCAAAGAGAATATTCCTCGCGTTATTATTATATCATGTTATTGTGTATGTATCAATTTAGGGAAATTATAATAGTTAAACTGAAAGCTGGTAGATTAAGTGGTTTTTTGTGGAGCGTTCACTCTCAAGCATAGTTCACTAGTTTTGTACATAAAAAGGGTGGAGCGCCTTCAAGAGTGGTTTGCTACTGGCAATTTGCGTTCAAACAACGTGCTAGTGTAATCTGTTTAAACTCAGAGAACAATGTGTGGCTTGGGCAAGGACACGTTATCTGCGATGCTCAGCGAGCTTAGCAAGAATCAGGGAGCAAAACATGAATAGAAAAGGGTTGGAATGAGTAGGGCGATGGAAGGTTATCTCCAAGGGGTCAAAATGCTCTCTAAACCTTAATAGCCTCGGTAATACAAACAACAAAAATAAAACAAAAGTTTTACTACACTTTGTGTAGATAAAATAAATTGACGGAAGAAAATTCCACCATCGTTCTGTCTAGAAAAGCACTATATATTATTAATTTATTAATCTCTCATAGACTATAGCCGTGCATGAATTGTCTTAGAATGAACCTGAAAGAGGTACGTAAAGTATACGAAACTTCAACAACAAATTAAATACTAAGTTATATTCATAGTAGAAAGACTCGATATAATGCAAATGTTTTATATGAAGTTTCTGACCTTATCAAAATTCATAAACATCAGCCTAATAAACATTTCTATAGATGAATATGATATTATTTATAATAAACAATAAAAATAATACTTTTTAGTATTTGAAACTGCGCGCCAATAGCAGTTTAAGGATGCAGGCCTTCTGGTGAGCACCCACCATGCGGTAACCTAACGAAGCTGTTACAAGACGTTGACTCTCCCAACTCGCCCGGCGTTGGTATGACGGTTGTCGTTGATGTAATTTTTAAATTGACTGTACGTAATGTACAACCTTAATTCGAAACAAGGTATTCATTTTAAAATACATGAAATATTTACAAGTACTCATTTGTGGCTTCTAATGAATACTTATTCATTTAAGGAGTCTAACACAAAATAATTGATGTGAACTTTATTGATGGGACATCGATGTCGAAACATCGAAAACATCGATTTTTTGCTTTCAATTATCGATTTCTTAAATATCGACATTGCTTATCGATGTCGATGTGTTAAATATCGATATAAAGTTTCAATGTCCATTTTTTTCACCCATTGTATCAAAAATAATATTTTATAGCATTTTATACATCGCGCCAAATAACAAACAATCAAATGCACCTGCGCATGCGCGATTATCGCAATAACGATAATCGATATTTCTTTACGATATCGATGTTGATTTTTCATATACCAATGTTATTTTTTCGATGTACTTACTTTCGATATAGTTTCAAATTTTATTAGTAGAAGATTTTTTTCAAGAGAATGTGTCGACGACGAAAACAAATTTTAATTTTTAACTACATTAATATCTATTCGATTAAAAATCGTTGATAATTATCCAAAAGCAAAGAGTAAAACGGAACTAAATGTAATTAAAAAGGTCCATTGAATAAGAGGCAAAAATATAATTAAGAGATTTTTAATTAAATCGTAACGAACATATTGCATGGCATTATTAGTTTTGTAAGATTATAAAGAATTTTAAGAAATTTTGTGAGATTTTAACGATTTCTAAATATTTCAAGGAATTATTAATTTATAATTAAGTAATAATTGAAAATAATTTTGATTTCAATGGAACTTCCCTTTTTTACTCGGGACATTATTTTTCCAAGCGCAACTGTCATAAAGATATATATAAAAAAAATTTTGTTAATATAATAAAATTCGTACGATATAGAAAATAAAAGACAAAAGTTCTTGATCCGTAAAAATGACGCTATTCTGGTTTTATTAATTTTTTTGTTTGACTTGAGGGCGAACGATGGAGAAACTAGCGTCTGACCATAACATTCTCGTACTACTGAACCATGAGATTGTATTTCTCGTCTCAAATCAGTAGTACAAACAAGCTATAGTCGGACACAGCATCATTTCTATTGTCGAGCATATTTTTATGTTTTATGAAACAAGCTTCAAAATTTGTTTAAAAATATCTGGAGGGCCAATATGTTGTGATTGTTTACATTGTTCTAACAACAATATGCCAAAAAAAATATCCTGTATAAATTTCAAAAAAATAGGAATGTATATTGAGTTACTCCATACCTATTTAGATGTTTCCTGAGATCTTGAAAAAGAATATTTGAGACTTGGACTTACCTGAAACAAAAAGAAAAATGGTTTTGTTAGCTACCGTACGTATTTTAGAAAAAAATACTTTTTAAAAATTTAGAAATATTTTTCATGGTCAAAAGGCGGTACAACATTGGTATTTAGGGGCGTTACATACATTGGTATTTAGTAGGTGTGACTAGTGCTAATTTGGTGTCCTCAGTTAGTCCTGGTTAGTAAGTGTTCTTATTCACCGTGGCTAACAGATGCAGTTTTTTGGTATTCTTACTGGATATGTATATTGTGTATCACTAGTGGTGTTTCTTAATGAATGTGGTTAGTGGTTATGGTTAGTGGGTGTTGATAGCTGTTTAGTGGATGTGACTACTGATTTTCTGTAGAGAGTATGCTTTCCTTATGAGGAAGAATGAAAATTGTTGAAAATATGATAAAGTAGAAAGAGCATCGATCACTTTTGATGTAATTAGTTATACGCTTGAATAGTGGTGTAGCTGAAAACCCTCATTACAGATAAATGTTCTAATTTATATAAAACGGAGACTCTACTGGTTAATAATGAAAGTTCCAATACTTTTAGTTAATTAGGGGCTTGAAATTTCGTGTGAATAGCCTTATCAGTCTTGAGTAGGAAATGAGATTTCCACCCTCTCAGAATGAAGGTATTGGAGGGACAGCCCGAAGGGTGAATGGCAACTGGTTTCCCGACGCGTCCCTTCGTAAACCCTCTTGCGGTTTTAGGACGGCAATTTCGTCGACCCTGAGTGAGTAAGGATCACCGTGTGGCCCATGACCAATATTGGCGGCCAGTAACTTATCGGAACCGAGGTTGCGCCATTAGAAAATCACCCGGGCTATAAAACAACCACTCGACTTTATCGCGTCTCTATCAAGTCAAATAAAAGTTTAAAAGCATAGATGGATATAGTACTTTACTTCATTTTATTTCTCATTTCCAAATTTCCGATCGGATGGATTCATTTCCCGATAAAATAAACGTGCAGTTTAAGTTGGTTCTCACTCATCGAGTAGATTTATTTTATTAATTATGGAGGCTTAATTCCTAATGGTTTTAATATTATAGATTTGATTAAAATCAAGCAATATTCTAATGGTATGTTATATTTATTTGGTAGTTTTATTACATTCTCATCAGAGAAGGTATTAGATTTGTGTAAAATTTCACCCCCAGTTTTTGTCAAATGTCTACGTTTTGGGACCCTCTGAACCCGAAAAACAGGTTTTTACGCGCGCGCGCGCGTGTGTGTGTGTGTGTGTGTGGATTTTTAGTTTGTGAGTACGATAACTTTCGAAAGAATTGACAGATTGGATTGTCCTTTGGTATACTCTTTTAGTGTCCTAAAATGAAGGTCAAGTTCGTTGGCCAGCCATTTTGGATAAAAATTCAAAAAGTTGGAGCATTTTGAAAAATTTTGAAACCACTTTTTTTTTTAATCTAAAAATTCTAATGACGCACGTTCGTAGTACTCAAAAAGTCGAATAATTTTTCTTAATGACTTTTTTGGATAAAAAAAAATTGAAAGACTTATAACATTTTGAAAATCCAAAAAAATGAAAGAAAACATAAATTAGAAGCCAAAAAACGCACGATATGAAAAAAAGTCTAAAGATGAAAAATGTTTCTTTTTGAACGCCCTATAGGATCCGCATAACAACTTTTTGAATTTCCTTAAAAAATCAAAAATTCAAATTTTGAGCCAAAAAACACAAGATGCAGAGAAAATGATAAAAAACATAATTATTGGCCTTAAAAAGATCTACAAGTTCTCTTTTGGCCATTTTTCAATAAGATGAGTAGTTTTCGTTTTAATCGTGAAAAATATTGTTAAACAGAGCCGAGCGCGGAGCGCGAGGTTTAAATCAAATATCGAGCGCGAAGCGCAAGTGCCCTGATGAGAATGTGCTCCTTAAGGTCGATAGAACCTTAAGTAAATTACTTAAATTTTGCATTCAAAGCTGTAATTTAATTTAATTTTAATTTAATTTAATTAAATTTTAAAAAATATATAAAAATATAAATTACAAATATAAAAAAATAAATTAAAATTAAAAAATATAAATTATATATACAAAATATATAATTTAATTAAATTTAAAAAAAAAACATATAGATTCAAGCGTCCTGTAAAGCGCAAGCTTCACGAAGGGCACAAAAGCGCGCGAAGCGCGCAACACGAAGCGCGAAACGCGCGACGAGAATGTGCCCGCGAAGCGGGCAGATTTTTTTTAGTTATGAAAATAGGATTTGTTGAGAAAAGGATAAGTAGAGAGGGAAAAGGGCTCATTAGTTGAATTCAGGTTTATAACCCTCTTATATAAACCGATAAATAACTAGATGATCACCTTTCTCATGACCATTGGAAACGAGGATCAGACTGGAATTCATCTTTCCAAGGTACATTGGTGCATTCATGCACTCTGATACTTGAAACCTTCTATATTCGTATCGCTCGTAAATTGAGTATAGATACGGAAGAAGACATTTACAGACAGAAATAAAATCTTCTGCAAGCATCGCATTTTATTACTCTCCGCTTCGTCAAAACCATTCTGCCGTTTATAGAATAAAGTTTCAAAAACAATGTGATATCCACTTTCAGAGATAGGGTTTAGAGGTAAAGAAATGAAACAATTCTATCTAGGCTGGATTTTGTAAATCAGTTTTTCCTTAAATCTCAGATTTAAAAAATTTGAGGAAAAATATTTCAAGGTATAGAAATATAATTTTTGAAAATAAACTTCATGATTATAATTATTGTGAAAACAGCAAATCAGAAAAAAAACTCTATATAGGATCATTTAATAGGAATCGATATTTTAGAAATTCTAAACCACTTTATACCATACTTTTGTCTTACATTTCTCATGTTTTTTGCCTTGACCGTATCACCTGACCACGCCCTTTTTGACATCGACTGTACTTCTTAACCACGCCTGTTTGCCTACTTTTACCAATTTTTACGCTTTCTTAAAATTGACTGTTCTTTTTTTTCTAGGATTCGTTGCTTTGAATTTTATTATTAAAAATGTTGTGCTAATAAAATTTTGAGCTATATACTTAAAATTTTTGTGTCTCCCAAAAATGCTGAGCTATTCAAAACGTAGAACTCAATAATTTCGAGCTACTAAGAAATATCGAGCTACTAAAATTATTGGCGAGCTATTAAAATTACTGTTGAACTATTAAAAATAAGTCGACAACTCAATAACTTCAAGCTACTGGGAAATTTCGAATTATCCGAAGTTTCGAGCTACTGGGAAATGTTGAGCTACTTAAAAGTTTTGAGCCTCCCAAAAATTCTGAGCTACTCAAAAAATAAAATTCAATAATATCTAGCTTATATTTATATATTATTGAATTATGATACAGAATTAAAAAAGCAAAAAAAAGCAATCTAACAACGATAAATTATTAAAAATCCCGCCGATAGTTATTTTGAAGTGTTAAATATTATACATAACCTAATTTTCACGAGAAAAGCACAGCCAATTTAATTTCTATTAGTCTTTTCATCTTTAATTGAAATCTGACTCCCTTTTCAGTCGAGACTGCTTATTAAAAGCTTCAGAAACATGAGAACGCAAATTATAATGCGTGTGGCTTTTTCGTCCAGAGAAGTGAGCAGGATTAAAAGCTTGGTGCAAACTAAAATAAATGAAGAGAGTTCGTTGAATATTTAAATATACCGTAGTTCTAAAAGAGGACTAAAATTTAATTTCCTGATCCAACTTTACTAACAAGATTGTAATGCAATTTTGAGACTAAAATGTGTTTACAGTTTTTATTTGCGTGAGTTTCGAAAAAGATATAATGGGATTTGTGAAGCACAACGTTGCAGACTAAAAGCTGTGAAAATCGTATTATTAAATCATCAATTCACAATTTTCCCTGAAATAATTCTACAATTTTATTGATTAAATGGAAGTATTTAAAAAAATAATTTTCTGAAAAAACTCTATAAAAAAATATTTTATCACTAATTCAATTGTTTTTGTTTAGTCTTTAAAAAATATTTTTAGCTGGACTAATAATAAATGTAAAAATTAACCATTTTGTGATACGAGAAAATAAAATTAGGCCGAGAATCTAAATAAAAAGTTGTCTGAGAATTCAAAAGAACTCAATCTGAATACCACAGAATTAACATGTTTAAGGTGAATTCCCGAGAATTTAAGGAGAATTCCGAAAAATTCTAAAGAACTCAAAATTAATCCAATATTGTATTCTAAAGAATTTCAGCTGAATTGAAAAAAATAATTTTAAGACTTTAAACTTGTTTGTTTCCGAAAATAATTTTTGAAAGTCACTCATTTGCGAATTTGTACGATTATGTTTCTTTGTGCAGATTATATGAATATCGTAATTAACGAACCGGTTCTCTCAAGTTGGATTTCACTTGGGTAAAGTTCGACGATTGTATATACAAACCAAAACACGATGTCGAAGTATTCGAGAACTTCGACTATCGCCATAAACTTCGAGGTTCATTGTGCGGGGAACCCATTCACTCGAAAGAGACTGTCCTCTGGTGCACACTATCAAAAACTTAAGCGAGGTGAAGTTGCAAACTACTTGCTGCTAACCAGTCTTTATGCAAAGGGTATAGAATATTGAATTGTGTATAAAAATAATTATATAAAATGTATAAATTCCATAAAGTAAATAAAATGTTCAATTTTTGCAAAATTGACTTTTTAAAAAAAATTTCAAGCTATTAAATATGTTGAACTACTACGAAATATTGAGCTACTCAAATTGTCGAACTATTAAACGTTTTTTCGAGATACTAAACGTATTTCCGAGCTACTAAACGTATTGTCGAGCTTCTAAAATTATTGTAGAGCTACTCAAAATGTAGAATTCAATAATTTCGAACTACTAAGAAACATCGAACTACTAAAATTATTGTCGAGCTACTAAAACAGTCGAGAACTTAATAATTTTGAGCTACTAGCAAATATTGAGACACAAAAATTGTCGAGGTACTAAAAAGACCGAGCTACTAGAATTTTAGAGCTACTAAATATTTAAGCTATTTCTAGTTATTTCTAAAAATATTTAGATACTACGAAAAAACGAGCCTGTGGAGGCTATTTTCTCAGTTGTAATAACGTTTCAAGTATTAATTCCCAATGCCCTATATTATCAAACTACACTTTGATTTGAAAACTGTCTATTACAGAAAAGAAAATCAGACAATTTTTCGATTTCCATTGCTATCTAATCCCTCGGCTTTGATGCATGTAATAATCCTCGGTATAAGCAAAGCAACTTGCCTGCGGCTACATTCGTAATAACCTGCTGTTTACTCTTCCTATGTATCAGATACTTCTTTATCAATTCCCTTGGGAGAACGTAACATCTTTTTGGTCTGCTGCCGACCGAGATTCGTGGCAGACCAGCTAATCCGATTTGCACTAAAATATAATTATTTTTGATGGTCAATAATTCCAATTTTACACGACAATGAACACTCAATGTAATTTAAACTAAGAAATTGCATAAAGGTCCGATAAAGAAGAAAAAGCAAAATCTAGAACTCTTAAAAAAGTCGAGCTATTCAAGAATTTTAAGCTACTAAGATTGTTGAGCTACATGAAAATTGTTTATTACCCTATTTAACAATTTTCAGCTAGTAAATATAATTTCAAATTACTGAAAGGTAAATATATGTAAGACCTACTCCAAAATTGTTGAGCTACTGGAAAGTTTCGAGTTATTAAAATTAAAATTCTGAAATAGCCAGAAATTTTTTGTTTGGCATTTATGAGTACACTCGAGTCTCCCAAATGTCAAGAAATTTTTGCCAGAGGTTCTCCCAAATGTCAAGAAATACTTTATCCTCTATAGTCACATCAATTGCGCATGCGTATTGCGTATAATATAATATTTTTTAACATTTTAAATTGCGCGCGAATAGCAACCAATCAGATGCCGAACGCAACGCGTGCGCAGTGGTTACAAGTGGGATTTGAGAAAAACGGACTTGACATTTGAGAGAAACTTGACTTGACATTTGGGAGAACTTGAGATTTGGGAAGTTGACATTTGAGAGACTCGAGTGTAGCTCAAAAAGTTGGAGTAGTTCAAAAGTTGGGTAACTCAAATCTTCAAAGTACCTCAAAATTTTGAAGATAGTTCAACATTAGATTTGAATATTCCACTCTAAAAAAGGTGTGAAATTTGTATTTGAAGACTTATAAGAGAATTGAATATTACATTTAATTTGAGGAAACTTGAATTAGTGTGTAAAAGAGGGTGATGAGTTCTGAACGAAGCTTCGAGTAATCGATGTATTGAATTGTTTTATTCCCCTTAGGTGTTTTCGTCTGGCAGTAGGAAAGTTGTCAACGGTGATGAATACCTTCGATGACCAACGCCGCGTGTTCAACTGTTTTCTCCAACAGCATATATTTGAAAAAAGATTAGCGCTACAGAGCGAAAAAATATTTATATTTTTTGCATAAAACGAAGAATTCAAACTCTAACTTCAAAATTGAAGATTTTCATTTTTTGAAAAATATTTTAATTAGATATTTGCTCGCTCTGTACGCATAATTCAAGTTAAAAATTGATTAATTCTACAGAGGGAAAAAATTCCAAATTTAATATTTGTTGAGTAAAATGAAGAAATCGAATTTTTAGATTAAAACTTGGCTCCAACACCCTTCATGTTATGTAGAAATAATTTTGCGTAGAAATTTGTAAATAGTTAAAAAAAATTATTAAAAACTATAAATATAGATTCTTAAAATGGCAGATTTTAATTACTCTTTTAGAGAAGTTCGTAATTTTCTACAAAAATCGATTTCAAACTATGAGAAACTAAAACTTTTTTTTGGCGTAAATTTTCCCATTTATTAATGTTGTGTAGAAATTTATAAATTCTTAAGAAAAAACGTGCAAAACTACAATTAGCTTTGATATTATATAATGATATATATTATATGTATATATATTATATTATATTGATATTGTTTGATATTCTAAACTTTATCATGATTCAAACTTAGCGCCAAAAACTGAATATCATACAGCTCTCGCAGATATTCCACTAAAACCCAAGCGACCAGTTTTTACATTAGCGTACATCCTCCCCCCTTATTATGTCCGAAAAACTGAGCATCACTTGTGTGGCACGCAGTTTTGTCTCCTTACTATTACTCCATGGAGCGCAACTTGTAATCTCTCTTATCCAATGAAATATGAAGAAACAGAAAACATGTGCCTTTCTTTGTTAATTCTCAAGTCGGAAAGATTCAAAATGCACTTTTTTAATTGAATATTCATAAACGTTAATCGATTAAAAAAATATCTTTTGTGTTACTTTACCTAATTCATTTTTGTAAACTGTCTTTTTTTTAATTTCTAGTAATAGGTTTAATTATGGCTAGAGTGTGCAAAGAAAAATACAAAACTTGAAGTTCGATTGAATCGAATCTAGTTATTTGAATAAGTTAGAACTTGCAGGTTGCGATGCCATCTAGCGTCGTAAACGGTTACTATGTGAACAATGTTTTGAGTGAAGTTGGGTTCGGTTGGTTTGATGTCTGTAAACGGTGAACAAACGAGGGTGTTGTATGAATTTATAAAGAAAAATAGTGTTCGATACGAGAGGCCTAAACGGGCGATTTGGTAACTGCTCGTGTGAAGGAGCCGCGTGAACCCGAGGCGGCTTCACACTCGCAGTTACCAAAACGCCCGTTTGTCCTCTTGTATCGAAATATACTATTCTTAAAATATTTTGGTAAAAGTGGGCTTGAAAAGAGAGGTGAGAAACTGGGATGGATAAGGGGTTCTACAAAGTGATTTGAAAAGGGGGTTCTGTAAATAGGTTTGGTAAAAGGGGATTGGTAAGAAGAGTTTGGTAAAAAGGGTGTGGTAAATGAGTTTACAAGAAGGAGTTTCGTAAAAGGGGTTTGAAAATGGGGTTTGGTAAAATGGATTTGAAAAAGGGGTTTGGAAAGGAATTGGTTGAAAGGGGTTCGGATAGGAGCTGTGTAAAAGGAATTTGGTAAAAGGGGTTTAAAAAAAAGGTTTGGTCGAATGGACTTGAAAAAGGGGTTTGGGAAAGGTTAGGGGTTTAGGAATGGCGCTGAGGGGTTAGGTATGGCGTTGGAATGGGATTAGGAATGGGGTTAAGAATGGGGTTAGGAATGGCGTTGGGTAAAGGGGGTTTGGTAAAAGGAATTCAAAAAAGGGGTGTTTGGTAAATAGAATTTAAAGAAGGTAAACAAAATATGGTTTAAAAAAGGGTTGTGTTAAAAGGGATTCAAAAAAGGGGTTTGGTAAATGGGATTTAAAGATGGTAAACAAGATATGGTTTGAAAAAGGGTTGTGTTAAAAGGGATTCAAAAAAAGGATTTAAAAAAGAGGTTTGGTGAAAGGTTTTGCTAAGAGAGGCTTGAAAGAAGTGTTTAAGAGAGGGGTGTGAAAAAGAGGTTTAGAAAGGTGTTGTGTAAAGGGAGTTCATAATAATCAACTTAGTAAAAAGGATTTAGGAAAGCGTATTTAAAAATGTGATTCGAAAATGACGTTTGGGAAAGCCGTTTGGAAAAGGGTTTAGGAGAAAAGGTGTAAACAGCCTTCTAATAAATTTTAATTAACCCGATCATAAATCATGTATGATTAATTTTCCCGAGCAGCCGTAATTTATAATTTGAAGGGTGTCTGCTCGTCTCGTCGGAACTTGAGATGCACCTTTAACGACTCCCTAACTCCGACCGGATTACCTAGGTATCGATCCGGAATAATATACATGGATATAAACTGAAAATGACGTAGTCAGACACGTGGAATTTTGGAGTTACGTTTAGAAATTAAGTGGCAGCGACGCATCGATACCACTGCCACTTTGGTCTCATCCTAACAGCGCGGCTTGGAAAAGTCGATAGGTCGACGGTGCGAGTTAATCGCGCCAAACGTCACTAGCAAGATTAACCTCTTCTATTTATAGCATCCACAATCTGCAACATCCAGAGTCCACTGCCTTTTCTGTTTTATTTCAACAGGAACATGGCAGATATTTTTAGACCAGGAAGCCAAAGCAATTTTTAATTTATTTTTATTTAGATTTATTTATTTTACGATATGTAGGGCGTCTTTTAGTGAAGCGTGGGAGGGGTGTATAATACATCCACTTTTAGATGGGTTTAGCTTCACTCAAATTAAAGGGAATAACTGCAGTTTGTTGTAAACGATTGAAAAGGGGCGTGTCTTAAGGAAAATATATCAGAGGAGCAGGAAAAGTCGCACTGCGATTGGTGAAGGGGCGTGCTTAAAAGTAATTGTATGAGAGGGGAGGGACACTTTAAACAACTATTCGTGAAGCGTCAGGAAAGAATAAAACCTATTGTAAACTGAAGAAAGTAAAAAAGGGGCGTGACTTAAAAAGTAGTTAATCTATTAGAACAATAGAATAATAAAATAATAGTCTCCGACTTTTGATTTGTAGAGAGACTAGGCTTAAATAAAAGGGGTGGGAAGTACGTGGTGGATATTAGTTAAATAGGCGTGGCTTAATTTACAAGATTTGGAAGTTCACTCACCTAGGGGAAATTATATGAAGACATGGGTAGGGCAAGCTTTTTTCATTTAAGGGGCGTGGTCTATTAGAAAATATTAAAATGGGAATTTCTATTATTATTATTGTAAGATAAAGCTACACCTAAAGGAAAAGGTCCATGCTGGGTTTTGATTAGTGAAAGAGGCGCGTGCTAATTGAAAATAGAAGTCACGTGTTATTTGATTGGACGAGGGCGTGGTCTAATCTAATTTAGTGAATAGGAGCGTGGCCTAATGGAAGGAAGTTATATAAGGTGAAGGGAGGGCTACAATTCTTAACTGGTAAAGGGGCGTTATCTATTAGAATCCGCGAGTTGTGGGCGGTGATTTGGAAAGGGGCGTGTCTTAAGATACGCCTATTTTTTATTTGGGTGTAAACGAAATTGGCTATGCTTTAGAAATCAAAGACGAGAATTATTTTAATGCAATTTCTTTAAGAATTAGTAGGAAAAAATTATAAAAATAGTTTATAAGTTTTTTTTATTCTCAAGGGTAGAAGTGCGGTTATCTAATTTTAAAATCCTCCGACTCTGGAATTTCTGTACAAGTGCGACGAATTCAATCGCGATGGCGACCAGCCCCGCTGTCACAACGTCGGCGGAATATCAATGCATAAAAGTTCAAATAGGCGAACCTTGCCTGAAGCACTTTCGATGTCGCCTCGAACGATGGGCGCCTGCCTTACCGAGGTGTGAATATTTTCTACGTGTTTGCATCCAGCTTCCAAGCCCATCCATAATTTGCAGAGGCTGGAGGTGGAAAAGTACCTCAGAGAGTTTCTGAATTCACAGTTTTTAGATTATGAGATTCTACACGTCGTGTATTTTTGAAATAAAGATTCTTCGACAATTCAGTTTTTTAAGAAGGAAAAAATATCTATTATTACTTTTAATAATTATAAATATCAGAAACAGACTGAGATGTGCAAATTCTTTTCAATGACAATTATTTTAAGGCTACGAATGAAAAGGTTATAGAAAATTGAGAACACTTTGATATACTAAATAAAAATTTACCAATATCCATTCAAGTTGTTAAATTTTTTTTGAGGTCATTGAAGCTAAAAAGCGTTTAAAGGTGCGCTGATTCGTGAAAGGTTGCGTGACTTGTAAGACCGGCGTGTCGACCATGTCGTGATCAAATGCTGTAAAATCGTCCACTCGATACTGCTAGTTGGCTGGCTACATTAGTGAACGCTCTTACGCGTAAAAGTATGTGCCTTGTAACTTGTAGTCGGTTGAATAGAACACTTTATTGCAGCTTTACTGCCAACTACTATACGCGTTATATTAATCGACTTTAGCACGCACTCGTCCGACTCTCGTTGTTGCAGTTTCCCATAAAAATAAAGAGTTGAATTTCAAGAGGTTTCTAAAAATTTTAAGGGATTTCAGAGGTTTTCGAGACATTTAGTTACACCACTTTTTTAGGAAGGATATTTGAAATTAAATAGATTTATATATATACTTAATTCTCTGTTTTTATCAGAGTTTCGCATTCCATTTCCATCTAATTCCAAATTCGTACTCTCACCCCTGTAATAGACAAAATCAGATTCCTACGTCAATTCTACTGATCCTCTGGATAACCAACCTTGGATGATCACCTAAGGAAGCAATTCAACTCTAGTTTCATGTAATTACAACTCCGCCCTTGCTGACAGGGTTCGAGGAATAGTTGGTGCATTCTCATGTCGATTCCGGCTACCATAGACACCTATTTACGATTTCTCGTCACGACTGGGAATCGAAGGAACGTCGGGGAAGAAATGGAAGAGTAACGTCACTATAATATGAACGTCTATGCTTCGCCAGCAACGGAATTTCTACAAAGAAGAGAATTTATTATCCTCTCTATTTCCTTGGCGAACATAAGGAAAACCTTATGGAATACATTGAATCACTGAACTATGTTTATTACGTTTCCTTCCTGTGTGTTTTTAGTAGATATCAAGGGATACTAAAAATTTTTCCTTATATTGAGAGAAGTAAATATGGGGTCCTATGGGAGACTAATAGGGTCTTATTGAGTATTATAGGGGTCTTATGGGAGTATTATGGGGGTCTTATGGGATTTTTAACACAGCGGTGGTGGTGGCCCTTTTCACCCCCTTTACAAAGTAAAGAAGGGCGTAAAGGAGGTAAAGATGGACTCTTGTCACAGCGGTGGCGGTGGCGAGATCTTTTTATAATATAGATAGATAGATAATAAGAAACATATACGGTAATATACATCGATAGATACATAATAATTCACTCCAGCCAAATAATTGCTCCATCTATTTCGAAAGGTGGTTTTGCGTGGGTGTAGCTTCTCGGGTAGTAGAGGGAATGATATCATCGTGGTTGCGGTCTGATGTGGATGATGGCATACATCTCATCCACGCTGCGTGAGTACGTGACGCGCGAAACGCACCGTGAAATTGACTTTAGCTAGGCTCGAGCGCCGTTGAATCAGTTTGCTCGCATATCGTAGTGTTTGGCGCCTGCAGACGTTAGCATAATCCTGCAGCTGGTATTTATCGCCCACGAGCTCCTCCTTGTAGATACAAGACCATGCACGTTTGCCAAGAGCTAAATCGCAAATGACGACTTACCTCGTTCTCGTTTCCACTGCCGTGCATTAGTGAGATATTTCCTGTCTGGATTTGTCTTAGTCGAACATTGTTACTATGAATATCAAACAACTATGTCGGGATTGCAGATTACACTCTATTCAGATTCACTCTGCCTTCCGAGAGGAAATTAGAAATGGTATCAGAGGACTGTGAGTGGATTTAACACTGTTACTTGGAACAAAACAGAAGCTAATCCAAAAAGATTTCATTCAAGGTTAATAAGCCTACCATTCAAACTGTCATGCAAAATTTAGCTTTAAATAGTAAATTGAAATGAATAATTTAATAATTTAATAATAACCGTACATATTGGATTTCTTCTTTCATTGACTATAACTATAATCAGAATTTTTTTCTTTGAATATACAATATGATTATTACTTTTTATTGGAACTTTATCTATATCCCAACATTTTTTCCTTGACTGTACCATTTTCTCAAGCCTTTTTTTTTTACTAACTATACTCATTTCTTTGGTTAGTCTTCGAATTAGATCGGAATCAGTAGAATTATCATTTGTGTTTTAAAATCGGATTAGGTCGGATTATCATTCTTATTTCAACTTCCGCTTAGATCGGATTAAATAGGAATCTTTGTTTCAAAATCGGACTGGGTCGGATTCAATCGGATATAAATCATGGATTGCCCTTGGATTAAGTTAGATTGGCATCCTTTTTTCGATTTCGGATTGGATAGAATTCATTTGGATAGGAATCTTTAATCCGTCTATGGATTAGATTGGATTCAGTTGAATTCTCATCCTTGTTTTAAAATCGGATTAGGTAGAATTATCATTCTTATTTCGACTTCAGATTAGATAGGATTAAAACAGGTAAAATTAAGGCAAGAAGGCGGGTTCAAAAGGTACAGCCATGTCAAAAATGTTTCCTCAAATGGTACAGTCTAGGAAAAAAGGCGTAGTCAAGTGGTAGAGTCAAAGCAAAAGAGGATAAAAAATAAGTACATGTCAAAAGGTCACGATAAATCCAAATCCAGGTCACGCCGTTTGGAAAAGTGGTTTGGAAAATGGATTTAGAAAAGTGATTTGGAAAAAATTTTTAAAAATGGATTTGGATAAGAGATTTGAAAAATGGCTTTAAAAGAGGGATTTAAAAATGAAGAAAAAGGACGTTGGAAAGAGGGTTTGGAAAAGAGGGTTGGAAAAGTGTTTTGAGAAAAAGGTTTAAAGAGGGTTAGAAAAGAAGTTTGACAGCGGATGATTTTGAAATGTTCTAGGAACGTTTTATAAACGTCTTCGACATTTACGTCCAGAAAAAATTTTTAAGACGAATTTAAAACGTCCTTCAATTTTACGTCAACTGGGTATACAAATTCGTAATTCGTTTGTCCGCAATAATAGAGTTAAGAACTGAAACCGCAATGAATCCAAACAGATGCCTCGCTTCTTAATACCGCCTTAAAAATAATAACCAGTAACTGCTTCTTTTTTTAGCCATAATTGAATTTCGACTCTCAGAAAAGGAAGACTTCCTTAAATCATTCCTCGCGTCTCCCTCGAGACCTGCTTCAGGGGATGTGAAATTCACGAACGAGATTATCGTTCAGCGAGAGAAACTACTCGTGCTTTCTTGAGGAATCTAAGTGAAGCTTCTTCTCAGTTGATTCGTGCAATATTTGCGGTAAATAACGCAGCATGCAGTCTGACATTTTCACGCTCTTTGTGAAATAAAACTTTTGAAGCGTGATGTCTCGCCTCCGGTGCCAAATAATTAGGTTTTATAAATGCTCTTATACTTAAAGCACTCTTTCTACAAATATATTTTTAAAAAATATGATTTGCTATTACGTAGGTATATTTTGCCACTGAAATAGTGCATTATGAAAGTTATTATTGTAGTAGGGGGTTGCAACCTCTGTTTTCAAAGAAATTATGAATTGAATTCTTCAGAATTCCATTGAATTCTACAGGATTCTATTGAATTTCACAGAATTCTCCTAAATTTAACTAAATTCTATATAATTCCATTGAATTACTCGGATTTCCTGAGAATTTCACTAAATTCAACTAAATTTTACATAATTTCAGTGAATTCCATTTAATTTCTCACAATTTCATTGAATTCCTAACAATTCCATTGAATTTCAAAGAATTACACACGATTCCACATAATTCTTTTGAATTACATTGAATTCCACACAGTTCCGCTGAATTCCACAGAATTCCTTCGAATTACATTAAATTCAATGAGCTTACTATATATTATATATTATATTATTTTCTGTAGAATTGTAAAGTATTCCATTGAATCGCATTTAATCCTATTGGATGTTGCTCAATTCTAATTAAATTCTTTCTAAATCTTCTCTGAATTCCACAGAATTCCTTTCGATTTTACAAAATTTCATAAAATTCCCTTGAATTCCATTAATTCCCGAGAATTTCTTAAGGTTCTAACAATTTCACAAAATTACATTTGATTCCACATATATAATAGGGTAAGTACCAAGATTCATGAAATAAGAAAATTGGTCTCTTTTTTAAATGTAAGTAGCGATTTCTATCGAAAGTCTGATTACTTTCACATTAAACTTACAACAATCTTTCTAGAGCCCGTGGAGCTCCTGTGTATTGAGATATTAATTTCTGATATCGTTTCAATAATGCAAAGAATTTCGGCCGGTAAGAAGTGATTCAGAGAATAGCCCACGGCCAATATCGTTTGTTACTTTTCTGTTTGCCCGAGTCGCTTTGTCGATAACGAGATAAAACCTGGCAAGCCTGAGACCAATCCTTTTGAAAATCTAAAGCCGCTGTGGTCTTGTTGAGAAGGACAGAAGTAAAGTTAACGAGAGAGAAGAGAAGTGTTTTTCCCATTGTATTCTTGTGACCTCAGATCTTTTCACAATCTCTACTCAATCGTAAAGATTGTATTAACCTATATTTTTAACTCGAGCTAAAAATAAAAATCTTTCTCGAAAATAAAATTGGTTTATTTGAATTATTAAATAACTATCAAACATCATGAACAGCTTTAAATATTACCAAACGGATTTATATTGTGGTGAAAGCAATCGATTATGCAATCTGTTATTAAAATTTACTCATCATTTTCAATTTCCATAAAATTTAAATAACAACATATAATTGAACTGTAGCTTAGTTACCCAGAATTTATTTCTCGATCGCCGGAAGGCAAAATATTGCAATATTGAAAGAGGCGATGTAATTAACGTTCTGTGAATTCCAACAACCGAAATTTATTATGAAAAATGTATGTAATTACAATAATTCGGATTTAATCAGATTCCATTTGACTGGACAATTTTTTTTCAATTTAAGTTACTGTTGTTATTCTGGAATATTTATTAATATTGAAATTACTTCGAATTTGCTTAAATAATTTTTCTTTTTTTTTAGATTATATATCTTCTAAATATATATCTTCTAAAATTAATAAATGACATATTTTAAAACATTTATTAACTCTTGACAGTTTTGCAGCAATGTAACAGTAATCAAATAGTAATGTAACATTAATATGACATAAAGATATCGAACGCAGTCTGGTTTTCCGTACTCTGGTTGTCTCATGGGGTCTAAAGAATAAAATAGTAATACCAGCAGCATGTAGTAGAGTGGTGTGAATACAGCACTATTTGATGCATGGTTAGCAGTTTGCCATTTCTCGCGCAATACTGCATATTGGCTCTGTATTGGATGATCCATCATGTTACACAAGACACCGGTACATCGCTCATCCGCCTTAACGCCCCAGATGCCGGTGCCAACTTCGAGGCTTCCGTTTTCACACGCCACCGGAAGTGAAATACATCCGCAACACGATAGTTTCGTATCACCAAAGAAATACTGTTAAAGTGTTTTTAAATATAATTTTAAATATAATAAATCTTCAATTCGTCTAATTTTTCTTTTTCTTTTCCTTTTATTTCTCTTTCTATTCCAAACTCTTTTTTTTCCAACCCCTTGACCCACCTCTTATTTTAACACACTTTTTCCATCCCCTTTTCTAAAATCCTTTTTTCAAGAATTTTTCTAAATATATTTTCTTTTAATACAATAATAAATAGTTTTAAATATACTAAATCTTCAATTGGTCAAATTTTTCTTTTTTTCCTCTTTCTTTTTCAAATCCTTTTTTTTTCTAAACTCTTTTTCCAACGTTTCTTCAAAAATTAATTTTCCCATTAAATTCAACATAATTCCATTCAATTTCACTGAATTCCATTGTATTTCACGAAATTTCACTGTATTCATTAAAATTCTATTATATTCCTCAAAATTCCATTGAATTCGGCATAATTCCACTGAATTCCATTGAATTTCCCTAAATTCTATTAAATTCCTTAGAATTTCATTGAATTTCACTAAATTACATTGAATGCCTCAAAATTCCATTAAACTTCTTAGAATTCCACTAAATTCTGAGGAATTTAGTAGAAATCGAAACAATATTCAAAAATGTAAGTAATAAATTAAAAGCAATTCTTTTAATTTTGTATTTTTAATATATTTTTTAATGGTTCTTAGCTTCTTACGGTCCTTTAAAATTCCACAAAAAACTTTATAATTCATTCAAATTCTTTAAATTCCCTAAACTTTCATAAAAATTTCTTGTAATTCCTTAAAATTCCTAGAAACCTCTTAAAATCCCTTGAAACGATTTAAAATTTCTTAAAATCTTTATGAACCTGTAGAATCTCAAAGAATGCTTTGAAATTCTTTATAATTCGAAATCCTTGGAAATCTTCTAAAATCAGACTTTTGTCCTACAGGGTGTTACACTTTAACCGGGTTTTTTTCCAGGTTTTTCCATTTTATTAATCTGCACAACACTAGTGATTTTTCTACAAATTTGCAATCCCATATTAAACAAACTGTTACAAAATGTATAATTTAACGTTTTAAAAATCTCTCAAGTCTTAACATGATCATTGATCTATGACTATAAAAATGGTCAAGGGAATTCTTTAAAAAAAAATAACAAAATTTCAATTTTTAGTATCAAATTTAATTTAATTTAACCACATTGTCCTCTTTTTTGAACCCCCATTGTCCTACTTTCCGAAAATTAGTTATGGTCACTCAACCCTATGTCGCCGCCCAAACAAATACAAATGAAGATTCGAATCTTACCGAAATGTCAAGGTGGTAAGTGGCCGGTAGCTCTTGTGGCTGTTGACGTCCTGCATCGGTGTCCCCCAGAAATCGTCCTTAAGAACACTCACCAAACTGCTTTGCGCGAGAACATCCTTGTTCCTGACAACGGCTGGAATATCATCATGAACAAAATCACCACCAAAGGCATTGAGGTAGCATCCGACGGCGACAAGTACTACCGCCACATAGACACACCAGGTGGGTGGTTCGCTAATCTCACCCCCACATGTGACACGCGTGGTCTTCCTTACACCATGGCAATAACAAACGTTTCCGTTAATGTTCCCGTAAACGTTTTGACGACGCTTCATGGTTCCCGTTGAAAGCGCAATTTATCCTCTGCGCTAGCTATCTGTTGCGCTCACACCTTTTTCCTCTTTCACTCTTCTGCTCCTCAACCCCGACCTTCCACATCACACACCCACCGATTCACGAAAACTCCAATGCACACCTTACGCACTAATACCCCACTTCCGGCACTTTTTCACCAGCACACAATCCTCAAGAGCTCACTGCGGGATCAAACCCAGCAGGGCTTTTCTCCGGGACTTGATAAATGAGGTGGTTCATCACGTGGAGAAATTCCTCCGAAGAGGATCTGCAGAATTTCTATGATCTTCAAAGTCGGGAAGATTTTATAGAGTGGAGATAGTAATAGTGGCTGAGAAGGCTTTTACAATATCATAGTTTAGGTAGAGGGTCAGATCAGTTCTGAAAAATCTGAGCATCAACAATCTTCTCACAGAACAGTTCTTTCTGCTTTTTTGTTTCTTCTGCTTTTTTGGTTCCTCTTCTAAGGAACCAAATCACTAGAACTTCAAGGATATACAGAAAAGGAAACTAATCCATGATGCAGAGTTATCAGATATCAACAGAAGATATCGAACTCAAGAGATATATATCGCAAGACTCAAGATTTTCAAAGAAATGAAATTAATCCAACATCAATATCTAAATCTCCTTCCATAGTTTTGACCCTCATCGTCAATTCTAAAGTCAGAAATCTATATCAATTCTCTGTAGAGAGAAATTGTCTCTCATTAAGGTCTTATTGTTTACCTAGACAATTATTTTCATCAATTAGACTCAACTTAAAATCCAATCTCTATCCACTTTTTGATGATCCAAGACTTCTTAATCGAGATTATCTGATCCTCTTACTCAAGTGGATTACAAATTCCTCTGGATGATGATTCTCTGGGAAATAGATTCTCTGGAAAAATATATTCTCTGGGAGATAGATTGAGTGTCAATTTCTTGTTGAAATTATAAATTGAAAAATTCTTGATGACTGAAAGTAGTTGGGAAATATCCAGATATGTGCGCTTCACTGAATTTGACTAAAAAAAATTAGTTGCTTGTGAAGAATTCACTGCGGGTTAGGCAAAGGTAGACACGCACACGGCATTATCTAGTATCGCGTCAGAACGTGTATAACGTCACGGCGACGATAAACGCAAGACTAAAGGACGAAGGCATCCGCCCGGTTATATACCCAGCGCTCTATGACCCGCAAAGTCGCGCCCGCGCACATACACCCCCGGGGTGTCTATCCACCTCGTGCACCCTCCGCTTCCAATTCTCTCTCCACTTGTAGGAAGGCCGCGCGTTCCGACGCTTGTTTACCCTCGTTTTTTGCCAAGTCGGTCTTTCACGCAAATCTAAATCAGAGATTCAATGATTGGTAAACCTTTGTGATGAGGGATTCGAAATTATAAATTGAGATGCCAGGGTGACCACATATGTCAGAGAAGTCTCAGAAATATCAGGGAAATTAGGAAAATGTCAGGGATCCAATCCCCTTAATGACCCCCACGTTACTTACGCTCTTCTTGACCCCTATGCGACATATGCCCTTCTTAACTCTCACATAACATACGCCCTTATTGACCACCGCGTGACAAATATTCTTGTTGGTCCACATGTAAGATACGCCCTTTTTGTCGCCTACGTGGCATACGCCCTTTTTTCCCTCACATAACATATGCCTTTCTTAACCCTCACATAACATACCCCCTTATTGACCCCCCTCGAAAACAGGAGATACACCCTTATTGATCCCTCCATCGATCACATGACCTACGTTAGCCATATGACACATAATTTTATTGACCCCCCTCGATCATGTGACATACGCCCTTATTGATCCCTCCATTGATCACGTAACTGGCCTTTAGTCAATTTCACAGCTGGAATTAAAAGCATTCATTACATATATTTTTTTTCTAATATTTATATTTATTTTAAAATAAAAATAGTAAATAATAGGGGAATAAATAATTTTTAATTTATTTAATTGATTAATTAATAATATCAATTTCGGAAATTAATAATAATAATAAATTATAGTTTATTTTACAGATTTTAAAAGACTTCTAAATATTTCAAGAAATCAATCATTTTGAAGGACTTTAAGAGGTTTTTCTATAGGAATTCAAAGAATTTTAATGTATCGTAAATTTTTTGTGGAATTCTAAAGGACTTTAAGAAGCTTGTAAGAATTTTAAGAAATTTTTGACAGTTTTTAAGTGATTTTAATAGATTTAGAGGAATTTTAAAGGATTACATGAAATTTAATTTAATTCACCATTTGCGTAATATTTTAGGTTTACTGAATCAGAAATTTTAAAGCACAAAGTTTATTAATTTTTTTATTCTTGCTTTGTATTCAATAAATATAATTGTACTGATTTGGATGAATCAGTCTTTTTTCAAATAATTATTTTATTAGAAGAAATTGGATTTAGTATTTTTTAAAATAAATCATCAGTTAATTGCTGGGGACAGTTTTTGGCAAATCTCCAAATATCGATGATCCGCCTCGAGAAATGGAGATACTGACTTTTTCGTTCAAACTCCAATTTGTTAATATATGTATCAAATAAATCCGATTATCGATGAATATCAATGATTAGGTTAGAGAGATGATGTTCACGTTGGATGTGCGATAAATCGTGTGTAAATAATGAAATAATAAGTACATAAATTAGTGAAATAAATCATAATTATCCAATATTAATTAAAACATTAAAAGAGATAACTGGATGTGTTATTAATTAAATGTGAATTACCTGCTTGTTTGAATATCTTGTGTATCTCGAAATGAAAGTTCGATAAATTTTTTGTCCAACTAAATAAGTTTCAAAGTTTTCTCGTTTATAAAAAAAGAAAAATGAAAATTTTGAGGTTTCTTATTACCTCGACAATTTCTTCTTTTATCCTATTACACTCGAGTTTCTCAAATGTCAACTTCCCAAATCTCAAGTTCTCCCAAATGACATGTGGGAGAACCTCTGGCAAAAATTTCTTGACATTTGGGAGACTCGAGTGTACTTGTTGTTGTTGTTGTTGTTGTTGTTGTTGTTGTATTCCATATGCTTCCATCTCGCTTGATCTCATTTGTTTAGATTTATGGCTCTTGATGAGCAAGAAAGACAGAAAACCAATGCTCCGCCGCCCTTGTAACTTATTACTTTTTTGAGCGAGTAATGTTTTAGATATTATCAGCAGAGTTTAATGTAATTAGATCGAAACAATTTCATAATGGGATTACATCAAAACTACTCGGAAACTCAGGCTTCTACAATTTATGTGTAATTATAATCTTAATATACTGAACCGTTAATTGGACGCAGTGCCGGATGATCGAACCGGGGCAAAAACTTGACATTCGGGCCTTTTCCTCCAGAATTTGAGATTATGTAATGACTTCAAAAAACTGACTTTTTTTAGACATATGAATTTTGCGCCCCCTGAAATTGCCGCCCGTGGCAGGCGCCCCGGTTTGCCCCCCCTTGGATCCGGGGCTGATTGGACGAAGGGAAGTTCCATGTGAATTCCAAAGAATAATTTTAAAAACAAAAGCAATTCAAAATGCAATATGTAGCTCTTCGAAAGATGGTAAGAAAAGGAATATTAAAAAAAATGTTTTAATGAATGTTAAAAAAATTATTACTTTTTAATCATTAGAAATTTTATTATTAATAGCAAATATACTGAACTGTAAAAAGAACCCTTTTTCTAAACACCAATTCCATTGTTTCTTTCCAACTTTTCAAAATCTCTTTTCCAATCTTCCAGTATTCTTAAACTGACACATTCTGACTACTCTTCCTGGTCACAGCAATTTGCACACAACAGATATTTAACACGTTAACAACACCCTAATATAATCCAAATATCCACACCCATCAGCTAGCCACACCTATTAGGCAACCACGCCCATCATCCAGTCACACCCCATACACTGGCAATTTACTTCGAATTGAATCAAACCTACACACATATATTACACCGATTGATCCCGCCCACCTCATTTCAATACGTTACACAAATTAACCACGCTCCTATACGACACTCACGCATTATCCACGCCTTATGAGATGAACGCATTAGCCACGCCCCTATGGTCACGCCCCCTCACTTTTTTTACTAAAAATCTTTAATAGAAATCTATAAAAGATTGTTTAAACTATTTTTTGATTGTAAATAAGTAACGTGCTCCGTTTTTCAAATTTATCCGATCTTTTGTATAAAAGTAATTATTTTAAAAATAATGAATTGCAGGGGAAAGAAGTAAAATAGAACGAGTGAACAAGGAAGAAGGAATACTGATTTTGTCAAGGTCGAGGATCATTTAATCCGGATAATCCTGAGAAGAAGTTGTTTGGAATAATAAAGCGACCCTTTTACTGCGCGTTACTCCGACTTTTAACTCCCGCATGCGAACCAGAGTGGTTGTTTTATTTGCCACTACTTCCAGCTCGAACGTTGAGACGCAAACTTTAATCAAAGGCGTCCCGCTTTAAAAGGAACGTGGGGTCGATGTCAGCCAACAAGGGTGTAAACCTTAGTGGAATTTGCGATCAGTATGTTCCCGGAAGACTAAGATGGGTAATGTTCCAGGAACGGAGACTTGTAATCTAGTTTTTGTTTCCACTTTGAAATGATAAAGTTGTTTAGCAAAACTTTTTCAAAATTTATTTACTTTTTATTATTTCGCCTTTTTCAACCCTCATTTTGAACACTATTTTCAAAACCCATTTTTTTACCCCCTCTTTCACCCTCCCTTTTGAATCCCTTTACTGAATCTAATTTTATAAAACTACTTTTATAGACTACTTTTTCAACCCACTATTTAAACCCCTTTTAGACCCAAATTTCCATTTGAAGAAACACGGAGAAAACTGTTTAGTAGATCTCACTGTAGAATAGTATATTATGGACAGACTAAGCTAGCGGTTGGATTTACTAAACCGTTTAGTAGATTTTAAAATCTACAGTGAGATCTACTAAACAGTTTTCTCCGTGTTTCTTCAAATTTAAATAATATATATATATATATATATATATATATATATATATGTGTGTGTGTGTGTGTGTGTGTGTGTGTGTGTGTGTGTGTGTGTGTGT
>CAJFCO010018493.1:240719-307754 GCA_904066015.1 Synergus gifuensis
GTGTGTGTGTGTGTGTGTGTGTGTGTGTGTGTGTGTGTGTGTGTGTGTGTGTGGTTTGGGGCGTGGCTAATTTATGTAACGCAGAGGCGTATCATGGGGCCTGGTTTGGGGCGTGGTTTGTGTATATTTGTCTATTTGAGTAAAAATCTTAAACAAAACCCCAGACTTAATTTTTCTCTCACGATATCTAATAAATATTTTTATTTTATATGATTCACTTGTTAAAAATAGTGCATCTTCCTTAATTACCAACACTCTGGTTTACCAAAGTTTTAAATAAGTTAATTGAAGCACGAACTATTATCGGAACACTTCCTCTGAATATTTGCACCAGATATAAGCGAACATCAATACCGCTCGACTGGACTCAATCTGTCTTCAACTTCTCTGAATGTGGATCTTGTGCAAATGTAACAGCAAGCAGTGGAACCTGAGAAAAGCAACCCTAGCGGTTTTCAGCAACATGGATCCCACGTATTTTGACGAAACTTAATGCCTAGAATTACATCGGAGTACTAAATTCTTTGAAAATTGGCGAAGGTGAAATACAGGTAAGGGGCGTGAACGATGAGGACGACAGCGTGGATACAAGACGATCGGTAACTCCTTGTCAGCGTGAATCGCACTGGATTTTACTTGTCTGTACTTGTTCGTGCTTGTCCAGACTAGTCCGACATAACCTGTGGTTCGCGTCAGGCTCTTACGACTTTCTTGTCTCGTGAAGCTCCTTAATCCATTTTCGCGTCCCAGGAATAGGAATTGTCCTTGGGGACTCTAAGAGTCTAAGAGAACCAAGGGAAAGAGAAGACAGAGAAAATGTCACAAACTCGATTTTACTTCAAGTAACAGTCTCAGTGGAACATTTCATTCCATCGGACCTTCTACAAATCAATTACCAAGTTTAGGATATTTCTTCAGATAACAAATTATGAAAGAGATGCTTTCAAAAACTTTAGGTAAAAATTGGTATGTGTAAAAAATCTCATAATTAATTCACATCCGTAACAAAATTAAAAGAAAAGATTGTTAGTTTCAGATTGAAAACAAATTATTTGAGCGAGGACTTAAAAAAATTGTATTTGCAAAAAGCCGTTCTTCAAAGATCTTACTTAAAACTTTATAAAAAGTTATTGCTGGAATATTTCGTAGCGGTACAAATTCCAGAAAAGAAACATTTTCACAGGAATGACTCTTAAATACTTTATAACAAGAAACAATGAGGAGATCTTCCTTGGAATAGAGCAACCCGTACTATCAAAATGTCACCCCTTGAAGAAACTCAAAGAAAGTGCATCATAAATACTTATTACATTCCTTAAGAAAACGCGAGATATTTGAATCTTACTTGCATGATAAAAATGTATTTATAAATAATCCATCTCTGTAAAATAATTTTTGAAATAAAAAGGGAGAAATAAAAAACACGCTCATAATCCACGCCCAACGGTCCCGCTCACCTCATTCCCACATGACACACAAATTAACCACGCCCTATACTATTAACGCATTAGCCACGCCCCTATGGTCTCGCCCATCACCTTCACTCATTTTATTATAAACATTTTTAAGCAGAAATTTGTACAAAAATTGTTTAAACATCTCTTTTCAAACCCTTCTATTCTTTTAGAAAAGCCTTTTCAAAAATTCATATACCGCAAATTAAAATATGTCCAATTTTCATCATGCTATACGCAACAATGCACTGGATTATTTGAAAACTAATTAATATCCTTTTTCTCTTTGTGACTGCCTGCCAAAGACAATTTCTTTTGTTAGTTTTTTTTTTTATCAGTATTTACGTTCATTTATACACAACGGACGATTGCGCTTGTTGCAAATACAAGCATAACGCGTATGGTTCATTGGTTCGAATTTACGGATGAATAAATAAATTTTCGGTATATGTAAGCGGCCGCTGCACAAGGTTAAAACACGGGAAATTGGGCGTTTTGATTGAATTGCAATTCCATTTGGATTAACGGTAATAAAAGTGCTCTTGGTCACGATATACATACTCGAAAGGCCGCAGAGAGCTTTTGCGGAGAATAATTCGCCACTTTCGATAAAGCACCAATGCGTCGCTCATTTGACGAGGGAATTCCGCGAAACGCGTCGTGGAAAACTGTCGATATAACACCGTCGAAACTTTTCCAATTTTCTCAACTCCGTATTTATAACTTTTGTCCAGTGCGGTTTTCCACCCCTGCACCTTTCCCCCAAACTAAACTACTCCGACTTTTGTCGACCACACTTTGCGGCCATAACCTCTACCCTCACGATTGCAAACCGCGATTTTTCTCTGGTCACGAGTTACATACCGAGTTTCAGATATACTTGTGCTTTTTCTCGAGCAGGGTAAAACTTTTCAGGCGTAAAAATGCCAGACCTGACGTTGAAAATGCTTCTCTAAACTGTGGAATCTCATAGAAACCAGCACCGACGCCCCTGGATCGCGTTAGCGTATCCACCATCGCATCGAAAGCGGAAGAGCCCAAGAAAAATACGCAGATGGCGCGAAACTTTGGCCGGAATGAAACTTTTCCTTGTATTTTACTACTGAAGGTGAAACAATAATAAATTTCAACCGCTTCAAGAATTGAGAATCCCCCCCCTCTCATTTTGTATATTCACATAGACTATCAGCAGTCTCCCTTCGCCCTCCCACCTGATTCATCATCCACTCCGAATTTTCTAGCCCCTCTATTTTTTCATTCCCCTCCTAACTTTCCCCCTACCTATTTTCCAAATGCCCCTTCCACAAAAGAATTTCAACACAGATTCTACATCCAATCCCCTCCAGCCCTCCATATCCCCAAAATCTCTTCAACATCTTCTCTCCATCCTTATCAATCCCATTTTCGAGCCACTTCCTCATTTATTTGCCTCTTCATCACCCATAAATTTCCCTCCACACCACTCCTTTTATTCTCCCCTCTCTCTATAATCTGTGACCTTTCCCCTTTCCCCTCTTATCTCTAGTCCCTTCTATTCCTTGTACCGATTCTCCAATTGCTTCATCCACACCAGAACTTAAACCCACACTCTAATTTCAATCCCCCCTAGCCCGTCATATCCCCAAAACTTTTTCTCTGCCTTCTCATCATCATTAATTTCACTATCGAGCTTCCTCCTCATCCCTTTCCTTCTTCCACACCCTGAAATATACCTCCACACCTTTTATTATACCCCCTGTGTATTTGCGCTTTCCCCTCCTACCGATCCTCCTCTCTAGCTCCTTCCGTCGCGTCTTTCCCCACCCCTCCCCCCTCCATCAATCCTTTAACTCCCCCATTGTTCTAGTTACCAACCTTTTATTCTATAATCAGCCTCTTCCAGCCCCTCCACATTTCACTTCCCCATATAACACCCCTCCTGCCGATCCACCAATTGCCCCTTCCTAAACTTAAACTTTCTACACCTAAACTTCAACCTACATTCCACTTGCAATTCCACTCCCGTCCTCTATACCACCAAAACCTCTTCTCTACCATCTCTTTTCCATCCTTGTCAACCACATTTTCGAGCCCCCTCCTCATCTCTTTGCCCCTTTCACACCCTGAAATATCCCTTTACACCTTTTATTCTACACCCACCTTTTATTCTACTCCCCAAAATCATCCATACCACTCCGGTTATTCTTATATAAGTTAGTATTTAGGTGTGAGAGATAACTTATTATTGGAGAATAAGTTGGTATCTGGATTCTGAAGGGTATAAATTGATATTTGAGTGGTGTAGGATATAAAAGTGATACCTGGATATTACAGGGAAGTATGAGGTATTTGGAAGTTGGAGGATATAAGATAGTATCTTGGTAATGAAGAGTATGGTCGTACCTAGATCTTAATGGTACCTATAATTCAAGATTATATTTGAATCTGCAAGGTATAAGGTGGTATCTGGATGTGAGAGATTATAATGGGTATTTGTATATAGGAGGAATCAGAGATTATTTGGATAAAGAATAGTGTAAGATGATATCCGAGTGTTAGAGGAAAAAAGTAGTATCTGAGTCTTCGACGGAGAAAGGGATATCTTGATGTTGGAGCATAAGGTGGTATCTGCTTGTTGAAAGTTAAAAAGGGATATTAAGTCCGTAGATAGATTGTTTATATCAACAGACGGCAAAAGGGGATATGAACGGGTTGAAGGTGGAGTATAAGAGGGTATTTGAATATTGGGTGGTACATATAGGAATTTTGGAGTGTATACGATATCTAAATACTGCAGGGAAAAGAGGGTATCTTAATTGGTGACAGCGGCAGGATTTTTCTATAATAAACTTCTCTTTTATTGAGATGGAATTCTCAGACTAGATTTTGTTCAAACACAAAAGTGTTGACTGAACACTGCAGAGTACTCTTCATTCTCCGTAAATCGATTTTGTATTAAGACTGTGATTACAAAGTTCTTATAAGTCCTGTCGTGGCAGGGTCATGAAGTACTCAGACGTATTAATTCGACAAGTAGTAAAGTGGCTTTAATCCAACTTAAGGATTTTACTTGCCTCCCTTGTTCCTTTCGTTCTTATGTTTTAGAAGTTTTTCGTTCCTTGGTCATCGATTGCTTTAGGTTTTTCCAATAAACCCTCGAATGTTAGTCTCCATTCTGCGCAATCCTTAGTGAAATATAAGCCTATAATCGCGGATTATGTTTTACTACTGTTTTCTCTTGTACTGTGATGAGTGGGCACTACAGATATGGTCGAAGGAAGGAAAATAGAGAACAAGGAAAATAGAGTCAAGCCGTCAATCAAGAGAGTGGACTGTATTGTCACTGGATCTCGCATATCTTTGTTTGTTCAGCCTCAGCAGGTTCCGGGTGTTCACTGGTGCTTTATGATGGAGGCAGGTTTATAAGAACGTAATATGTATTAAGTCAGAGTTGGATTTTGTATCAATGCGAAAATCTTTTTCTTTCGCGAATTGATCGAAAGGATGAAATTCGTATTATTTCTTTGGCTTGTCGGATTTGCAATAAAGGAAAATATTTCAATTTATATGAACCACTTATAGGTATATGGATACATAAAGAGAAAACTTTTCTAAAGTGAAAGAGAATACTTTTTCTAAAATATGTAGAATTTTAAACTTAATTAAATAATTGTTTCATAATTATAATTTATTCAATTTTCATTATAATTTTGGTTTCTGATGCTTTTTACATGCTATTAACAAATGGAAGGGTGAAAGGAGAGAAATCCTTTCCGAATGAATCCGAGGCTTATCCGAACCAACTTTTGAATCCGAATCAATCGGAATGAATCCAAGCCTAATCCGAACTAACTTGTAACGGGCAGTATTGTCGCCCGTTACATATATATACATATATGTATATATTTCTCTCATTACTAGCGCGACATCGATCGATACGAGGCGAGAGCTCGCTGGCTGGCTATCACCCACTTTCGTGAGCCGACAGCGCGCTTGCGCGCCCCGCCAAACGACCGACTGCGAGAGTATATAAGACGCTCGCTGTCACAGATTCAGCACAGTTTGCCGGGGAGTAGCTCAGACTACATTCGATGACGGTGAACTGACTGGTCTCTCTACTAGCGGCCGCAACCATAATAGAGCGACCGGGATCGACCTGGACATCTTCTTCAGGTTGAGTCCACTAAGTGTGCAACTAACAGGCGCCACTACAGCCGTACACTTAGCAAAGGGATACGTGACTAGAGGGCGCAACCATAGCCACCTATCCTAGACAGACCTGGGGCAAGCCCGTCATACCGATCTGACAGACACCGATTAACTAGACCGTACCTGCTGTAACGAAGTCACAATGAACAACCGATACTCTCCCCTCTCTGACACCGTACCGTACCATTCACCGCTCCGAGACAGGCGGACTCAGGAGACGATGCTCGCCTCGTCCGCCGATGACCGTACATTTACACTATGCTTTACACTGCTTATATTGTTCGCAGGTACCTACATAAAACCCCCGCTCACTCCGGCATTCTCTCTCACATACGTAACACACACAATCTTACTTTTATAGTCACACTTAGTTTTTAGTTTAGAGTTGTATCTTATAGGGACTGAAGCGTCCGGTAGGGCAAATTAGAGAGGCTTCACCCCCATCAAGCAAATACACCCCGTTACATGGTAGAACACGTATCATTGCAAACTTCTCAATTCGAATGAATTCGAAGGTGATCGGAACTAATTTTTCAATCCAAATGAATCCGAGGTATATCCGAACCAACTTTTGAATCCGAATCAATTGGTACGAATCCAAGGCTAATCCGAATTAAATTTTCAATCCTATGAATCTGTACTAATCCAAACGAACTTTTCGGAGAAATTTTAATTTTGAGTTCGGATTTACTCGGATTAATTCAAATAGGACACCTTATTGTTGATGGATTTGCTCGGAATGAAACTGATTCACTCCTATACAGACTTTATAATAAAACGGATACAGACGGATAGAAATTTTTTTTATACGAAACTTTTGGGCTTTTATTTTGCTTTATTCTAGAGTCTGCTCTACCTTACTTGTTTCTTTTCCTTTTTCGAATACAACACGGCAAATTAAGTGCGCGAAACCGACCGCGAAAATCCTTCGCTGCAAATTGCCACGATTTTTTGTCGAGTGAAATGGCCGGGGATTCTGTTGGAACCGCAGGTCCGTCGACCCGAAACGCGTCGAGTGCCGTGAAAGATTGGAACGCTTCTGCACGTGGAGACTGTTAATTCCCCCGAGGTTGTTTAGGAACGTTCTGGAATCACCCTCTCAGACCGAAAGGGTGAAAAGTGTTTTATATGAACTTTTGGTTGGTTAATCTTTCTCTGCTAGGGTGCTTTAAAAAAAATTATTTACTGATATTTTCTTTTGTTTTGTATGTAAACCTATTTCACTCCTGCAATCCTCGACATAAATTTTTTTCTTTCATTATGGCTATAGTTTTTAATTTATTTTTATTGCAAGAAGCTTGAAGACATAATTAACAGTGCTGCGATAATTTCGGATAGAAAATTGCTATCCGTCTGAATCCGTTTCATTGCGAGCGAATCCGTGAAAAATGAGAAATCCCATCTGATTAATGCGAGCTAATCCGACGTTAAAACAAATTACCTATCCGTATGAAGTAAAGCAGATCCGATGTCAAAGAAAGATTTCTATCCGAAACTGTACAATCTGAAGACAAAACAAAAAATCTTATAAGAATCAATCTCACTGAATCCGGGATCCAAACCATAATTCCTACTCAATCCAATCCAAAGTCAAAAACAAAATCCCTATCCGAATAAATCCGTACGCAAAACCAAAATCACTATCCGGATCAATCCGAAGTAAAAATTTTTTGAACTAATTTTTTCCGTCTTTTTTGATAATTGAGATTTTTGATCCGGAGGAAAAATTAAAAAATCACCCCAATTAAATTTGTTTTATATAATCTGAAAATATTTTAAACAAAAAGAAATGTGGAAGAGATATGAAATGTAGATAGAAATGTAGAACGATAAATCTTCCATAAAAAATTTGTCATACGAACTAACTGACAATTTTATTTCTTTCTTGACATAAGAAATGAGTATATAAAAATTTGAGGGTGGAGTTATTACATAAAAAAAGAAATTTATAGAAGTTGACTTTTTCTTAAAGACGTGATGTCGAACAACGTCGAACCTTCGTCAGAATTTGAGAAATTTTGTGGGGAATCCGCCCAGGGCGATCGAAGCGGTGGTCCGGAATAAAGAGAGCGGAAGTTGGCGATTCGAAACCCGGGAGAATGCAGAATTTAAAGCGTAAAACTTTCGCAATTATCGAATGTTCCGTATCCTTGAAAAGTTCCTTAAGTAGCGCGCGAACCTCGCCCTCGAGGGTAAGTGGCATCCAGATAGTCGGCGAGGAAAGCTGGAATGCAATAAAGCCCGAAACTTCGAGAAAGTGCGCCAGAAATAAAGTACAAAGATTTTTCACCAAAGTACGTAGTTATACGACGTCCGGATATTTTACTACGGTGTAAACTCGACCTGCCATTTCACAACGTACGTTATCGTAAACTATCTTTTCACGATATTCTCACCCCGGTTAAAAAATTTTTTATTATTATTTTATTTGTAACTGTCTAGATTCCATTTTTAGAGTTTCCGTGCTTAGGTCTCTAATTTTCTATGAAAACTTAAAGAAAAAGATAAAAATTTCTCTGAATCACGTCGGCATGTACCTTAATTTAACCTAGAACAGAACCCTATTAATGTTACTATTGGTCGGTAATGTAGATTTCTTCCATTGTTATTCTTGATGTTTTATTAATTTAATCTTGGAAACGATTATCTGACAACCTTAAATAGCATTTAAGTTATTAGATAGATACTAACCTTTTAAAGCAAGAAATTCAATCTAATAGGAAATATAATAGAGGTGGCCAATTAGATGCTAGCACGTACGCATAGCGATGAACATTCACGTTATCAGATTTACTTTCGTCCTCTTCTTAATTTTATTGACGTTACTTTTTATTTACGTGCTATTGTAGGCGACCACCATTGCGATTCGATACTTAGCTGTGTTCCTCTAACTAAATGAATTGGGTCAGTTTTACTAAAAAGTGTTGTCGTCTTACTTAGTTAGAACTACTATTCGTTTTAGTCAGTCTAACAAAATTTTTGTTCGTGTTTACTAAAAATATATATAGAGCTCCCAAGTAACTCGGCCGATTCGACCGCAGCGCCATTTTCGATGTGTAATTGTTGGGTGAAGAAAGCTTAATATTGTGTAAATAAAAAAAAAATAACTAAAAACAATATTTAGTAACCAAATTCATAAACTTATATTAATTTTAATAAATTATAAAAGTTTTGTGTGTTAGGGGCGGTACAAAAAAAGATACTTGGGAGCTCTATAGTTGTGACGCATTAGTCAACCTAACAATTGAGATTTCTCTCAGTGTATGTCGATGTGATCTAGCTTGTCCTCGTTCTTAGATTTTCATCTTTGAAAACTAAAACGAGGGAAATAATTAGGAAAAATAGATTTTGTTGCCAAATTAGGAAATTTAGCATTTAATAATAAAAGATGGATATATTTAGTCCAAAATTACTTTGATTTGAAATTGCCCAATTACTGTGTTAACTTTCGGAGGGACAGCTTATTTCTAATTCTAAAAGGATTCACTGCACAGGGTTTCGTGGAAACCAAAATTCAGAGTTTCGACAATTCAAATTCGGTGTATATACGAACTTCTGCATTTGGTAAGGTAGTAGACGGAAGTTCGAAGTGTATTCACAGATATCAGTCGTTCTTTAGCTATCAGCCACACCTAAGCTACAGAGTGCTCTCACTCTATTTGACGGCCCAGTTTACCAAGTTGCCATACCAAGTAGCATGCAGACTTATCTCTGTAATAGATTTACCCACCTTCAGAGTTACCGAAGTGATAGCAATCGATATGTCGCAAACTATTATTGTGCTCCTCTCTACAGACGTGCTTGCACTGTTCTAGTCAGCTTTCGTCATAAACTTGGAGAATATAGGTTTAGATTGCATTGTATACGTTCTGTATATTTCGAGAAGTGATATTCTATGTATACCTTTTCGTAAATAAGAGAAACCATCTCAAGAAGAAGATTTTATTTCTATTTACAAGAAGAATTTTATTGCTCTGGGGAAATTTTCAAATTGAAATTCATTCCGAACCAACCCAAAATTTTCCGAAACAATCCGAAATTTTCCGAACCATTCCGATGTTTTCAGAATCATTCCGAATGAATCCGAATATTGCCTTTTTTTATTTAACAAATTCTATTTGTTTAAATAATTTTTTTTAAATTTGTTTTTTATTAAAAATTATTACGATTTGTCTTGTGAAATATTTCATTATTTAATTAATTTTATTTGCTTAAACAAATACAATTGGTTTAAATAATTTTTTTGTCGAAAATTCGCTTTTTTAATAAGAATTATTACTTTTGGTCTAGTTGAATATTGTTAATATTATTAGGTGCACAACTTTGCTACCGCTGTTTTTTCCCAAAATTTGAGATTTTCCCCTTAAAAATTAATTATCTGTTTATGATTCAAAGTACTGTCCGTCACTAGCCACTACTTTTTGCCATCTTTCGGGCAATTGTCGGATACCATCTCGAAAAAACGATGCGTCTTTTGAGGCGATCCACGAATCGATCCATTCTTTGACTTCTGCATAAGAGTGGAAATGCTGCTCAGGTATGCCATTTGCCATCGATCGGAACAAATGGTAGTCGGAAGGAGCAATGTCTGGAGAGTACGGCGGGTGGGGTAAGACTTCCCATTTTAGGGTTTCCAAGTATGTCTTGACGGGTTTTATGACATGTGGCCGAGCATTGTCATGTTGCAGGATAAATTTCTCGTGTCTCTCTTGATACTGTAGCCGTTTATCCTTCAATGCTCGACTCAAACGCATCAATTGCGTTCGATACCGGTCCCCTGTGATGGTTTCACTCGGTTTCAACAGCTCATAATACACCACACCGAGCTGGTACCACCAAATGCAAAGTATAACCTTGGCACCGTGAATATTCGGTCTAGCCGTTGACGTAGAGGCATGTCCGGGCATTTCCCATGATTTTCTGCGCTAGGGATTATCATAGTGGACCCATTTCTCGTCGCCGGTCACAATTCGATGTAAAAACCCCTTCCGATTCTGTCTTTGAAGCAGCTGTTCACAAGCAAAGAAACGGCGTTCAACGTCTCTTGGCTTCAATTCATATGGAACCCAATTTCCTTGCTTCTGAATCATCATCATCATCGTCATCATCATCATCATCATCATCGTCATCATCATCATCATCATCATCATCATCATCATCATCATCATCATCATCATCATCATCATCATCATCATCATCGATTATGGATATTGATTATGAATGTGCATATCCCTAAAGATGTTTAGCGTGATCGAAATTGCTTGACAATAAACAAAGTTCCACCGTGAATATTCAGTAAAGTGTAAACACGTAAGCGCATAAGTATATAACTTGCCAGTGAAGAACGAGGCGCCAGTGGTGTGAGTTAGGGGGGGGGGGGTCGTGAGTTCAACTCCCTTAGTATCTGTCCCGCCGTTTCGCGTACGTTTTACTGAAATGCGAGATGGATTTGCCGTCTTTGTTGCCTTCTCTCAACGTCATCTGTGTATGCGAGTGTTTGTGTGAATGTCTGACAACTGCGTATGGAGACGTAAACTACAAACTTCATTTTATAGTTTCTATAACTACGGCTTTATGTACCCAATTGAACGCACAGACCACCAACACTCCATAGAACGATGCACCTGCAGCCATTTTATAAGATTACGTGATTGCCTGTATCGACTATTATGAAGAGGAAATCGTCGCCTAAGGAAAAGGAACTTTCAAAGAGGAAAAAATTATTGTAGGTGTGTGCGCGAGAAAATAAAGTTGAGTTACGGGACGAAGGAATCTATCGAAATCTAGTGCCTCCTCTCCACGTCTCCAAGATGTTCCAATTATTTTTTTACGACACAATTGATTTACTGTCTGACTCAGATTGAATGAGAGAAATGGAAGGAATTCATCTAGGGGATTTGAGCCTTTTAGACTGGAAGTTCATGACGAACTGCAGTGAAAATTTATGGGGGAAAAACTGTGAGGGAAAGAGAGTCAAAGTCAGAGAGTCAGAGGGCTGGGAAGGGAATCCTTTCACCTCATTTAGGCCATAAATTCCAGAGAATGCATCGTGCTGAAATTTGGAGTTGTGTCCACGCTTCACCTTGTTCTGGTAAAAAACTTCTTAATATCTTTCTTTCTACACTGATCAGAATAACTAACTTAAGGTTGCCTTCCTAATACCATGATTAAAATTGACCTATGACCAGTCAACTTTAACATTTTACCATTGACCTTTGACCACTTATCATTGACTATTGAACATTGACTTCTGAATCTTGATCCGTGACCATCTTTGACTATTTATCATTATAGGAACTATAGTTAATGATAAATTCAGAAGTAAATTTTCAATAGCTATTGAAAATTGACTTCTGAATCTTGACTCCTGACCTATATGACGAATAAACTTTCATCATTTATCATTTACAAATGAGCTTTACAATTTGACACTTGACCCTTGACCATTAACTCTTAACCATTGCCCATTGATTATAAAACATTGACCTTTGACCATTGACGTGTGACCATTGACCTTTCACCACTTATCGTTGACTTCTGATCCTTGACCTGTTGACATTTAATACTTGACCAATGATCTTTGAACATTGACCTTCTTTGATCTTGATCTTCGAACGGTAAGTGGTCAAAGGTCAACGATCACATGACAATAGCCAAAGGTCAATGCTTTATAATCAATAGATAAAATGGTTAAGAGTTAATGATCGTGGTTCAAGTGTCAAATTTCAAAAATTATGGTTAAAATAAAATGATTGAAAGGTCTATGATTAGCGTTCTTGTTCAGAGAACGCAGGGTCGGGTTCTAAACAGTTAAAACTTTTTTAAATCCGGAAATGAAACAAAATAAAGGTTAACAGGACCTCTAACAAAACTTGTCGCTTCCCTCATGGACTGGAGTAGGGTGATAGAAAACGGAACAGGGAGAAGATTGTGAGTTTGTTGGGGATAGACAGCAGGCAACTAGAAGGAGAGGGAAACACAGAATGCGGCTCATAAAAATGGCCCATAAAAATGCTGCAATCGTAGTACGCTACGCCTGTGACTGACGCGGGACTCGGCTGGTACGAGAAATATATTATCCAGAACGGTATACCAGTGGCAGCCGGTACGACGTGCACTGTGATAGGTTATGTTTGTCCAGACGCTCGTTCAGAGTTTTTTATTTGCATTTGTCCAATCCAGATGCTTCCCTTCCTAGGTATCTCGCGACCCGAGTACCAATGTCCTGCAAAACTCATCACGAGAACTTTTTTTCCCTGACAAGGTTTTATAATTGTGTAGGATTTTTTCCCTACAAAGGTGACAGATTTATCATTCTTTTCATTGCGAGGCAAGCGTGTATCTATACATTTTTTACTTTCCTTATTAATAAATAGATAGTCAGAAGGAAATAACTTTATTAAACCTGACACATTTCATTTTTCGAATTTTCGTTTTCTTTCACGTTCGAAACGTTTCAAATATTCGAACTTTTTATACTGCTTTGATGATCCTCTAGTGTTTATACTCCGCTGAAACATAAAGGCAAGGTTTAATCCTGAACAAAATTTTCAAAAATGTCCTGGAAATAATATTAAGAACAGCGATGTTCAGCTCCAAGCATCGTTGGTTTTTGAATTGCCTTGCATTGGAAAAATTCAAAAAATCATTAAAAACATAATGCTGTTTTCAAATAAAAACGAAAAAAAAATTATAATTATTATATATTATTTGTAAACATCATTATATTTTTGATTATTTTTTTTAACTTTTCCAATGCAAGGCAATGCAAAAACCAGCCTACCTGGTCGGAGCGCCATCTGTTGGATTAGTTCTACTGCCATTTCTCCTCCGGATTATAATTTCTCGAGCTTCTCCCTTTCCTTCTAGTCTTTCCCCTTCTCCGAACGCTTCACCGAGATTTCTCCTCTTCTCGTTTCGCCACTGGCGAATAGCACGCGAGACTTGAGCGTCCTTCGGGATTGATCGTAAATTGACGAATTTACAGATTTTTACTCATTTGCTCTCGCGTTGGACATCTTTGATTTAGAATCAAGCATATTTATGAGTATTTCAAGAGAGGAATAAACTGAACACATTTTTATTGAGGCATTTCATTTTTTTATTGTATATTGTTAGACGAATAGTTGTTTTACAATAGGGAGTACAGAACAGATAAAAAATGTTTCCAATTTTTGAATAAAAACCATAAAGTAGATTTTGTTTTTACACTGCTGACTTATTACCCCGTCATTCAAAGATGATGTGAGTTTTTGCATTCGGAAACTTGACATGGCACGATATAGAGAAGACGAACACGCGAATTATCTCTACAGCGATGCCTTAACGTCTTGGGCGTAACATCTGATAGTCCGATAAGTGCAGCACTAAGGCGGGAATATAATGGGACTGGTATGAAGGTTGACAGCCAGTGAGATAACATTCACGAGGTGCCGTGCATTTATCGTTAAAAGCTCCTGAGGAAATTTCACACTTTATAAGCCTACAATGTGCTAGTAATTTTCAAATCTTGAGAATCTTTTAAAGCATTACATAGAACACTCTAGCAGATTCCAGCTATTGTAGAAAATTGTACTATTTAAAGCTCAGTGGCAGAAGATCAATATCTGAATATAATCTTGCTTTAATCTTAATTATGAAATATCATGCATAATTAACGCCAAACTGAAGCGGAGATTCTATTCTTGAAAACTAGACATGAGTGCGCATGCGCATACTTGTTTTATAAAACTTTGGAATATTTCAGGAACTTTGGTCTAATTAAATTCAGTGATGTCTACTAGACATCACTGAATAGATGAACTTGAGAACTTAAAAGTTCTTAAGCTTCTCCTCAGTGGCGTAACTACTGCCAGGCTGGCCAAGTAGGTTGACTAGAGTCCCGTAACATCAGAGGCTTCCAAAAAGTACTACATATCCTTTGAAAAAGAATTGAATTTTTTTGCAAGATGTATGATTCAATTGAAAAAATATCTGGAGCATCGCCGTAGTTACGCTATTGCTTCTCCCTTCTCCCTTCCTCCTGCTTTCCCCCTTCTCCGAGCGCTTCATCGAGAATTCTCCTTCTCAAGTTCTCGTTTCGCCACTGGCGACTACCGGAAGGCTCAAGCGTCCTTCGGGATTGCACGGCTTCGTTCGCCCGGCAGCCGAGGAGACTCGACCCGTCAAAGATGGTAAGAGAAGGGATTGTCGAATATTCAAATTTTTACTCATTTGCTCTCGCGTCGGACATCTCTAAATGAAAACGTTTCATCTTTTCTAAACAAAGCATTGTTAGAAATAGAACAAAACAGTTTATCTCAGCTTTAAGCTCAATTACTCGAAATTGGTAATACAAAACAGTTTATTTAATTAAGGACATGCTCTACGGTGACGACGTAACCAATTTTTTTGACGCTCACCATGTCCAAACGGAATCATATATCACTCAAAATTTGGAATACAGGAAATGAGATATTAAATTGCGTTTGTATATTTAGTTTTAGTCAAAATTTTGAAAAAAATCAAGTCGATAAAGTATGGATCTGATTTTTTTTTAAATTATGGTTCCAACTAAATATACAAACGTAATTGAATGTCTCATTTCCTATATTTCAAATTTTGAGAGAGATATATGATTCCGTTTGGACATGGTGAGCGCAAAAAAAAATTTTTCACAACCAAGCGCAGAGCATGCCCTCTTTAAGGCTATCTCACACGTACTGACTTACGCAGGTTACGTAGTTTACATTATATTTTTCTAACAGCATATTCAACTTTGATATTCTCATACTTAATGTCGTTAGCTATAAAAAAGCTCTGTTATTAGCACACTCTATACTTATCGCATATTCCTTGGAGTTGGATAGCAGCACATTATGAGAATCAAGCCTTGCATTATTCGTATCCACGTTTTAGTGGAATTCTACAACCAGCTCCAACGGCCCTTTGCGGTATAATGTACACTCAAGGCTAATGGTTTTATAAGCTGGCATATAATTCTTATAACCTTTTCCATTGTGTGGCGGCCGTAGAGAACAGTATATAAGAGTAGGGAGACGTATTAGGTAAAGAAGAAGTGGAAGAGAGAAATTGAGAGCTCTTTCAGTAAATTTAAATTATTCCGCAAACTGCAAGGGCTCGACTCTTTCTCCGAGATTCAAGAACCGACCTTTATAACGATAGAGAGGTAGAGCCACTTCCCAAAGCGTCCTGCTCGTAACTATTCACGGTTAGTGCATGAAATCTGAACGTTATTTTTAATTAATGGCGCTGTTAAACTTTTCCGCAAACGTACTCGCGCACTCGAGAAATATGACCGATCTTGGATGAAGCCAACTCATATTTTAGAGCTAAATAACATTAGCGGCTTTATTTCTTTCGGAATGAGGAAAAATTACTGAAAGTTGCAAATGGGTAAGTAATTAAAAGTCTAAATGAAGATATGTGAGAATGGTGTGCGGATTACGGACTCGTGGATTTAACTATGAAGGCGGAATGAATTTCTTGCAAATATAGCTAAATTAATACGATTGTGAATTTTTTCTTATAGAGATTCAAAGGATTCCAACAAAATGTGGACATCGTGCAAGAAATTATGTACAGAGTCGATGGCGAAGTCATTAGCGAAATTGGAATTGAAATTTACGGCAGAATGAGAGACATAGAAAGCTAAAGACAGCAAAACGAGAATTCAAGAATTCAACGAGAATTCAAGAGGATCAAAAAAGAATGTAATGAAATAATTTAAACTGAATTTAAAAGAATTAAAATTTCAATTTTAAATTATTTTAGTTAGATAACTGACAAAAGATTTCATAAAAGAACTGGATAAAGAAGGGATAAGGATTCGAAATCGAAGACGAATAAGTTAAGTTTCTGAACTTTTGAAATTAAGATCGTCTTTGACCGAGACTTGTTCTTATAGTGGAATATATAGATCACTCGAATAATACATAAAGAACTTCAAACTAAAGAAGAAGGGTGGGCTGTGTGAATTTTTAGTCTTGTACAGTTCAGCGAGATGTCAGACCCAGGTTTAGGGATTTTTCCTGAATTTATATCTAAGGAAAGAACAGAATTACTGATTATCCTATTGATAAGAGATGCGAGTTCCTATCTACTTAATTTGACTTCCTGAAACATTTTCCTTTTACGAAGAAGATTTTTACATTCAATTTCTAATCTTTTTTCTTATGTCTCTAGCTAAGAATAACTAGATTTTAGGAAAGGTGACCCTACATACTGAATGAGTCCACACATCGTTTTATTCTTTTAAAAAAGCAGAAGACCAGAAGAGCTCGTAAAAAAAATTTCCAATTTAAGCAGCATCAACTATCGGTTGTAGTGAGGTGGTTTTACTTTTATTTGCCCCTTGAAGGATGAAAGAGATTAGTCAAAGGGAATTCTGGATGAAGATAAATATTTCGTGCGATCTTAGACTGGTCACCGACTTTCGAATGGCACACGTAGGTGTAAGAACGTGACGATTTCAAAACACTGGTCACGTATGCCACCTTCATTGGTCCAAAAAGAATAGGTAAGACTTTCTTCTACGAGGCTCTCTTGCGCCTTAGCTGCTGTGACTTATTGCCCTTGAAGCTTTTAAAGTTCCTCTAATCGGCGGTCTGGGTTACAAGTTTCCTCGTCTTTCTTGCTTACCTAACTTTTCGTGCAATAATTCTCTAGGAGGCAAATATAAACACTTCTAAACATAGTCTAGCAATAAAGAAAACGGATACAATCCGTTTAATCGATTTTATTATTACGTACAGTTTTCCCGTCATTGTATAAAACAGAGATATCCAACGCGAGAGTAAATGAATAAAAACCTTGAAAATTCGTCAATCCCCTCTCTTACTACCTGTGATTGATCGTGTCTCCTCGACTGCCGGGCGGACGAAGCCGAGCGGCCCCGAAGTGGCGAAACAAGAAGAGGATAATTCTTGGTGAAGCACTCAGAAAAGAGGAAAAACAGGAGGGAAGTAGGTCCCAAGAAAGTTCCGTAGACTATAAGTCTCAATTAGAATCATTCGTACTACTACTTTAGACTGATTCGACTAAATCCTAACTACTTCAGGTAAGTCAAAACTACTTCGAACTGATTCAGACATTTCTACATTTTGTTCAACAAGAAACGTTGGTCGATATCTCGAAAACTATTAGGGATTTTTGAACGTTTTTTAAAAAATTAAAGTACTTTCAAAGGACTACGGCGCTGTTGCAAAGTCGTTCTAGTATCGCTCGAACCGTCCGAGATAATGCACATGAATTAAAATGAGTTCCGTTTACGCCACTTGTGTGGCACGCAGTTTTATCTCCTTACTATCACTCCATGAAGGAGACATATCTAAGGCTGGGAAACCCGACTTGGATTAATTGTGGGTTTCCGGAATAATTCATGTAATTCCAAAGTAAAATAATTTCACTTCAGCTGTCACACGAGCTTCTATTTCTAATGCACAGTACGGCCACAGAGGCGTTGATATAAACTGACGTGACATTATTCTACTTCACAACTGCACGAATTATTCCAAAAACATCAGACATTATATTGCACGGTCAATCAGGCATCTAGATCTCAGTCAGTTAAACTTCAGGTTCAACTTTAAAACAATTTCTACACAACTATAGTCTGTAAGTGATTCTAGTCATCTTAATTTTCTCAAATAATATTTTCATTGAAATAACTATTAGAATTTAAATAAACAAACTATTGAAATTGTCACAACTAATTTGGAGTGCTCTTAAACAGTTTGGACTGATTTCGAAGTGGTTCAAATAAGTTATCATCAATTAAATCACGTTTTCGCAAGTTGATACAGGTTTTCCAAGCAGTTATTTCCATATCTTATATATTTTATGTCAATCGACGTAATTTCTAATAAATTTCCATTAATTCAGGTAATTGTATTCGCCTGCAGCTCTAAATCTCTTTTCTTCTTGATACCTTCGGAAAGTGAATTCAGCTGATTGACTCAGGTTTGTGCTGATCGGCTGTATCTTAATCTGCGGTAGGCTGGTCCTAATTCCAAAGCGAATGAGTAATTAATCTCCACTGATCCTGCTATTTGCATAAGCTGGGCTTACTGACTACCTGACGAGTTTCAACTTCCTTCTCTCACACCGGATGAGCTTCACGAACAAAACTACTCGTCCACCATGACTCTCTTCAGATGTAATGCCCTTAACTCGGCACGTTCCTATACTTTTCGCATAATAAAGCAAATCCTGGAGATAGCGCTGCATTAAAAGTGCATGCAGATAGCAATATCATACGAGCACGAGAAACATTTCGTAAACAATTCAGGATGTTGGAACACATTCCAATGTAATTTCTCCGTAAAGTGTTTGAATTGCTTTTCTCATTTACTCATAATTTTATTTACTACCATTTATTGAAAACTAAATTCTACATTTTTTTAATCGCAAGGTGATTAATAAAATCTAATACCTTCTGTGATGAGAATTTAGAAACTAATAGGTCATTAAAAGCTTCACTGGTACTGATTGTCGATCTAGCTGAAATCTTTTTTATCATTAGGAGGCACCTGTTCAAACTGACAATCATGTCGCGTGTGAAATACAGCCTTAATGGCCTTTTTCATCGCAACCGTCCATAAATGTCAACTATGACGCGTCGCTTTTAAACCTCGACCGCTTTCATTGAACATATCAAATTTTCTTTTCATCTGTCACTTCCTAGTTTTCTTTTTCATGATTTGTGTAAAATTGAGGTAAAAAGGACGAATGCCGAGAAAAGTCAGCAAGGACTCGAGGCAGCGGAAAGAGGATAGTGCAAGCTAATAATTTGGCGTGTATAAATCGAGGGCCATAAAGTATCATTCACTTGACATGCCACGTGGAATGTCTCCATGCAATGATTAGGCAGGAAGCACAGCAGGGTTCGTCGGCTTTTAGGGAGAGAGAAGATTAATTTTGTAGTAGTATAACCCTCTTGTCTTCAATATTGCGAGCTTTTTCGTTCTGGAATTGACTTATATATTAAGGGAAAACCTGTCTCCTGTTTTTCATTTATATCTCCCTATATTTCATGAAATTATGGAAACTCTGGCATCTCCACGGAACTGTTATTAAAATTCCATGAGGTTTCTGCAAGAAACAGATGAATGCATTATATATATTATTGTGTAATTTCACTTAATCTTGTTTTGGTCCCTTATATCTCGTGCATATAATTAGCAGTGGTAAGTAGCATCAAATGTTAACAATAGCAAATAATAATCTTTAACAATGTTTAATAATAAACGAGAAAAAGAGATAAACCTTTAGCAATTCACAATTTTATACCAGAAATAATGGTGCATTATAATAACCATTAATATCGAGTCTGTTCAACAAGAGCGTTTTCGCGATATCTTGAAAACTATTGGAGATTTTGAACGGTTTTTCTTTTTTTAAATTAAAGGACGTTCAAAGGACTAATGCGCAATTACTTAATAAATGGTCCAGTCCCCATCGTTTTCCAGAATGGCCTGGCACCTTTTCGGCATGCTTTCAGCGTAGTCCGTTGGTAAATCTAGCCATATCTTCTTGATTTTTTGCGACAGCTGTTTTAGGGTGAATGCACGTTTTCCGGCAAACTTCCTATTCAAAATGCTCCAGACATTCTCGATTGGATTTGCATCTGGGGACTGTGATGGCCAGTCCAAGGTTGTGATGTCATTTTCCGCTTTCCAAGCGGTGCAGAGACGGCTTCGATGTTTCGGGTTGCTATCCTCTTGCAAGATCCAATCGGCATTATCGGCTCCAAACATATTTTTAGCAGAACTTAGAAAACCACGTTGATATATTTGAAGCATTTTTTGAGCATTGAAGTTCTCGGTGAAGATCTCTAAACATACAAAACCCTGGTTGTTACTCGAGATTTGCCTCTTTCGGAAAGGTCGTCGACTGTTTCATAAACTTTATACCACTTAACCCACTTCACAATGAACGACTTTGACTTTCTCAAGTATTTGGCAGCCGCTGTGATGGACATTTTTGGTCCTTTTGGATGGAAACACAAGAAGACGGCTTCAAATCGTTTAGCGTAAACGGAACTCATTTTCATTCGCGTGCATTCTCTCGGACGGTTCGAGCGATACTGAAGCGGCATCATAAACGCGCATTAGTCCTTTGAACGTCCTTTAATTTAAAAAAAAAACGTTCAAAAATCTCCAATAGTTTTCGAAATATCGCGAACACGCTCTTGTTGAACAGGCTGTATAGGAATACTTAATAATAAGCCTTATCAAGTATCTATAAAAACCTTCAGGAAATGTAAAAAAAATCATAGCAACCATCAATAACAATGAAACCTTACTAATGCTAAGTTTTCTGTTGTTACTGACAATATAAACTTTCAGCAAAGGTTAAAAACAATCCTTGTCAATAACCCTTAAAACATGCAATCTATCCTACTAGTAAATGAACATAAATGAAAGGAATGTAAATAAATGAAAAAAAAAGAAAGCCTATTATTCTCTTGTTCCTTTTAATATTTAATTAAGTCCACATTATTTGAGATTTCATAAGCTCTTAGGGTTTGTAGGAAATAAACATAACTCTGGAGATAAGATTTATGATAATTACTTCCTCTTAATAAGAGAGGGAGAACCTAATGAAAAAAGGATTGAAAAAGAAAAATTAAATTAAATAAGAAAAGCGGAATCGAAGAAGAGAAAAGAAAGCGAAAAAAAGTTCAGAGGGGGAAGTAAAGAGTAATAAATAAAGAATAAGATATTAAAATTAAACTGGGGGATCGATTCCGTAACTTTTCTCACTTCTCATTTCATGCTTCAGAATGTCCCAAAATCCCGACCCAAAACCCGAGCCAACTCGAACATTGTCAAAATCCGACTTGACCCGAAAAACCGAACGAAGCCGAACATTCCGAAAACACAAAGTTGTCAAGTTTCTAATAACTTCAAGCAAGTACCTATTCCTGGGATAGTTGTTGCAAAAAATAGCGTGTGGTACACATGCGCACAGACAATTGCTAATTCGTTTGAGAAGAAAAATGTAAAAGGTATGCTTTAATTCTTTTTTAAACGTTACTCACGTTTTAAAGTAGACATGAAAAAAAAAATAAAACAAGAACTTATTATTTTCTCTGTCCTTATTAATCTTTTATGCATCATGCTTTTTACAACGCGCATCCATAAGCACTTCATTCTGTGCTAAAATAAAAATAACTCTATAGCGGAATTTGTGATAATTCCTGTGTTCCAAGAGTGGAAGCTTTTTCTTTGAAAAGTCAAAACACCGTTTCATTAAAATATTTCATACACCCACAGCCACGTAATAACTATAAACCCGATAGTAGTTAGTAGAGATTCTTTTTTTCTCGAGTTCTCAGTTGTGGTAATTCACTTGAGAATTACTTACATAATGGTCGTTCAAAAAAAGATAATGAATCATACCAAACGAATCATAATAATTATAATAAATTATAATAATGATAATGAATCATACCAATTCATTTAAATGTCGATTCGATCCGAATATCCCAAGATTCCGAACCGACCCGAAACTCCGACTTTCCCCAAAAACCCGAACCAGCTCGAACTTCCCGAAAACCCGAGCCGAATTAAACTTCAACTTGATCTCAACTTCCCAAAATACCGATTTTGAACCCCCTCACTTCTCCCGAAAACCCGAATCGACCCTAACATCCCGAAATCCAGAACACCGTTTCATTAAATTGTTTCATGCACAGTCACGTAGTAACCATAAACCCGAAGATAATTAGCAAAAAATCTTTGTTTCTCAGGTTCTCAGCCCTGACCATTCACTTAAGTATCACTTACATGATGGTCGTTTAAAAAAATAAAATAAAATAAAATAATGGAGGATATATGTTGCATGGAAGATTGCAATTTATTTAGGTGAAATTAGAGTCGACATAATATTTGAGCCAATTCTGGACCAGCAAAAACGTTTGAAATACTCGAACTGTATTATAATTGTTCTATTCAGAATTGTACTTGACGAGTCGTCTGCATTCCCAGGTGCATTCGAAGGAATGAAAACGAGGATGATGATTACGGAATCACTGAATATTCACCGGACAGACGAACTGAATATTCAAACGATACATACATACGCAAAGATAAAAATTATACACGATGAACGAGAAGTCGACAAAACAGACGAATCACTTTTGATTCTTATTTCCCAACGTACGAATACCGCAAGAATGAAAATTCATAGAGGATTTCGAAACACAGAGACAGACTTCTGATGCATTCTCAATATTAACATATTGCAGGGAAATATAAAGCTGATGGATCTTTTCAAAGTTGAAGAGAAAAAGTCGACATGATAATTTGTCTTAAACTTTATACCTAATAAAAACTAGGAAAAGTCCGGTGAGGTCGTAACAAGGCAATTTTTTCTCATATTGCACAATGGGCATTTAGCCAAATATAACGTGGAATTATTTTAAGGGGAAATGAAGGACCAAAAAATACGAGAGATATTTTCTCTAATATATCGGCAGATTTTCCACAGCTCGTTCATTTGACTTTTACTACAAAGGCACTTTCTTAATGATGGGAGCGATCTTGAAAATGGAAGTGAGACAGTGCGGAAGAAGGCGAAATGAACGTCAAGGAAGAACAAAACGCTTAATTTGCATCCTCAGGCAAACGACTACCGGACCTTTCGGCGAGTACGTATTTTATTTCATAGTCTTGTATTAAAGCGCAACGTAGCCTCTTTAATACTCATCTAACGTTTTGAAATAAAAGCTCAGGACGAGAAGTAGCAATAATTGTTATCATCGCTGGCGTCGCTTTCCACTTTATCTTTCTTTTTCGCTGCTTCTTTGATCGTCTTGCTCTAACTAACAGAATGAAATAGCCTTTATATTTTAAGAAAGAAGGAGTGTCATTATTTTACTTCATCACAAATGAGAAGAAAAGTATAAGTAGAATATAACGTCTTTAAATTTAACCTTGCAAATTGAAATTTTGCATAGAATAATCTGATATATTATATAAAATTGCATTTCATATAAATAAGGTAATATGATCGTTCTTTAAAAAGTTTTTAAAAAACCTCTCTACTCATGTTCTTCTCTTTTATTTTCCCCACCCGTTTACAACAATATACCATAATCATCATTACCTACATCCCCTCGCTCACACATCTATACTTTTCCCCCTCTCCACCAAAACCAATTAGATACACGACCACGCATGCGTGTCTGCCAGCCCTGCCTTATGTGATACTTTCACGAAGGAGTAATAAGGAGTATTATCTCTGGGAGTGGGGGTAGGACAAATCCACCTCCAAGAATTGTGCCGAGTTCGCTAAGAAATAATGAACGTTTTCTATAGTTTTGTCATGCGCGTTGATGTTTTTGTGTCACGTGATATTCCCCCTCTATGCTATATATTTTGAATATACCAAACATAACCTCAAAGTGCATCAAGAGGAGGAAAATCACGTGACGCGAAAATATCAACGCGCATGACAAAAATGAAGAAATCGTTCATTATTTCTTAGTGAGCCCGGCACAATTTTTGGAGGTGTTGTGTAGGGTTAATAGATGTAGCCTACGGATATGGCGTTAAGCCATCTATATCTTCTCTCTTCTATGTTTCGTCCCAGGTCCGTTTACTGGACTCATTAGTAAGGCAATGTGAACGGACCTTGCCTTAGACAAGCCCGGGAATCGAACCCGGGCTGTCTAGCTTCTCAGCGTCGAACATTGACGCTGAGCCGTGCTATTGAGACGGTGGTAATGGTAGGGGGAACATAGCCATTCTGCAGTATGGCTATTCCCTACAGTTGTTGTCCCACCTCTAGCGGCCGAATACATAAGGAGATTCTACTCCTTATTACTCCTTCGTGGATACTTTGCTGGGATTTTTATAAAATACTAGTGCAACTGACGGCCGCTTCGCGGCCGTCGTCGCACTACTTGCCTTTCTATGTTCTTTTGTACATTCAATGCCAATACTAATTCATTATCCAATATGTTATCCTTCAATTTAAACATGGCTGCCTTCAATTCGATACTTTTCGAGTTCGATTCGAGATTTTCATGCCATACATTTTTTACTATAGGATTCTATGTGCTAGGTTAGCCGTGTGGTTTAAGTTGCATTCGATACATTAGAGGTTAGAGATAAGTGTTTATAGGTAGTTCGAATCCCGGTCGCCGCAAAATTTCTTTCCGATTTTTCGTATCATAAAAAGCTTCCGATAATATAAATATATATAATTTAAGTAACAATAATATAAAAATAATAAAAAAAGGCTAAAACATTTCACAAATTGAACAATACCTAGTTTCAACTAAAATTTTGTTAGACCAACAAAACAGTTTTGTTGTGTCAACCAAACATTTTTCTCAGTGTTTCAAGTGCTTAATGCGAGTTGCGCTTTTTACTATTGAGAACGGAATTCCTTTACTATTTGGAACATGTTACTATTGGGAACATTACTATTGGGAACGTCGAGTGTATGTATGTTTTTAAAGATGAAGATCATTAATGATAGAGATGGGTGTCCCACGAAGGCAATTTCTGGTTTCGATTTCGTCGTCAAGGCAGCTTTCATGGTTTATTCAGATGACCACACTCAAGAGGGCTAAACCATTGCCGGTGGCGTTCTCTAGAGTCACTTGCTCATTCAGTTGATTACATTGGCCCGCAAGTAGTGTTCCCCACGGCACAGAATACGGCTAGAGAGCCCTACTGGCTTCCCCTAATGCTACCTTAACTAAGGGTCGAGCAACCTCAACGGAAATTTGCGGTCTTTTCACCCGCTTGCAGATCTACAAGAATGTGGAAAGTTCACCGCATTTACCTACAAATTTTCTACATCCTCTTACGATGTAAGAAAAGAGACTCAAAACATTCTAGTTTCAAATTAAATGTGTCTAAATATCATAAATACCCAAAAATAAAAAAAAGTCTTAAAAATTAAAGGTAATATTTTTAAAAGTTCTAAAAAAGTTCTACAAACTTTTGAGAATTTTAAGTTTTTCACTGTTTTCCTTTTTTGTTTTTTTTTCTTTTTTATTATTTGAAGTACTTGATTTTACAGGACTTAAAACAATTTACTAAAGTTTTCAACTGGAACTGGACAAAGGAACTGGTCATCAATGGAAAGAAAAAATTATTGAATTGTTGAAGAACTCCAACCAACAATGTAGTCTTGAAGCATTCGGCTAACGAGGTCCACTGGGGCTTGAAACCGCAGTTCATCAGACTTTCTTCCCCTAGACGACCTTTTACCCTTAGGCCTGGTTTAATTAAAAGTGTTACAGTAGTAGTTCCCCTTTCAAAACAACACTTGGATATCCAGATACACACGTATCAAATAAAACTCGCGTCACAGTGTGACGTAATGTTTGTAATTATATATCTACTTGGTTCCAGTTTGTTTTTAAAAAAGATAAAAATTGTGAAAAAATTTGAGAGTATACACATTCTCATCAGAGAAGGTTTAGAAGTAACACTACTGTTTTGATTACAATAAAGATCTGTCTGTAAATAAGTTACAAAGAATCCTAATACACTCATCTCCCGATCGAGGGCACTCCGATCGAGAGCACTTTTCACGCTTGGCTGATTCTACTTCCCCCCCGAGCGTCCCTCGACAACCTACAGTGAATTGCCGGCGCTCGCGAAGTCAGTGCCGTGGTGACGTCAGAGTGCTCGCTCGAGCTATTTTAATCCCATCCGATCGAAGTCACTCGACCCCCGAGCGGTGCTCTCGATCGGGAGATGAGTGTAGTTTGTATATTATCTTCTATCTTAAAAATAATCAGAATCAGTTTCCAAGTTTCGTATTTTTGACAAAGAATTCTACAAACTATGCTGTAAACATGAATAATTTGGTTAGCGAATTAACAGTAACGGGACAGAAAATCGGGTGGTGTTAGAATGTAAAAGACTGGAGGAGGGTGCGCGTCACGATAATTAGCAACTCAGTGCTTTCAATTACCAGGGAGGTTTCGGTACTCGTTATTGCCGGAACTATTGATTGCTTTCTCTGCTTCCTTCAAAATTAGACCTGGATACAGAGCCCCATGCATGTTTCGACTTAACAGTATAATTAGTTAATAAATTGTTTGGACCATAATAGCATAAAGCACTTAATAAACTCGTTTCTGAAACTGGTCAATAAATAATTATAGTAAAACCTTTTTAATGGTCATAGAGGAAGTTTTGGAGTCGTAGAAATTTCAAATATTTAAAAAATAAGTTATACGAGCATTCAGCCATAAGAAGATTGGACAAAGTACACATAGAATATACACATATATTGTTTTGAAAACTGTCTGGCTGAATAAAGTCGAATAGTCCTTAAGTCAACAGAACTTAATTACATATATGCGAAGGTCTTTGGTATGAATGCTCTACACTTCTCTGTTATTTCCGTACTTATGGACGAACGTGCACCATTTCTCCAGCAAGACATGTAAACCTTCCTTATATACCTAACTCACGCGTATATTACGGTGAACTCAAACATAATATCCTGAAAAGCACTCGTAACTCCATTTCGCGGCTTTCCCGTGCAAGAAATGTTATATGTAACCCCTTCCAGTTAACCTCTAACTTGTACCACCCCCCCCCCTCTATCTCTCTCTACAAGACTTGACAGGTGTTTAATATTACTGGAAACTTTCGAGTCGCTGCTCCTACGCATCGTCCTACACGGAAAGGCGGAAATTTGCTTACTTGCTTCGGCACATCGACATACATATTTTAGCGATGGCGATAGTTAATAAGAGCCAAAGGCTAAAATGGAAATTGATGCGACATGAGTGGTCGACGAAAATAAATAAGCTGTGACTTTAATTTATTCATGAGAAACATGCAAAGTTTTAGTGAGAATTAAGTTCATTGGCATGTAATGGAGTTACAACTAAACCCCATATAAGGGCGGCACTGAAGGATCGAATCACGTTATTTGAGTGGAGACGGAGTACGAGACGACTAGTAAGTTTTCACTCTATATACCATCAACCTATTCTATGTTCTCTACCTCATACCGTTCGCCCCTCTACTCATTTTTAGTTGATAGCCGACCATGCCGGGTGTAACACGTTTAGACATATCCGCGCAAAGGACACTGTACTCTCTCAAATAAAGATCATAATATTCATAATTGAAGTGGAGGTTCAGTGCAGTATTTATTTGACGAGATTAGGCGCGCGCTTGAGCGCGCGTGTTTTGTCTTTAAACACTGAAATCACAATTCAAATTCGCGCGCCAAATTAATTGAACAATAAGATTAGCGCACTACGCATGAAGTTAGCTAAAAGGTAACGTATAATGAGGAATGCAATGTGAAGTTGTCTGAAATGCATGTCTTTTTAGAAAAAAAAGGATTTCCTAGATCAGTGATGCCCAACGCGAAGTTCTTGAGCTTCTTTTCCTTTCTTTCCTTTCCTTCTGCTTTTTCCCCTTCTCCTCTCGTTTCACCACTGGTGGATAGCGCGAGGCTCGAACGTCCTTCGGGGTCGCTCGGCTTCGTCCGTCCAGTTCCGCATTAACCCATCAAAAGAGGTAAGAGAGGAGATTGACAAGTTAAAAGGTTTAAAAAAAAAATTTTAAGATTTTACTCATTTATCCACGCGTTGGACAACACTGTCCTAGACCTAGTCTAGATTACTATTGTTATTATTAAATGAAAATACAATCATCCAACTAGTCTTGGGCATAGTCGGTCGTCATTGGGAGCGCTCAATTTAGTTCGCAGTCCTACGGCGAACTAGTTCGCTCTTTTAGTTCTTTAGTTCGTTAGTTTTTTTTAATAGACATTCTAATGGAAAGCAAAAAGCAAGGTTGGTCTGATATGTTTACAGAGGAGTTTAGATACGACTTTTGAATTCGGGACGGAAAGGAAAAATAAATCAGTTGGTTGACCATACAGCGCCACTCCATAATAGAGTGGACGCCAAAAAAAATAGATATACACTATATTCTCATGATAGTCCCACTCGCGTTAGTCCGGCCGCTACTAGATATATTAGGTAAGGGGTGCGTGGGGCAGTGAAAGAGACGTCTCGAACGCATTGTCAGCCAATTCTCCCGTGCACTCCCGTGTTAGTGCGGACTAACCGAGACCGTGACTATCATGAGAGTACAGTGTAGTACACATAAAGAACTGAGAGCGAAATCATCGACGAACTAGTTCGCATAGTTCACCAAAGGTAGCGCTCTTCGCACCTAGGTCGTTCGTGAACTACCCAAGACTACATCCAACATTGGTCACCTGCAGAACTGGATTAAGATAATCTATGACCCAGGGCTGGCAGGTGGATCTGGAAGAGATTTTACCTATTTTATTTTGTAATCAACTTTATAAAATGAAATAGGTAAGTTCAGTCAAGTTTCACGTAGATATACGCAAGAATCACTGGACCCCTAATGCAATTCCAGAAATGATGAGTGCATCACGCTAATTATACTTATAATTTAGATTTCACGAAAAGTTCGAAAGGAATTATAAAATGTAATAGTTCTCTCACAAAAATTAATTCCGCATCTGTTCATTTTCGTAGTTCAGTATAGTAATTCTCCTATTAGAGTGATCCATCTATTTGGATTACGAAAGTTTTGCGAAATATACATATTCCTTTATTTTCGTCCTCCTTTTACCCCCCCCCACCTCTCTCTCTCTCTCTCTCTCTCTCTTTCACCCTCTGTATATTGCTAAGACCTCGTAATGGTTCCGCATAAATAAGGCGAGACACGGTGAGAACTTTTCAAATTATGACGTACCTTGTACACGTCGAGCAAACTAATGCGCAATTCATGAAGACACACGACCGCTTTGCCAGATATAAAAGAAAGATTCTTTTTTGTGTAAAAAGAGATCAGGGGAAAAGGAAAAAGATCAACACGGAAGTAAGTTTTTCAGTAGAGTTGATGCTTTTTTCATTTTTAGTAGCTGAGGACATCGAACTTGTTTAGAGTTTTGTAGTGGTTTTAAGGGAGCATGAAAATAATAACATAGAACTTAATTCCCATTGAAAATAATTAGAATCCCTTTGAAACCCATCAAAATTTTATGAAATCCCTGGAAAGCTAATGAAAGTCACGATATTTCAAGAGTGATTATCCCTTTAATAAAACACAAAGCAGACATTTTTTCTTATGAAGATACAGTGATTCAGGAGAAATCAATATCGAATTCCGTCTAGAGTTATATTAACCTAAACAGAGGCTAATGTTCCATGTTTCCATATAGAATCCACACAAACCAGTTACTTTGTTGGGAACCAAAGTTGGTCCCCGTTTCCGCCAATGATGGTACATTATAGCATGAGACATTGCTCGAATACGATCTCAACATTCCCAACTTTAGCGGTAATTCTGGCCATTAATGCATACCACCATTAACGCTGTATGCAACCCGACTTACGGGAGGAAATCGAGGTCACTAAACTCGCAACGTGATTCAAGAATGAGGAATTGTTTTGAGCATGACAGATCATACGAACTTCACGCTCAGCCTGATTCACTATGATTTTGTATGGCTCGGTTACTCCTTACAAAAATATGACAGGAAAAACCACTGCAGAAATAATAATAATATTATAACTGCAATTTCTTCTTGTCATTTCATCGCGACCACGAGTAACACAACAGGAAAACGACAGAGAAAAATTATAGAATTCAAAATGGCACTTGTAGCATCTCTTTATCCGCTCTTGCAAGTGAATGAGATGAATATAGCTGAAACAGTGCAAAGAACGCCATCAGACGTGATAGGTAACAATTTGAGATGATTCTACCAATTATACCGACAGATGGCCCTAGTTGAACATCGACTATTTATGTAGTAAGTTTACCATCTAGTAACATTTTTATAGTCTATGGTCTAGTCATCTATTCACCATGTGCATAGTCTATGTCTCAACGACAGCCATGTTACAACTCTCCCTCCCTCCTATCCATATATATATATATATATATATATATATATATATATATATATATAGAGAGAGAGAGAGAGAGAGAGAGAGATATTCTGAGACTTTTTCCTGTTTCTGAACATGGAAAAATATATCGGGGGATAAAAATGCACATCAAACATGAATGTTGTGGCTGAATCAGAAGCCTAATTTGGATAGTTTGAGAAATCTTATCATCTGGAAGGCTAAAAAACTTTGAAAACCGTTGAGCGGAGTGCTCAGGTTGAGTAGGAGGTTAACAGAAGATTATGTTGGAAAAGAAGTTATTTTTGCAAGAAAAATAATTCTTTAATTTAAGAGTCACTGACTTATCAAACGACCATCGTACATTCAAATTTGATATGAAGATGTTTGAGAAATATGTGCCGTCCCGTTAAATCTGCTCAGTGCTCAGCTTTCCCTAAACTTCGAACTAACCAGTCTCGATACGCTTGTAACTTGCGGAGAGGGATGCATACTTGGCTCCAATGCAGAGACGAACTTTACACCGTAAATTAGTTGACAAAGTTTCGCGAAGATCGAAAGCTGGAGCTAGGTAAGTTTTTTTCAAGAAAAAGGATACTTCCAAAATATATAAACTAAGATTAAAGGGAGCTGAAGCAAGTTCTCGGACTTCATTCAAGTCCTTCTAAATATTATTAATCTAACAAGCGAAGGCTGTTACTTGTTGGAAATACATTTTAAGTGGACTTCTAATGGTGAAAGTAAGGATTGAAATCTCCGTGGCAAAAGTTTTAAGTAGGAATCTTATCGGAATAAATTCGACCTATTTCGAAATCTGTTTCTGGAGGAATTCCAATTAATCCATAATAAGATTTTAATCTTTTTCAATATGTAATGCAAATAGTGCAATGTAATACCATCAGTAATTTAATGAAAACTAACAATATGTGCAACAGGATTGTATTAAATTAACTATAATCAAATTTAATTAACTCCACTGTTGTTGAACCTCATTGCCTTAGCTCGTTTGTGAGATGGAGTACTAAAGTCAAGCTGCTGCAGTACTACCAAAGGTCATTTCCGCCTCGTTTAATTATCCCATAACAGAACAGGTGATGTTGTGTGAGTTAGTAATCTGTCCCATTACCTACTCAATATTGACTCCTAAACTTAGAAACTGAAACAGTAAAGCGATGTGCGGACACTTTTTCAAAAAATTAAACTGATTTTTTTAGAAGCTAGTTTATTTAGACTTACTCACAAGGAAACATGTAGCAAGCATTGTACTGAAGCGCATGAATCTTCTCCAAATTCAATTGTACCTCATTTTTATTTTACTGATATATGTGTGAACGAATATCAATTTTCTCTATAAAATTGTTAATTTATCTCATTTTCCCTAATATTTCACATAATATTTATTACTTCGAATTTTCAATAACATTTCTGTACAAATACTCAAATGCATCGTGATGCATCCCGCTCAGTACTTATTTATTAAGAAATTGAAATTAGGTAAAATCCAGCGTGCTTCCTTTGTTAGTGCATAAAGTAAATTAATATAACGAGGATTAATGAGGATAGAAACAATGGTTTCACCCTCTTGTTACTTTTCCTTGCTCCTAGCTTTACCATCCACTATCCTTCCTTCTCGGACAACCCAATGTTGCTATCCCAAAGCGGAATGTAAATTATTCACCAAGTTTCTCGTGGAGCTTCCTAATCACTCATGAACTCAATTATGCATTTTGCTTTATGGTTCGTCGAGCATGCGTTGCCCGAGCATGACGTATTAGCCTAAGCACGAATATCCGCCTTCCGGGTTTTAGTACATGCGAGGGTATCCTGCACCTTATGTGTAGCTCCATTTCAATTTTGATGTTCCACTACAAACAATTATAATTGACTGAATTCCTTCTTAAATTTGATGGAATTCACTTAAAATTTGTTGCTTAAAGTAGGGGAAAGACCTACAGTACCGTCACCTTAAAGTTTATTTAGAATTTAAAAAAAATACCTTAACTTACATGTTAAATACTCACTTTTATGTATTAAGGAACTCATAAGCTATCAATAAAAACAATTAAATATCGTTATATTCAATTATTACACAATTAACTTCATTAATGAAATTTTAAAATAAAGAAAAATCAATCTTAAAAAAATTGGCCTCCAGTACCGGCCAGTAAAAATATCATCAATTAAATAAGGCAATAATCACAAATGCATTGATTTGAGAGCTCCCCGGTATGTTTGCACAAGCTTCATGAACAGAAATTTTACATAATTTATCAATACATAATAGGTTTTACTTTATTTTAACTCATCCGCAAAATTTCAAAAATCAGTCTTCAAACTTTTGTTGTGTATAGCCTACATCCACGATATGAAATAGTATTCTTTGCACCAAGAGCCAACCAGTCGCGACAGGTTAGCCGCGAGCGGGACAAATACTCGTGATCACGTAGTAAACAAACGGCAAAGACTTTCTCAGCGCCATTTGTTATAGAATTTTAGAAATGACAACTGGCCGGTACTGTAGGACTTTCCCCTATAAGTATGCTCGCGTACACGAAGAAAATTTACTCGGTAATCATTAACGAAAGCTATGGTGAGATTTTGATATACATAATGGAATTTCGGTATACACTGCTCTACCGCTTGCAGTTCACTCAGTTGTCGTCTTCCTAGAACTTGAGTTCCCTCCCAAACTTAGATAAGGGGAGGTGAGGAGTCGAAAGGAAGGCGCCGCCAGCTCGGCAGTATCGTAGCTGCAAAGTATGCAGTACCCTAAGTCAGTTTTCACTGTGGTTCACTCGGTTCACTCATTCGCGTAAAGTAACCAATCAAACGCAACCCTTTAAAAGTAACCAATCAATCATTTGCGCCATGCGCGACGCATGAGCATCAATGCACATCATTACCTGCTAAACTCACTCATAAAGTGGCAATGACGAACCGAGGCATGACTACATTTGAGGAAGCAGTGTAATTTCGTCTAGTACAATGATGTCCAACGCGAAACGCGAGGATCTCGAGAAACACGAGCGTCTCCTTTCCTCCTGTTTTTTCCCCTTCTCCAAGCACTTCACCGAGACTTCTCCTCTTTTCGTTTCGCCACTGGGGAATAGCGAGGAGCTCGAGCGTCCTTCGGGGCCGCTCGGCTTCTTCCGGCAGCCGAGGAGACTCGACCACTCTGTACGCTACGTTCCCCTCGACGCTCCCCGCATGAACCAATAACAGGTGGTAAGAGAGGGGATTGACGAGTTAACAGGTTTTTACTCATTTACTCACGCGTTGGACATAGTTGTTTCTCGTTGTAATCCGGAGTGCCAAGCTGTAGAATGCCCCTAATGTATTTATTTTTATGTAACCCTTATACTATAAATTTCCGAATTCTAATGATCCCCTTTTCTCTAATTATGTTTTACATTTGATATAAATCCCCCAATTATTTTCTAAAGATCCTCCCTAACATGTCTAGCCTTATTTTTGCTTCCTCAGCTTTGTAATCGTTACATTTTCCAATATTTTTAAGATGGTTTAATTAAACTTTCCTCATTTGATAAATGTCTAATACAACATTCTAATCAATTGTGTGTGTGTGTGTGTCGCCATTTTTTGTCGCCCTATTAACTTAAAGACAGTTGTAGATGAATTGATGAAATTTGTAAGGTATATTAGCTTCACCTATATCTCAAAAGGTGCCAAAGGATTTTTCAAAATATTGAATTGTAAAATTTTTATGTACATTTAGAATTTTTTTTTTTAATTCATTTTTCGATAATAACTTCTCAAATAATCAAAATTCAAAACTTATGTAAAGGGAAGAAAGATTCCTTGCGTCGAGACCAGTATCGATTGACCCGTAGTGTAGGAATGAGATGTTGCCTACGGAATATGGCGTTAAGCCATCTATGTCTTCTCTCTTCTATGTTTCGTCCCAAGTCCGTTCACTGGACTCATCAGTAAGGCAATGTGAGCTGACCCTGGCCTTAGATACATGGAGAGGAGAGATTTTTCAGATGCCGGGAATCGAACCCAGGCTGTCTAGCTTCTCAGCGTCCAACATTGACGCTGAGTCATGCTATTGAGACGATGGTAATGGTACGGCGAACATAGCCATTCTAGCCATTCATAGCTATTCCCTACAAGTAGGATTAGTGTTTTTAATTGAATATTAATGAAATTATGATTATTCGTAATTTTGAAAATTTTTCATTTTTCATATATTGGTTCAAATAAAAACACTAATCCTACAGGTCAATCGATTTGTCTCGACGCAGGGAATCTATGAATGATGAGGTCGGAAAATTCTTTGTTTCGAGAAAAAAGAATTATATATATTTTTAAATATTGAGGCAAATCCTTAATGAGGAAGCAAAGTGCTCAAAAAATGATCACAAAAAAATATAAATATAGTTAAACGGAACACCCGAGATCGAATTTACTGCTAGTTTTTGTTTTGTCTTTATCTTTTATCTCATATCTCACGAATACCTAATTATTTATTTATCTTTTAATTCTTGCTAAATATGACCAAATAAATTCCTGAATTATTAACATCTGTTCTGAGGAAGGACCAATAATCAGAGAGGTTTGTTTGGTTTAGAAAATATGAATCCATGTCTTACTGGATTTATTTTGCTTCATTTTGATTAATTTTAGTTGTTTGGTCATATTTGGCAAATTTTTACAATTGTCTAATTTGCCTTGTGCGTGACTAGAGACCTAATTTTGGTAATTAAAAAAAAGTCGCGTCACACAGTATTATTTAATAATTTGTTAGGAATACATTGTCCTATAATGACATCTATTTCCAGACAAAGATGGCGCTATAGGAAAGAAAAGAACAGAACATAAATTTTCGATAGGCTTTACGTTTATTCAGCGAATTTTCTCAGAACTGGAATGGACGAATTTTGTAAAGACTACAAAGTGCATACCTAAAAGCGAACTCGCATCAAGATCCCGGTCATGCACAGTAAATATTTTCGGATCAACACAAAACGAGTAAATTAATCGGTTCCCCGATTAATGGTCTCTCTAGATCATTAAAATGCTCTCCACCCTTCTGCAGTTATCACTTTCTAAGCAACCCTTCTGTGCGACTCGTCTTTCATATATTCAAATTTCTGATGGAAGCTAAATTAAAAATCTAAATTGAGGGTCTAGATTGACCCTGGCGTCTGCTAGTTTGGTTCAAATTGAGAATGAGGAGGTCAGGGTTAAGCTGGGTGCAATTAATTGGACATGTTGAGGATCCCTTGCAGACGAGCTAACCGCTCGTACTAGACCCTCGTGTTCTTGAACAATAATTCATTTCAATCCTTGGCATTATATACTCACCTACAGGGTTTCCTAATGCATACAAACTTGACCAGATACACGTGCCCTACTCGCGTGGAGAAGGACGTTTATCAGTAATTTATGTTGCAAAAGAGAGTTTATTCGCCAACACGCTAGTTTACACGGTACCTCGTGCTCTAATGAATTGCTAGCGTCGACTCAAACCTAAAACAAGCAGAGTACATCGCTGCAAGATATTGGAAGCAAACAAAATTTATGACAATAATAATTTTGTAAATAGCAAAGGACGTAAATTTTTTTGTATCTTTACGATAATTTCACCAAAATTCAATTTAATGATTTCCAAAAATTTCTGAAAGTTTATGGAAATTTTTATATAAGAAAATGGTTGATGTTAATAAAAATTTGACCGTTTTAGAATTTGATTTACCTAGTTGTGAATTTGTCTTAAAATAAATTCTGCTTCCTTGATTATACAGCAGAGGTCACGAAGAGAATTTTAAGCGAGAGTGATGATGACATTAGTTAAGATTAAGACAAAGCTGCAAGTCATGAAAATTGGACTTGGATACCCCAAGAAGTTCACTTCTTCTTGAGACTGACACCACTAGACTAATACTGTAAGCCGAAAAGAATCCTTACATTTATATCCACTTCGTATTCTTGCTGGTAATAACATTATTCATATAAGGCTCTTTATAAAGTTTTGTTACTGTACAAAATGAGATAAAGTGGGGATGGATGAGGAACAAAATGAAAATTGGAGAATAAGAGAAAAGAAAAAAAATAGACGAAGAACGAAAATCTGGAACAAGTGTCTATATTCATTTTTGCAACATCCACCTCGAAAGTTGATCAATTTGTGCTTTTTTATGATGTTCAAAGATACTCATTCCCCCACAGTGAGGGGGGAATAATATTATATAATCAATAAAATAATAATAATATTATAATAATAATCAATATTTTTGTCTTTTAGTTTGTCTTCCGGGAATACATACAATATCTCCTGTTTACGAAAATAAATATTGTCTTAATTGAATTGTAAATATTGTCGCGAAAAATCCTAAGCTAATTGTTTTCCTCGTAGCTAAAGAGTTTTTCTCTGTTTTATTGATAAGTGATACTTCTCTAATCCATTCTGTTAGCTCCACAACATTTGTATATGCAGAGGGATATTCATAGCCACAGGAATCACTCCAGGATGCAATACCTTAAAAAAATTTATATTAAAAAAAAGTTAATATAAGAAAATTCTAACTTCAAAATATTCTACATATCTCTTCATTTTACTTATAAATGTGTATTCTTATTTTTTACCAAAAAGAGTTCCATTTGTTGTGGCTGCAGAGCCTGTGTCTCCCACACAAGGACCGTAACCATTTCTATAAATGCAGAAAATTTCATCTGGAATTGAATCTTTTCCATAAACAGCTTCACAAGAAGTCTTATTAATTTTTATTACTCGAGTCTTACGAAGATCATTGGAAACAATTTGAGCTAGCTGAGAAAATAATTAAATTTTGAAATTACATATTTAAATACTATATGAATAAATAATTAAATTAATTAAATTCTGAGGTGACTCTCTACATCTAAATTAGTAACAAACTAATGAAATAGTATCAAGTAGTTTACTAACTTCGTTAGTATGTAATAGAAAAACTACTAATTCATAGTGGAATTATTATAGTAATTCAATTTAGTGAAAAAAGTTTACTTACCGAAGAGAATTATTAAAAATAATAACCTGAAATTGTATTTCTTTATTCTACTGAGTAAATTAAAAAACAAATTAAGTACGAGGTCAGTTAAACGGAAATTTTTTTTTTTAATTTAAAACAAAAGAAATAATATAAATGTATTCTAAAGCAATTAATATACGACTTGGAACTATTCAGTTATTTTTTTATTAATTTAGATTATCAGAGAGTAATTAACTTTTTAATTTAAAAAAAAGAGAATTTTTTTTTGGCACCTGATCTGAACCCCATCCTGCAATATTGAGTTGAGTATCATCGTCAATAACCGTGCCTGGTTCCGGCAGTTCGATCGCCTGTACCCTGTCGTTAAAAGTTATGCCAGCTGACAACTGGAATTAGATGAATACAGAATTTGCATTATGAAAGACCGGAGAAGCAAGTTACAAATGTGTATGTTCAATTTATAAGACGACCAATTCCATTACGGTGGATCGATTTATTGAAATGAAAGTTTGTGAAAATTATCTATCTAGACAGTTGGGCTTCTTGCCAATTGGATTGTAACCTTCTTCTTACCATAGATGATATTTTACACAGTTCTGAGGATTATAAAACATTTCCAGTTCCATTGCAATCTTCCTCAAAAATAAATTATCTGGAAAACGTGTCTTAAGGGTGTTGAATTCAACAGAAACTAAGACAAATTCAGACTCAGGAATGATAAATTTTTCGAAAAATTTACTACTCCTACTCCTCATTCCATTAAGGCCTTGTATTACTTATCTTGTATTACTTGTATTACCTTACCGACATTTTTGTCTCTGCAACATTACTTTTAAATTTATTGAAATATCAAAGATACATATAAGTAAAGTAAAGCATTAAGATACGTTGATCTGGTCCTGAACAATATTCACATGAATAATAAAAAAAAAAAAAAAATTTCGGTAAGGTAGGATTCGGATATTTTTTATATAATATTTATTTTAAATAAAAAATGTTAATTTTTTAGCTTACTTTGATTAGTGCAATGTCAAAGCCTTTACGAGCATCGGTAAAATTGGGATGAACGAAAATTTCTGCTGGTTTATACACCACACCGTCCTCGTAATAATTTGTTGATCCAGCTCTAATTTGGAAATTGTCAATGCTTTTCCTGAAATTTATATTCAATATTAAACAAAGCCATTTCACAACAAAAATTTCTCAATGAAAAAATGTCAGTCAATTTCATTTTTAATGTATTTCAAGTTAAAGAAAATTATTTAAATTTTTTTATTATTAAAAAAGGATTATTTTATTTTTTTTAATAATTACGAAAAAAAATTTATTTAATATTATTAGTTTTCGCTCTGTAGTAGTATTCATTTTTAAAATAGAATTATATAATTCTAAATCATTTTCTTTTTAAAGTCTTTTGACATTTTTTGTAATACTTGAAATCCATTCAAATCTCTTTTGATTTTTCCAACATTTTAAAATTGTTCAGTCAAACAAAATTTTATAAAATTATTTAAAATACATAAATAAGATTTAGAAGTCGTTTCGAAATATTAAAATTGATGGTACAAGGAAAAGTATATTTAGAGAAGCAGAAAGAAACGAATTTACTTATGTGTACTTAGACTTGTTGCAATAATAAATAATAATTACGAAATAATGCACTGAGCAGATGTGACGATCCAAAATTGATCGATAATGTTTCCACAGCAAAAATGTTCAACCATATGATTGAAATGAGTCCCATTGTTCTGAAGTGATACCTATTGTTATAAAATGAGAAATTTTTTTAAATATTCACAAAAAAGTTTTTTTAAACTTTTACTTTTTAATTTATCACTCACCAAAAATGGGAATTCTTCAATCGTTGTAGGTTCGCCATTAATTATTTTCAAAGGATTGATATTTAGAAAGTTCTTAAACACAGGGATTTCATCTGCAAAAATATAAAATTTTAGAAAAAAATAGACAATATATTAAAAATTTTCTAAACTTTTTAATAAATCAGATAAACTTATTTTTCTCTTGCATTAATTAATTTCATATTTTTAATCACCTACCCGATTTCACTAATGAACATCCACAGGCGAATAAAAAATTAATGACAAAAAATTGGCGAATCATTTTTACGAAACACTTCTGAGCTTCAATTCCACTTGGGATGTTATTTATAAAGTGGACGTGGCATTATCTTGATGTCGACAAATTACCGTATATTTCCTTACTTACCGGGAAGTCATAAATAACTTTCGTTTTGTTTTCGTTCACAAACTTTCCAGTATTGATAAAAAATCATATTCGCTGAAATAAGCTTAGAGTTTAACTAAATATACAAAGATTTTAGTAAATACCAAATACAGAAGTGAGTGTTAAAAAAAAACATATTGATCTTATACCTGCAAGAAATGTTCGAAATCTTTATAATTCCTGTAAAGATATCTTTGATTCCTGTAAAAAATTTGCCAATCTTAAATTTTTTTAAATACCTTAAAATCTTTGGTTTCATGAAATCCTGTAAAAACTCGCAAAATCTTCTAAAATCCCATAAAATCCAGTTTAATATTATTTTGAAAGCCCTAAACAGTTTCTTTAAATTAAATTAACTAAAAATAATTTTTTTCTAATTAAATAAACTTTTTTTAAATGAAACAAAATTATTTTAAAAGAAGGTGTGGAATTACGGAAGCAATAGGGTGGGGGGAGGTGTTGTGATGGAAAATTTTTTCTGTTTCTAATATCTGAGCTTATTTCTGCATTTACCTTAGACGCTTTTCATTATAAAACGAAATAAAATTAAATAAGAATACATTTCAGCGAGAATTGCTTTTATTCGGATATATTACGCATACTATTTTTAAATGGCTTATAATAATATTTAAATGGCTTCTTCAATCCATTCATTGTAATAGTGAGCAAGCTATATGTAAATTGCTTTTTTTCATTACACTAAATACCAGGTTGTCAACTTTCGATAAAAAATTAGATCAAAGCGTTACACAATGAAAAAACAATTGACATCTAGATAGGAATATGTAAATGTACTGCAATTATTGTACTTTTTCAATTGTTTTTCAATTATACAACACTTTGTTCCGCTTTTTGGTAACCTTTTGGGTAAGGTGTCCGCTTTTGGGACACCTTGGGATTTAGTGTAATTATGTTTGGTGATCTGCTCTACATACTATCAATCTCTTTGCCTAGAAGAACTAGCTCTTCCTTTCCATGCTGGTGGATGTATTGTGTGAGTTACACCATTCTCATTGACAGTTATAATCCCATGAGGATTTAGATAAATTACCTTAATGATACCGTCGAAACTTGCTCTAAAAAAACCTCCGTTTGACAGTTTTACTAATTCGTTAGCTTGAACCCTTCTCCAATTTACAGAAACATTTTGTACTTGCTTAGCAAGGAATGGCTTTCCTACTGGATGTACTTTGTGATCTACACCACGCTCATTGATAGTTATAATCCCATGAGGATCTTTATAAGACACCTTAATCATGCCATTGTAACTTGCTGTAAAAGTATTTCCATTTGGCAGTTGTACTACTTGATTTGCTTGAACATTTCTCCAATCTAGATTTCGCCCTACTACTCGCTGAGCAAAGTTTGGCTGTCCTACTGGATGTTCTGATGGTCGGTCAGCCTGCATACTTAATTCTGTAAGAAGAAAATGGAGATTCAATGAACTGCAGTTCATTATTTTAACAACTTTGAATACTTTCTTGACATTTATAAAGTAAATTTTATTAGGTACTATTATAATACAATAATTATACTTACGAAAAGAATTGAGGAAAATCACTGAGGTCAGAAAGATAGCACAAATGATGACCCTCATTTTCTCAAAATAATGAAACTAGTAGATTTCCTTTAACGTTGAAATTAACTGACAGTAAGGTCTAAATGACTACCAATTATATACCAAACGCTAATGGAGTTATCAAAATCATTGTAAATAATAAATTGCACAAGTCAGTATCGTAAAAATATACAATGTTTTTAATTTAATTACGTTTATTCATGATAGTTTGATCAATGATACAAGAAGACAAAAAAGTTCCGTAAGATTCAAACATTTGTGATTTATACCTTTATTAGATAGCTTACATCTCGGGATCAAATTAATAAAATTTAATCTTTTTTTTTTTGTAATCAGTAGGAAAAAGGAATTCATAACAAATATTATGTTTTCTTATATGATTAGGTCATAATGTGTTACATTATACTCTCCCGAATATTTTTATTTTCGGAACATTTTTAATCTAATCTTTTAAAAATTGTGAAAAATATTATAAAAAGTTTTTTTATTGTTATTAATTTTTATATTTTTATTATTATCTTTATTATTATAATATGTAAACTTTAACAACTAACTGTCAAGTTGTATTAATTAATTAATTTGCGATTTCTGTGGTCCTAGGTAAGTCATGTTTTTGCTATTATACATACAAAAACTTTACTGTTTGTTTTATTTATTATGCGCTTAATCTATTTCTATGATTATAAGTCGTGTGTTTGGCATTTAATATTTTTAAAAATACATTTTTTAATCCGTAATATTTTTGAATGTTTTTAATCTTTTGCATCGATGTTAATACGATTTTATACCGTTTTACTCGCAAAACAACAAAATAGATTATACATTAATAATAGAGCTTTGTTAAATAATAATAAGCAATTTCGTTCTGAGTTATAAATACACATTTTTTTTCATTATGCGAAAAACAGTATGGAAGTTTCCACATAAAAATCTCGCTCATGTATAATACGTAAATTATTATGCATTGAAATACACTGCCTGTCATAAAATGCATCGATAATGGCTTGAAAATATATAATTCGGCAAGCGACTGAATGGTGTTTGTACTTCAATTTGTACATAGTGATGTACTCCGTTAATAATACAAACTCCATTAGCATATAAATCTGGTGACCAGTATGAATACTATAATATAATTATTAGCATAGCCTTTTCGCAATGTGCCGTGCCAGAACCACATTTTTTTCTGGAGAGGAAGAAAGCTCTCTTTCCATTACTGATTTAAATATTTACATTTTCATAAGTAATTTCGAGCATGCGGAAAAATTCTAAGAAATGTGAGGAAAAATGAAAAGTCTAGACGAATCAGTCGTAGTGACGCGGAAAAAAATTCAGAAGTTTTTAATATTACAGAAGTCATGGCAGACGACGTGACAAAAAAAAATGCATGAGAAAATATAACGCATTTACAATCCAATTTCGTTTCTTATAACATTATATAATATAATGTATGTAATACCGTAATGTAATATAGATAAATATAATTTTAAATTTTCGATATAAAAATATAATTTTTCTACAATTTTTTACAAGTTAAGTGAAAACAAAGTTTTTAAATATGTAATTGGGTTATTTGAAAATAAATAAAATCAAAAATTTTTCCAAGTATCACATCTAAATTTACTCATATGGTAAGTACCACTGTTCAAGTAGAAGTGTAAAGTGAATGTTATCGCATTTTGTTATCGGATACATGAAGCTTAACTTAACTTCACACCAGCAAGTCCATCGACCTGGGGTGTCGATGAAACGTGCCAATCCTACAAAAGTGGGAGAGAAGGGGGGGGGGAGCAGCAACGAAATTATGTTAATCTGTAGCAAACAAGTCATATCCGAATTTATAGCCGGATCAAAACTTCACCCCGTGCAGAAATTTCACCATGGGCCCGATCCGGTCCAGAGCTGGCCAAATCGGGCCCAGATCGGGGAACCTGGTCTGTACCAGACCGCTGATGAAACACACGGCCCGACCGGGGCCGAACTCAAAAGCCCGATCGGTGCCTGGTCAGTGCCCAACCCGAGGCCAAACCTGTGCCCTATTAATGTCACATATCATTTCAATATTTAGTAAAAAATGCAAATACTAAGAAATTTAAATATCAATTTAATCTATTTATTTAAATATCAATTAGAAATATAAACATTGAGATATAATAATAATTTATATTATAATTTTGAGGTTAATTTTCGACGCACCATAAATATTATAAACACTGAATTTATTATAAACTTACCTTCATTTACATTTCGTAGGTTGGGTGGAATCGCACGGTGTTTCCGAACTCTTAGTGTGCTCTTTTTAGGCATTGTCTTCTGTCAACTATTTTCAATTTAAATTATAATATAACCTTCATCAGCATTGTCACAATGAAAATTGACTCAGAAAGTGTTTACAAAATTGAGAAATTGTATTTTCCAAAATAATGCTGCGGTGGCGCCTCGAGCGTTGCAATAAGTAACTCGAGCCCGGTCTGGTACGGCTCTGGGCCATGCAATTATCTCCGACCCGGGCCAGACCGCTTAAAACCGATCTGGGCCAGATCGGTAATCTGTCACAAATAGAGCAATTTCTGCACGGGACAAATGGCTCCTATCGGTCTTTTTTCGCATTCTGACCTACTCAGTTCCAGTTACTAGATTACTAGCTTTTTTATGCAAACCTTATCTTCGTATAAGTTCATATACTTAATCTTTAGGGCAAATAGTAACATGGGATAGTAACAAATAGTAACAAATCCTCATGTTAAACTATGAATTCACTATATATTTTATCTTGTCATTAAAGTTTGTATTTTCTTTAAATATTGCAATTTTAATTAATTTTTAACTTTTTAATGTAAGTCGGAATAGGGCTTTAGTGCCCTGATTAATAATGAAACGAGGGTACTATAGCCCTGTTTCCACTTATATCACAAATTTTAAAATTAATTAAAATTAAACATTATAGATTATAAAACATATTAGGGTAGGTCTGATTGGTTATGACAACAGTCTCGGCCTTATAGGGACTTTTCGACCACCGAGTGCTATCAAAACCTTGGAACCCAACAAAATTCTTAAATAGAGCGTATTTAGCCGATGGGCGCCAGGTGTTATGTAACACCACTCAAAACTCTCTAAATCCCGAACTCAGCTCAAAACTCTAAGATCTGAAATTTTTGCTCTAACCAGCTCATATGGAAAGGGATTTCGTGAGGGTGCAAAACAAATCAAGCAAAATTTAGATAAAAAAAAAAGAGAAATTAAGTTTATTATAAAAGTGATGAAATGAGAAAAATTACATAATTTGAATAGATGAATGAGATGAAACGGCAATTATAATATTTGAGTGAACATAAAGATTTATATAAAGTTACGCATCAGTAACCTCTCCATTATGTTGAATTACAGATTTCCACAAAAATTTATTATTACAGTTCCTTAAATCATTAGCATAAATGAGTCAACGCCAATCGTACAAAATGGCGGAAAGCCATGACATGGCGTCGGCTGGTAGTTACGTAATAGAAAGAAGTTACTCAAAGTCAAGACACATTTTATGTCGGGAGAATAAAATACTGTCGCCTACCTTACTTCTTCCAAAGAACCCAGAGAACGATCGAATAATGTTCCTGGCAGGAAAAACTTGCAATAGCTCAATCACAGTACTTTAATTCTTACAACGAAAGACTATAAAACTCTATAAAGGCCTGATTACACGTTTTTAGAAAAATGTCCTTCTTTTCACTCTACCATGTGACTATCCCATAAGTTTGTCTCCTTCGCACTTTTTCCACACATTTTACCCGGGAAATGTGCGAGAATGAGACAAACTTATGGGATAGTCACATGGTAGAGTGAGAAGAAGGACATTTTCCTAAAAGCGTGTAATCAGGCCTTAAGTGTTTTCGCAAGAACGACCAGTGAAGAACTGGGGGTTCTTGGGTTTCTCCGTCTGAGGGCGCAGTCGTCGTCACGCAATTTCGTAACTCCCTGAGCTGCTGCTCCCTGTTGGCTGAAAGTGGAGTTAATGTTACATATGATGGCTGCGTCACTCTCATACACTTAAATCTAGTGGAGCTCCTACTGGCCGTTCTATTTTACTTCCCGTTTTCAGGTTAAATCGATCTGGGAAGAAGACCAGTAAAGTAGTAGAAATCCACCACGTTACATGGTTTTAAAATTCAAAAAAAGAGATTTTGAAGAGTTTTTTACTCTTTTATAATATGAAGTTGTCTGAAATGCATGTCTTTTTTAGAAAAGGATTGCCAAAAAAGCTTCATAATGTATTAAAGTTTTACTTTAATCCAGGTGTAAAATTGCCAAATATAATTCCAATTCACGTCTTCATGAATTTAGATACAATAAAATTAATAGCCACTGTTAGTCAAAAGTAGGACGCAAACATCGTTATAGAGAATTTCCAATTTGAATGGAGGGGCGACTAATTGGGTGGAAAAAAGTTGAAATGTTAAATGCTTGATTGGCTTCACCGATTTTATTACAAGTTCATGCATTTTGTACCGTACATGGACTTTTCATTTAGTCGTTTGATCGTAACCACGATATGGCCGAACATTTTACAGATTCTTCATCATTAAACATGAATAGACACGCAGCCTTTTAAATGTGCAATATGCATGATATAAAACGAATCATGCAATTTACCTCAAAGCGAAACTCATAAGAGTTTTGCTTCCAATTACGTTTAATATGTTTTTTTTTTATTCAGATATAATATAGACTGGCAACGTTTAATAATTAATGGCAGTTTTATCAATCCGAGAGAATTTTTTCAAATCTATTATTAATACTTATAATGTGCTATTTCGTTCAAAAGAAATTATTTTCAATATTAATTTGATGCAGATTTGAATTTTAATTCCGCGCGTACTTTCAATTTATTTGAATTTTTAAAAATTTGTTCGAACTTCTTTGCAATTTTTTTTTATAATTTAGAATTCCATTAAATCTTTTGAATTAGTATTTTGAATTCTTTTGAATTCTTTTGAACTCATACTGAATTCTTTTTTGTGAATTATTTTATGTTTCTCTAAATTCCCTTAAATAATTCTAGTGTATTCTTTGATTTCTTTCAAGTATTTGAGAATTTTTATGTTATTCTTGTGAATTTACCATAATCTGGAAATAAAACTTAAATATTTAATTACGTCAAAATATATAGTGTTAAAAATTTTTTTTTCTTTAAAAATCAACTTTAAAAATAAAAAACTTATAATTTTGCAGAAATATTTTTGTCAAAAATCGAGAATATAGATATTAGTAAATTATTCTTATAAAGATACATAGAATAAAATAATATATATAATTTCGTACAGTACGGTAGAAATAATTTCATGCACTAGATGGTAAAAACAAATATAGTCTACCTTAACGTCTCTTAGTCGTTTATTCTGCTTATGAAAGTCTTGTCATAAAATTCACTTTTTAAGAACAAAGTCAAGGCAGTCTTAGAGTTTATTAAACAGAATACAAAAAAAATCTTAAGTACATTTCATAAGCCGCGGTCGTTAAGTACGATTATAAAAATTCTATGGAAATCGTTATATACTTCCATCTTACTAAGCTTACTGCAATCTAAAAGTTGAGAAACATTTTCATTGTATGTCTAACCTATTTTTAAATACAGTCAAAAATATTATATATAAAGAAAAATAAAAATTAATTAAATGAATATTCTGTAAATAAAAAATATCCTTAGTCACTCACTTGAATATTTTATTTTTATTAAGATACATTAACTTCAATCTAATGGATATTTTTATAATTTGAAATGACATTATTTATAATAAACAACAAAAATTATATTTTTTAGCATTTTAAACTGCGCGCGAATAGTAACCAATCAGATGCCGAGCGTGACGCATGCACAGTTGAGTAAAGATCACTCGTTGGAACGTGTTGGGAGTAGGGTTGTGAGTCAATGAAACGTTTCATGGAAACATTGAAACTTTCATGAAACGATGAAACGTTTCATGGGACCAAAATTTCTGAAACATTCGAAACTTCGCTTCGTCATTAAAAACAATACTTTCTTTTTTAAAAATAATAATTCAAAATGACCTTCAGAACCTTCCACAAATGCTGAAGTGTCAAAATGGGTTTTGATAGTAATTAGACCCTTGGATCGAAAATTGTTAGTTGTCAATTGGGTCCTTCTCGTCATTCACTAACAGGGGCGGCACAGCCCATTTTTTTCATGTATGGATTTACGATATAACACCCGGAAGGGAGGGGCGGGGGGGTAAACCGAAATTTTTTCTTTTCTTTTTCTTTATTTGAAAGTAAATGTTTTCCTTTGTACATCATTTCTAGATATAAATTCGAGACAGTTTTTCATGTATGGAATTTCCATACATGAAATTTCCATGTATGGATTTATCCATGGCATCCATACTGTCTGCGCCACCCCTGTTCACTAAGAGTGAGTCCACGAGAAGTCGAGACCGGGTCTGCGACCACAATGAATTGGAAAAAAGTGTGGTGAGTTTACGAGTTGATGAAATCGAATGCCAGAGTAATTGGATCCGAGCGTTGTTGTAGCTAACTTTGGCAATCATTGCTTGATTCACGCAAACAGACATATTTGCTGTGGAAACTACGGTGGCCAATCGGCGCGATAAACATTCGCCGATTCGACCTTTGCTTTTGGGGGTGAGTTTGCTTTGATTGGCGCGCAAGCTATTGCATAATTCCGATGCCGCTTGAACTCCGGCAATGTGCCAACAGCACACAATGGCACACATGTCCCAGAAAATACGGCTTTTTAAATCACTGTTTCTTCCTTATTATAGGAAAAATTATAGACTACCTTTTAAAATTGATATTTCCAAGTTATAGGAGTTAGGAACAACCCTGGCGAAAGTTTCGAATTGAAATTAATTCCGAACTAATCCGAAATTTGTATCCGAACCAGAATGAAACGGTTTGATTCGGACACAATTTCCGGAATAATTTGGAAAATTTCAGATTTATTCGGAATAAATTTCAATCCGAAAATTTCGCCAAGGAAGTTTCTTACTTCTTTTTTTTTCTTTGATTTCACTACCGATATTTTAAAATATTGTTCATGAATTTCTACATTTTCTCGTATAGAATTTACTACCAGTTAATTGGAATTCGATAATTAGGTGTGTAGTGAAATTTACAAGTAGATATAATAGAGTTTTACGAAGAACAAACTGTGTTTAATGGATTTTTGACGCAGAGTGTAACTATGGCTTCGAAGATAAATATCATAAATTCAATTTTACGGGAATATGAATTATAATCTACATGGACGAAAACGAAATTGGGAAAAAATTGATGTATGCTAATGATGTTTTAATGATGTCTAAATTAGTTTCTTATGTATTTACAATTTTTAAATCACGTTGCATATTTCTTTTCTTTGATGAATACTAAGAAATAAAGTTATTAAAGAAATTTTATTTATAATAAATTTAATTTATACTCTGAAATAAAAAAAGTATTTGGTGCAAAAAAATTTTTTTTGATTCAAAGAAATAGCAGAGCAAAATATGGCCGAAGAAATATTACTTTAGTGCAAAGAATTATTTCTTGTTTGTTTCTATGGAACGCAATGATGAAAGCAAATAAATTTTTTTAAAAAGTAAAGAATCAATACCTAGATACTATGCAATATTCGTTGAGTTAGAAAAATATATTCCGGAGGCTAAAGTGGTGAGGAGGGGAGGGGGGAGAAGTGCCTTTCTTCCAAAAATTAATTATTGAATAAAATTTTGGAGTTTTTTCGCAGTCTATGGCTATTTTCGAAGTTCTTTTCAAGTTATGGAATGAAGGCGATCCAGGTTTTATCTCAATGATCGGAAATGTTTTCATATACCTTGTAGTCGACAATAGAAGGAACTCAATTAACCTGTATATTTAAAAGAGAACTGCCTTTCTTTGTGGGTCGACAGTCGTTCGAGAAATCTCGTTATGTACACCCGGGTTCTTCTATCGGTACTCCTAATGGAGTGCGCCCTTGCACAGTACGACTCGCTCATCGGTTGGTAATTTGTTCGTATTTTGTTCCGCGAGTGCTTCAAGTGGAGTTTGTTTTAAAAGTTTGCACCAACTGTGAGAAAGTTTTCTCAAATAGCTCATCGAAACTTTTCGTAGGAAATGGATATTAATTTTAAAAATTTTCGAGATCATTTTTTAATACTGCAATTAAGTTTTCATTAGCTCCAGATTTCATTTAATATGAGAGTAATTTTAGGAGATCTTGAAAATATTGCTGGAGTTTAAAAATTCAGATCGTAGAGAACTTTTACATATAGTAAAAATGTTAGGAGTAGTTGCAAGTTTTATATTGGACTAATAAGTTTCAAATAACTGAAAAATCATATTTTTAAAAATTTATTTTATGAACTAATTAATTGTATTTAAAGAGCAACTAGAAAACCATTTAAAAAATTTTAAATATATATAAAAATAAAGTTTCACAGATTTATTTTATTTATTTATTTTCTTAATCTTTTTTGTTTTTTATTAGGTGATAGTGATGGAACTGTTGATATAGATGAGGTTGATGATGGAAATAGTGAATCTCTAAGAGACGATGATCGAATAGTGGGCGGTTATATAACTGATATAGAAAGTCATCCACATCAGGTACAAATGAAAAAAATATATATATATATACAATAGAATCCTGGTAATTCGTAATCCACCTCAGCCTTTAAAATAAGTAAGGCTCTTTTCCGGGCCGTATTTATTCCCTATCAAATTCCGTAAATTATTATTTTTTTATTAAATAATAAATGACGCGCTTCAATAAAAAAAACAAATAAAAATTTAGTGCCCCACTTTTTTCAAAGCATTCCCTGATAACGAAATGTTTCGAAAATCTCGCGTACACATTTTGTTGTTTTTCTTGGCCGCCTTCACTGATCCTTATTGGCTCATTACACTTAGAAGTTACAATAAAAAAATAAAATTAAATGTTATTAATTAAGAACATGATTTATATGTAGATATATTATGCATATATTTATAAATAATCGGTATTTGTACATTTTAACGCTTTTATAACAAATAAAATTTCGTACGCAACGCGGAGGGGAATCGAACGCACGATCGGGACACGAGTCCAGCTACCTAACCATTACCCTAAGCTCTCGAGATGGTGGTCCCACATTTTTCCACGGTATACTCATTCACACATAAAGATTAAATTGTTTCGAGATAATTTAATCAAAAAATGGATTTGAGTTAAAAAAAATAAAATATATTCCTATATTTTTAGTGTTCACTTTTACAGAAAGTAAAAGTATTGATGAAAAGTATATTGTAGTAATGATTGATACAATAGGACTAGCAAAATTCTATTTCATAAAACACTTTGAATTAAATAATTTAAAATACTATTTAGTCAAAAAAATATATTTTAATTATAAATAATGAATTATTTAATTTAAAATCTTCTAAAGTTTGCACTATACTTGTGTTGTTGTACGCCTGATCTTCAATACATTTTTATCCGTATCCTATCAGGGCTGTACGTTTACCTTACTTACGGTATAATTCAGGCTGCCTTACTTAATAATAAGGGGAGCCTATCCGGGCCGTAAACGGACCTGATCAGGGCTGTTACATAAATTTGACAATCAGGCAGCCAGATCCGGACCTGGTCCGAGTCTTTTTTTAAATAAGGCTAAATAAGACAATTTCCACACGGGCCCTTGAAAAAGTCGCGGTAATTCATAAGGAAATAATGCATTTTGGTCCCCTCGTTAATTCATAATACATTTTTGGCAAAGAATCCCGATAAATCGTAGTTGGTGTTCCTAAAAGTCTTATAATTCGTAATACGTAGTACGGTAGGTTGTTTTCGTCTTTCGTTTGTTTCTTTAGTCACGTTCGTAAATGTTTGAAAAAGTCTAAAATGACTTCTAAAAATCTCAAACGTGCAGTTCACAAAACGCAATAGATCAAGCATATGCAAATTCCCTTATCCAAAACAAAATCACATATTTTTTCCAGCATTAATGAAGTACATACATACCTATATGACTTAAAATTTCGATAATTCGTAATTTTATTTTTTCATCCCCCTAATTCATAATCCCGATAATTCGTAAATCCCGGTAATTTGTAATATTGGTCAGGTCCCTTGACATTACGAATTAGCGGGATTCTACTATATATATATATATATATATATATTCATATTAAGAAGTCTGAAATTTTACGAAAACTTAAAAAACTCCTGAAATGCCTTTATTAGCATGAAAAAATAATTGAAGTAACATGTGTTATAAAAACTTATATGTCTACAGGTGTCTCTGAGATACAATGGAAGGCACGTTTGTGGTGGGTCGATCATAAGCGAGGAATGGATCCTGACAGCAGCTCACTGCGTCAATGGGTAAAGTCTTCTTAACTAAATTGGATAAATATTTTGATATCAAATAAATTAGAAATTATTAATTTAATTTCCTCAAATAAATAACATTTTTTAGTGATTCCCCAAGTGACTTTTCGATAAAAGCTGGCTCATCAACTATTAACGGAGATGGTGTCGTAGTCGATGTCAGTGAAATCATTGTCCATGAATACTACGATTCGACCGACTACGATATTGCTGTCCTAAGGGTATAAACTTCATTAATAATAATAAAAAAAAAAGTAAATAAATAATATAGCTGTAAGAAATTAAATTCTTAGTAAAGATGTGGTTGACACTTTAGACGCTCAAGTTTGTCTTCGATTCGACAATCACCAATATTTAGGATCATTCCAGCCTTTCTATTTCCATTTATTTCCTCAACAGACATTAAACGACGATAAAAATATAATCGCAACAGAAGAAAAGACTTTATGAAATAGATTTTATTATTGTTTTTTATTCGGTTTCTTCACTGTTGGTAATTTCCTGTTTCAGTTGGAAGAACCACTAAATTATCAAAGTGGAATCGGACCAATTTCATTACCTCCAGCCCAAGATACGTACTCCAGTGGATCCAAGGCCACTGTGACCGGATGGGGTACACTAAGAAACTCGGGGTCATTAAGCAATCATCTGAGGGAGGTCCAAGTGCCACTCGTCCCAAGTTCCAAATGCTCTGAACTTTATGGCAGTGAACTTATAACTTACAGAATGATATGTGCTGGATACGTCTATACTGGAGGGAGAGATGCCTGCCAGGTGATTCATGAATTTCCGATCCTATTATCTAAGATTTAAAATCTTCTCCTAAGGGCCTATACCACTTTGAACGTTCGAAAAAAAGGCTATTTTTGCGAATTTTTTATAAGCGTGCTATAAAAGATATTGATATAAAACTTATTAGGGGTGATTAATAAAGTCTTAAAACATATACATTTTTTTTAAAATTTATTTTATTAAACTAAAAAACAGTGTAGTCCAACGTGTGGTTCTCGAGCTTCTCCTTTTCTCCCGCTTCTTCCCCTTCTTCCAAGTGCTTCATATAGAATTCTCCATTTCTCGTTTCGCCACTGGCAAATAACGCGAGACTCGAGCGTCCTTCGAGATCGCTCGGTTTCGTCCGCTCGACAGCCGAGCCATAAAAGGTGGTAAGAGAAAGGGTGGTCGAGTCGGACGGTTTTACTCATTTATTCACGCGTTGGACTGTAGACATCACTGCTCAAAAACTACTGGACCGATTCTTATGAATTTTAAAACACGTGTTCTAAATACAAATTCCCACAAGATGAACCGGTAGATACAAAAAATATGATATAAATAAATATGATGTTTCATAATCTTCTGAAAATTTATTCTTCATTACTAAATGGAATATTTTAATATTTATCTAATACAAATATGCAAGTTTGATTAATTTCAGGATTTAAAGTTTCAGTTTCTTTTTAGGGAGACAGCGGTGGTCCACTGGTTCAAGATGGGAAACTGATCGGAATTGTGTCATGGGGACACGGCTGTGCACGAGCAAAGTATCCCGGAGTTTACACTCGTGTCTCTGCAGTCCGATCCTGGGTCACTGAGAAGACGGGTTTGTGAACGTCGATACCCATTACTTTAAACAACGACCCTTTTATTCTTTTTTCTTTCTTCCTCTCCAGCGCCTACCACCTATATTCCACTTCACTTTTCTTCATTCCTTCTTCCATTTCTGTGACGGTTCCCTAGAACACATACGTATTACCTATCCCTGGGGGTCCAAGAATGTCCAGAATTATACTCTCTAAAAATAAATAAAGAATCTGCAAAGAAAAAAAAAATTATTCTAAGAATAGTACCACTGCAGAGACGTTTCAGCCATACATTAAATTTTGATAAAATTAGTGTTCTAGATTGTAGAAAATGTTACTTTGATCCGCTTTATAGACTTTACAAATATCCCTTATTTCTAAACCAAATTTTCTCAGTTTTGTACTACATTTTTCTTCTTTTCCATTCTTTTATTTTTTAGATCTATCGATATGGATTGTGATTTTGTGAGAAAGCCATTTTGAAAGTTGATATAATAATATTTTCTCACAACCCCTACTCTCTTGTTGAGGGTCAAACATTTTTGAAATTTTTAAACATTTGAATTTTTACATTCAATCTTGTCTTAAATTTTTTGTGTTTTCAATCATTCTAAGTTAAGCATAGACAAAATATATTTTTATACTATTTTATAATCATTGATGTTTATATATTTTGAATATAGAAGAGATTCTTCGATATGTGTATAGTAACAAAAGGAAATAAAATAATGAAAATAATGACTTTTTGTTTTCTTACTCTTAGAATTTTTTTTAAATTCCTAGAAATTACTTTAAATCACTTTTAAAGTATTTGAAATACTTCAATTCTCTTTAAATCACTAATTGAAAACGTCTTGAGATCTTATGATTATGAAAATCCTTAAACTCTTTTCAGACCTATTTCTCACATATTTTTATTTCAAAAATTATCTTTTCACTTTTTTTTAATGAATAATAGGTACTATGATGACCTCGATGATGACTGATATTATTTTATTTTTTACGTATTCTTTACACCTCAACTACAATATTTTTGATCATTCATTTCTTAGTAAAAGTCAGAATTATGGTATTAAATTCTTTCATAATTAATTTTAAACCAGTCTAAAATTAAAAATTATTGAACTTAATATTCAATGAGCAGCCTTATGAGGAAAATTCATCTTATTTATTAATCTTTTTGAATATTGAACCAAGATTCTTATTCTTATTGTGCTTCATCACATTTATATTAAATACTAATTTATTCATAAATTCATTATTCAGTAATTTTAGCAATTAATCATTAAAGAGCTACGAGTGACAAATTTGAATTGTTAAAAAGTATTAAATGTCAGAATTAAATCTAACATACATTCACTAAAAGGATATTTTTAAGCAATAATTAAAAAGCATGTACATATTTAATTTTTTATGACAACAATAATTTCGTTGCATTTTTTATATTTATTATTTTTTATTTTTATTATTTTCATATTTTTGCTGTTTTTTTTTTATTTATAAACAACTTTTCTTTAAATTTTTCAAAATCTGTCATAATTCTATGAAATTTTCTAAAATTCCACAAAATATTTTAAAACTCATAAAGATCCCTTGAAATCCTTTAGAATTTCCACGACAAACTTTTAAATATGTACCTTAAAATCTCTTAAAATTTCACGAAATACTTTAGAAATAAAAAAAAAATATATAATTTTAAATCCCTTACAATTCCTTTAATGAATTTCCCCAATCAATTACCAAAAGTGACCTTGAAACAATTTGTAACTGATGTTCAAAATTGATGTTCGACAACATCCGACGACCTGACTAAACTTCCGTTCGCGAGACGTCACGATCGAGCGACACTGACGGCCAATTATTTGGAACCGGAAGTCCGCTTGGTAACGTTCACTGGCAATAAATTAAATGGTCGCTTGAAGCTCTGTATTTATGACTTATCAGCAAGCGAACGGGTACGCGGCTGACTGAAATAATTGATTGCCACTTGCTCCTCGCAGTATACATCGCGCAATCATTATGAATATGCATTAGTCGTTTGTCTATATTGTCAAGCTCACAAAGCCCCCAAATCTGACGTATTCTCCAACTCTGAACCTCATATACATGCATATTGCAAACTATAACGAAAGGCCCCAGGCAAATGGCGGCTTCATCTCTTATTAATTTTTCATTTTTCGTCTAACTTTCTTGATGCATAATTACACTGAAAGATATTTTTAGAGTTATTTCAAGCAATTTTTCAATTTAATCATCGCACAGCTATTTGCAGTTATAGCCATATACTTGAGCCAAGAACAATTTCCAACTCTAATTCGTTCTGTGTACTTTTTTGAATTAGTTTTAAAACAGGTCAGAGATCATAAGTCATTGATGATACGTCAAAAATCACACTTCAAAAGTCATAGATCATAAATCATAAGTCATTAGTCATCAGTCATAGTTCATAAACCATAGGTCTTATTATTATTATTATTAACTTATTATAATCGTCGTATATACAATAGATCAAAAGAAATATAGATCAATAAATATTTTAAAATGTTTTACAACTGTCTACTCTCCATTTTTGTGGTGTAGTGTCGAGAGTGTGAAAAATGTAAAATAAATCCTATACATATAATTATACTGATATTTTATTAATTCTCGCCTTTCAAAATTGACAATACTAAAATCGGATTACATCAAACTCCGGTAATATTTTTAATCCATGAACGCATTACGGCTACATTGCTATAGACACCAGGAAAGCGTGGTTGAGCACATCCTAGACCCCAGGACACGATTCCATATAGGGTTCCATTGACTGTGAGAGGACCTCCTGAATCACCTTGACAAGAGTCCTTGCCTCCTTCCTCTAAAAGCCCAGCACAAATCATTCGTGGCGTAATCTCGTTAATACCTTTGTAAGCCTGCTCGCATAATTTGTGATCGACAATTGGCACCGAAACTTGACGTAGTAGTCCATCGTTGGAACCATCAGCCTAGAAATTGAAAACAACAATTTTAATAAGGGACGAGTGTAACTACCTATCTGAATTTATTAATTAAACCTGACAAAAATTTTAATCCAAATCAATCCGCATTTTCAATCCGATTGAGTGAATCCAAAACAAGTTTTCCATCTAAACCAATCCGAATTTTTAATCCTAATGAACCTGAACAAATCAAAATGAATCCGGAGTAAGTTTTCATTCCGAATCAATCTAAATCGTTGAAAAACATTATTTTGACCTTTTTTTTAAATTTTCTGTCTGGATTCTGATGAGTTATGATAAAATTAGATTTTTTTTAACAAATTTAATATTTTTTTTCATTATCTCACCGTATTTCCCCAACCAGTTATGTTCACTTCTGTTCCAGTTAAAACTTCTCGATCAGGAAGTTTCACCGGTCGCACAGTATCTCCAAGTTTAAATTTATCAGCAAGCTAAGACAAAATATAAAATATTTAGTACTGCAAAATTCCTGTTTTTTGTAATAATTTTAAATTATAAATTCAATTTTTTAGGACATTTATTTTAACGTTTTATTTAACATTATAGAGAAATTTCGTTGTTTTTTTTTTATTCTAAACTTAATTAGATAATTTATTTACTAACTTGGATGACAGCTACGTCAAAATCGATTCTAGCCATACTAAAGAGAGGATGTCGAACAATATTTGTAACATTATACGTTGTTCCATTGTATTTACTGCTACTTCCAGCTCTCAGTTTATAATTTTTGACATTTCCTCTGCAAAATAGGCATGTTAATAAATTCACAATCAATACTATTTTTTATGGGACAACCTCTTTTGTCCGAAAAACCAAAATACCGAAGAAATAATTCTCGAAAATTCAAATTTCCGAAATTTTAAGTTACCGAATAAAAATAATATCAAAAATATTTATTAAAGAAAATAGAAAATGAGCAAAATTTCAATTTTCCGAAACTTGTGTTTAAAATTTCTCGAAAATTTATTTTCAAAATTTGAATTCAAAAATTAAAAAAAAAATTTTTTTAAGGGAAATTTTGAAAAAAAAGATTTGAAAAAAAATTATAAACAAAAAAAGAAATTTTAAACATTCTTTTTTTTATTTTCGGGAATTTACTAATGTTAATTCTTTTAATTGTTCAATAATTATTATAGTTTATAATATAATGTTTAAAAAATTACCCAACACAGTGACCGGCAGTAACCGCCCACTTTTCGCTAATTACTGATGCTCCACATATATGAGCCGTTTTTTGCAAGGAAAGTTGATGAGGATGTTGACGAATATCAACTTTTTTCCCTCCTACAATTCGATGATCAGGCAATTGGGGTTTCAGTGGAAATAGTCTCCCTATAATATGAAAAATATATGATAAAAAATAACACTCTCTAAATTCCAGACGACAGTTACACAAATTACACGAAAAAAATTTAATATTAAAATTAAGGGTGTTGGAGCGCTGGGTCCAAAAATTAATTAAAAAAAAAACATACAGAAAATTTTTCTACAGTAAAGGAAATAAGATGAGGATTTGTGTCATTTTACACTTATTTTTTTAAACGCTCTAACGCCCTTAATTAACTAAATTTGCGAAAAATAGTTTTTAAAAATAGTTAAGTATTTTAAACAAATTATTGATTTTTAATTAATTATTAATTCTTAATTGAGAATTATTGCACAATGTTAGATATAAAAATAGAAAAATAAAAATTTTACTGTTGTCCAGTTGATCAAACTTGTCAATTTCACTTACCGTAACATCCGGCAAAGAGAAAGGCGAGAATTATGTATCGTGACATTTTGTAAATTGATCTCTGCTTCCGTTTTATCTTATATTTGTAGTTTGCAAAGGAAAAATGTTTATTATCTATAAAGTGCTTCGATTACGAGAAAAAAAATATTATGAACTACTTACCTATTAAACGAGATTAGTAGACTGTGTCCACATCATTTATACTTTAATTATTTCAAAAGAAATTTAAGAGCCTCTGACAATTTTACTCTGATAATTAAAAATTCTATAACTAGAAAATTCTCAACGTTAAGAATTTTCCAGTTATTTAAATTTTTTTTCTTAATTAAAAAAAAAATTATTTTTTATTATAAACTGTCGAGAATTTTCTACCTTCGAATATTTTTCAATGTCCGTAATTTTATATTGTCGTTTATATATATACTTTTGAAATTTTATTTGCAGGTACTTTTTAGTCGTCTCTAAAGAACTTGGGTAAAATATACTAAAAATTAAGTATTAAATTACTTTTTTTATATTTAATTATATAATTGTAAAGATATATAGGGAGAGAATTTTTTATTTTATTAATGAAAAGTGTGTGGAAGATGAATTTCCCAATTATCGAAAAACTTTGCGTGATCAACATTAATAGAGGTCATGGAGGTAGGTCGTTAACAATCACTTAGGGACAAACGACAGTGACAATTACGCGCATTAATGATATCGATTTGCTCGTTATCGAAGGTGTAATTACGGATCAACGTCGCCATTTGGCGTAATTAAAAAAATGCAATGAGACCTGGGTAATCAATGACATACAATATGGATAAGAAGACTGATTCCTATATTTTTATCAGCATGTTCATCATTATCACTTAATCGATCGTTAAAGATGATATTTATACATATTATATAAAGATATATAAATATATGCATATGAAAAATAAGTGTTAATTATTAATTATAATTATAATAATTATAATATTAATGTACGTATAATTCTTTATTTAAAAATAGGGTCTTATACCAATGAAAAATAAAATGTCAAAAATCGTGGAACAAACTTTAATATAAATAAAATACTATTTACTTCAATTAAAATAAATAAGAAAATGACACTTTTGAAGTTCTAAAGTCTAAATCGGAAATGTTCAACGTGAGAGCAAATGAGATTTAAGTTGTTTTCAAAATAAGTTAAAGTACTCGGGAATTTGATAAAACCTATAAAGCAGCATATTACAAATGAAATTGATGTAGAAAACTCAATAAGTGGCTTCCGACGAACCTCGTGAATTCCTAAATATTTAATAAAGTGCGTGTATCCTATCGATTCATACAATATTTGCTCGACAATTTGTGCATTGGACGTTTCTAAATGTTCGGCAGAACCTCGTAGAATACTAAACTAGGGAGGGTAAACTCGTTATACATATTAAAATGGCCTAAAGCACTACTGCTATGTGTATAAAACAAATAAAATTTCCAAGTACATATTCCCTTGCTTTATGTATGTATAGAATTTTGCATATGTATGTACATAGTTTGGATTGAAGTTAATAATATTAAATATGAGGAACACATTTAGTTTATTGATTTCCACATTGAAGAGGAGTTTATTAATATTTCAAGAGATTCTTAGTGATTTCGAGGTTTATTAAATTTAAAACAAAGTTTTAATAGAATTCACAGGATTATACAAAATTTAAAAGGATTTAATGAGATTCCAATGTGTTTATAAATATTTCCAATAATTTAAAATTTCAATAGCTTTAAAGGATATTCTAATAGATTTACGACGATTTCGAAGAATTAGAAAGAAATTTCAGGCATTTTCCTGGACTTAAAGGATTTTTAATAATTTCAAGAGATTTAAAGGGATTTACAAGAATTTTATAATAATTTTAATTTATAAAATAAAGGACCCCACACATATAAAATTTATAAAATTTTATAAAATTTTACTACATATATTATTTTTTTTTTAATTTTATTTTATTGCAAGAAAGTAGATTTGATGGAATTTTAATGAGTTTTAAAAAATTTGTAAAGGTTCAAAGGAACTTCAAAAGATTTCAGGGAATTTCCATAACTGTTTTTCCTTTTCATTCCGAAGAAACACATTATTCTTACTTATTGCGGAATTATTCTGAAAAATTCGATCTTTCCAATTCATTTTGAATGTCTCAATCTGCAGTATATTCATAAATTAATTCAGTTTTGGATGGATGAATTAAATGGATGGATGGAATGAATTAAAATTTTCTGTTGGATAATAATAGAAGGACATTTACATTATTGAATATTCTAGAATCTAACGAAAACAAAGTTCTTTATAGAATCTTTATAGAATATTCAATGAAAAACATCAGATTGAGTAGGGTGAATTCATAAATAAACTTTCAAGTTTTCTTTTAATGTGTGTCATATTATTAACTATATTTTCATAGTAATTTTATTTCTCATCATTTTTATGGACAGCTGGTATTTCATGTTTATTTGTGCAAAACACCTACCACTTTGAAAATGACTGAAGTAAATATAAACGATGAATAAAAATTAAAAAGAATATACTCAAATAATAATTTAAACCCCGATATTTCATCAGCCTTAAATCTATAGATTTCTTAAAAACCACTGGGTCTTTAAAGTCATTCAAAGAAAAAAAAAATATATATATATATGAAAAAAACAATTTGTCAAATATAATTTGGAAAATTTTATAAATTTTGAAAATTACATTTGAGAAACTGCTTTTTTTCTACAAAATTACTTATTTTTTCTAGAAGGTATTATGCATTGTGCAAATCGAATTTCAAATAAGAACTTTCAGAAGCTCGGAATGAATAATTAATTATTTTTTATTAAATACTGCACTTTCAATAACGGTGAAATGAAAATCTCTGCTTGTCATGCAAGAATACGACCTAGTAATGGCAGTGATATGGCAAGTAGACGTCTCATCTAGAAATAGAACTATTCGCACTGGAAATGAAAAGGCCGGAACTTGAAGACAGGGAAGATCAGCACAGAGATTTGATTTATATGTTAATCGCCAGACAGCTGTCGTGCGTCTACATCGACGTCGTCAAGTGAGCAACTTCGATCTCTAGAATGCCTTCTAGAATTATATAACATTCTAGTATTGGTCGCAACGATAATATCTCCGGGTATTTAATCAAACCTCGTTTTATTTTATTTTATCCCTTAAGGGTGTTGAAGCCAAGTTGTAATCTAAAATTTCCATTTCTTCATTTTACTCAACAAATATTAAATTTGGAATTTTTTCCCTCTGTAGAATTGATTAATTTTTAACTAGAATTATGCATATAGAGTGAGAAAATATTTATCTATAATTTTCGTTGAGTAAAATGAAGAATGGAATTTTAAGCTTAACACTTAGGTCCAACGTCCTCAATGTTTGAAATTCATAAATCCAATTTCCTTCACTGTTTTTTATTTTTTTTATTTTTATTAGTATTTTTTAATAAATTAAATTGCGTAGTATTATATATTTTTTATAAATATTTATTTTACTTTAATTATGTTGATAACTTGAGACTTCGTTAGTTTTGTCTGATCCGAATCCTCGAGTCCACCTTCATGAAAGAGCTTTTTGCCTGCAGGCTGATTGTGAATGACCCCTTAGCTGCAACCCTTTCTCGAGAAGCTATTCTCCTTGCGGTGATGACATGTTGGGGGAAACACGGGAAACTTAAATAATTTTCACAGTAAATTTAGAAGAGAATTTTTTTAATTATGGTAGTAGAATGTCTGGTAATGGGTGTCCATAAATAAATTTCCAAAAATATTTAACTGTTATTTTCACAGATGGCGCTGGGAGCACAATTGTGGCGGCACTGAAACACGAAATCACACGAAATACAAAGTTGGCTTAGAAATTCTAACAATAACTGCGGAGATGGCGCCACTGTATAATTCCGCAACAACGAGTCTACCTTCTACTTTGTATAATCTATGTACTAAATACAGTACATGTCTTAAAGTAGAGTCAATATATTCTCACACATTTGATACCTATAATCGTAAAAGACGACGATGAAACTCCAAAAGATTGCATTTGTAAAATTTACACATTTCTTCTGTTAAATTTACAAATTTCCATCGCTCTAAATCAACAAATTTTGATCTGTAAATATAATAGATTCTTTCTGCTACATTAGCAGATGACTAACAGAAGCATTTCTGTAAATTTTGCAGATAGAGTTGTAAGATTAACAGATTTTATCTGTTAAAATAGCAGAAATGTCCAACAGATCTGAATCTGTAACTTAACAGATTCATTTTCCTGCGTATAGGATAATTAATAACTTCTATACTGCTACATTTCTCTAAATTACTAAATAATCAAAAATGGCTGGAAAGAAAAAAGGTACAACGTTTTCGTCACAAAAATAAAGTTTATTCTCATTTTTAAGTTAGTTTAGTAATCCTGGATAGGAATGAAATGTATGGAGAAAGCTTTATTACAACGCTATTTTTAAGAATGATATAAATTTCTAATTAAAACCATGAATTATGAAAAATGTCGTATGAATCACGGGAGATAGACTTTTTTGATGCAAGTGATATTTTTAGTATTATTTGTAAAAATATATTCAGTTTATTCATTTTAGTTTTCTTTTTATTTGCCACTTTATTTATTTCGTCAAAAAAAATCTTTTGACAAAACCATTATAAACGAACCCTTTTTTTCTTGTCATTTTTTTCTCTTCCTGGGACTCAATCATGTAAAGTCTTCGCGTTGCGATTCCATTTTGCGCTGTCGTCTCCTTCCTGCTTCGCAAAATATGACTCTTTTTGACATTGAAATATAAAATATCGTCAGCTTCGAGCCAGATTGAGTGATAAAATACTATTAATGATCAGAGTCTTCACCAGTAAAAAATTGAAAGCTTTATCTCAGGTTTTTTGAAATAAGTCAAGATTTTCTCCAAGTTTTGAGAATTTATTTTTATCCTCTTTTTTCTCAAAAATGATAAAAAATACTTTTCAAGAAGAAAAGGAATTACATATACGAACAACTGTTAGTACAATTTCAATTTTAAAAACAGAGTAATTTTACAATAAAATAATAAGGAATTAAATTATTATAACTACAATATAATATATAATATAATAATATAATTCCATGAACCAGCAAATTTATAATTAGTTTATCAATATTAAAAAAGTTACAAATTAATGCATCGTGTATCACTTATTTTAAAATGCACATAAGAAATTCCAAATGCTAAATGACTTCCTTGTAAAATTGCAAACAATTTTTCCTGTATTTTCTTCAAAAGAATACAACGAGGAAACAAAATGAAGAATTTACGACCAACACGTAGGGGAGTAATATACATGTATCTTGTATTTACGTACGTGCTTGCTCGGAAACGTGAAAACTTCAAGGGAAAACAATGACTTTATAAACTACCGCGACGTACGAACGAATACTACATTTTCCATCTCGGCGGAACCAATGTTTTCTTTTTAAAACACAGTGCACTCGTGATCCACTAGTATAATGTTAACCTCGATGTTAACTCTTGTAATGCTTTTTTTTTTGGAAATAAAAATTTTTTACTTTTTCTTAATTCAAAATTTTTTATCTTCAATCTCTATTGTGTAATATTGAATTATTTTAGTTTTAATTGTATTCAGCTAATTCATTACTTTTAATTGGCTTCAATCCTTAATTTTGAGTTTTCATTAGTCTTTTGATTATGAATATTTAAATATTTGAGAAATTTAATAATATTTAATTTAATAATTAATTTAATAATTTTCAAATAATAATTTATAATAAATTCGAAAAATTTGTAAAAAGATAAAGAAGTAATTTTTTGACTTTATCTTAAGGATATAAATTTAAGCAACCCTCGTTACAAAGTGAAAAAATGTGGATGGCACTCGGTTCACCCGAGTCTCGCTGTGCGGTCGCAACCCTAGAATTCCTGATACCATAGTTTCTGCTTAACGAAATTCCTTGCCTGGTGACAACGACGAGATAAACTTTTAATGCCGAATTCCTTCTAGCATCATGACGACGCCAAACCCGCGCTAATATCAATCTTCCCTTGGAATTTTAAAATCGAAAAAATAAATTATTTCTTAAATTAAATTTATGCTCTACATATATTTGCATACATTTTATCAACACAAATATTTTTTTAGCCAAGAGTAAAATATTTGTTTAAATTTTCTGAATAAAAAATTATCCGATGATCAAATAATGTACAAACTTTTTATATCCCCGTAAACAATTACGGTAGGCGTAACTGTGGGAAACACTCTAGGGAAATTCAGACGTGCTTGTTAAGCGATGACATACAGCTTCCTGTGAAAATAAAGGTAAAAAAATTCACTTGAAAGGCAAAATGAAATTGAGTTTTCAGTAAGATGGCTTCTGATTGGAAAACTAGGAGTTTATAAAAATTTTAAAAAAGCTTTGAAAATACTTCTTCCTGACAAAAAAGGAAAAGATTTCACGTTCTAACATTTAAATTTTAAAACTTTAATATTCCATCATGAAACACAGCCTTTGAATTATTATGTCACATTTTTCCCTTCCTAATTGACTTAAATTGATTTATTTTCGCAGTGTTGTCCCGCCTCAAAATTGTAAAACCCAAATTTGAGGACCTGATTACAAAGCTCAAGAACCTGCTCTAATTCGAGCTCGTCTGTGTTTAACTAGAATTGTATATATTTACTCTCAATGCCCAATTTACATTTTAATTACACATTACCATAGCAAATATCGCAACCTTCGTTACCTGGTTAGCCTCTAGTTTCGTTCATCTCAAACTCCTCCGCCCCTCATCCCTTTACCACCTTCTCGTCTAAAATTTAACATTTCACGTACGTGAGAATATGTCCTATATTTACTGAGGTCCAGCAGGAAAGCAATCTGGCTATTCGCCCGGGTTCAAGATTTACATTGTGCCAAGAGAACGAGATCCGAGCTTTTATTGTGCAACCGCCTCCACCGACCCCAGCGCCAAAATCCAACAAAATCCAAACTTCTATTTACATATGCCGGCACATCTTCTTTTCGATCTTCCCGAGCACATAAACTCCTGAGAAAACGACAAAATCTTATTTTCCGCAGGAAAACGTACGTCATGGAATTTTACATCTCAAGACTACACATACCGCAACATTAGAGAAACGTCGTTCTATTTGATGAAAAATCAACATCCTGAAATTTCAGTTTTAAAATAAACTACATATTACAAATTCAATTATGGGAAATCTCCCTGAAGTGGATAGCGAAAACGTGAAAGTAGTAAGGACAAAGAATTATATAAATAAACTGCTGGAAGTAAAGAGACAGAAATCCTATTCCTTTCTATCTTTTTCAAGTGTGAATTGCCCGTGCAGAACACATGGCCCAGGCTTGGTCCAATTTCGGCATTCAAAGAGCGGCTAACATTATTGGGCCAATATCGGCATTTTAATCGGCCCAGTTTTGTCCCAGTACTGGCACAGTATATTGGCATTTTAAATTTGCCAAGCTTTACCGAAACTTGCCGGCCAGTAAAGGCCCATTAAAGGGCCGAAAGTCGGTATATTACTCCGGCAAATCATTTTGGAAGTAAAAAAGCCAGAGTTTGGCCCAGTAATAGCACTTTACTGGGCTGAAAGTCTGTATATTACTTCGGCAAATCATGTTGGAGGTTAAAAAGCCAAAATTCGTCCCAGAAACAAATAGCTTTTATCTCTTTTAATCTCCAGCTCTCTATCCCTTTTTATCTCCATTTCAATCCACTTTCACACTTAACTCTTTCAATCTCCTCTCTTCTATCCCTTTATATCTCTTGTCTATCTCCGCCTATCTCATTCTGATTCCATCTCAATCCACATCAACACCTATCCCTTTCAATCCCCGCTTCTTTTTTCCTATCTATCTCTTCTATTTTTCTATCTCTTCGACGTATGTATGCTCTTATTGTCTTCTCGAAAGAATTATTTTAAGAATTAACTGTTAAGGATTTTTTATAACAATGGGAAATGTTGTTCGATGTCAGTATATTTTGAAGGAAATATATTTTTCATTATCTAATAAACATTTCAGCAAAAAAGCGTTTTTTCCTGTTTGAAAGGGACTATTAAATTGGTTTGTGGGTCAGAATTGTTAATAAAAAAAAATATTGTCGAATGTCAGTTTATTCCATCAGAATTTTAATTTAGGGATAAGATAAATAATTAGCAAAAAAATTGTTCAAAATACATGATTAATTATTTTTCATCGAGCACAGTTAAAAAGCCCTTCTCCTCAACTCATATACTTAGGATCATCAAAAAAGCCACTAGAAATTGTCATTCCACCCGTATTAATAGATTGGTCACCCAAGAGTATTAACGATAGTGCTGCATAAATTAGGGATACGTGAAGCACTTTAGAAATTAGCCGCATAATACATTGAGTTACTTGCATTGAGAGCAGAGTGGTAGTGGAAGTATAGAAACCTATGTGCGATGCATTATGGATGATGTACTCAGTGAAACCTGCAAGAAAGGGGAAATCCGTCATTGATTACGTAGATTTAAAATCTCAAATTCTAGTTCCAGCATTCACAAGCTTACATCCAATAAAGAATATTTTATTGAGAAACTTCTGATCATAAGCTTGAAGAAATATATTTTAGTAATTCTGATAATTAATTGTATAATAATGAATTTAATTAAACATTGTAATAAATGTTTCATCAGCGAAATTAAACTTTTTAAATTCAATGTACCCTCCTTCAATGGTAAACTTTGTATAATTTAAGTACATAGTATAAAACTATAGTATTTTTATATATTTTTATAGTCTAATTCAATATCTAATTAGAAACTACCATTTAGAGTAGAGTCACTTTAACCTATGTGGAGATAATTGTAAGAAAATATCAGTCAAACTTAAGAGAAATTAACTAAGGCAATAGAAATTCTATATATAATAAGAGCCTACCAAACATGCACAAGTCACACTTATTGTACTGGGAGGTATTT
>CAJFCO010018493.1:308154-323880 GCA_904066015.1 Synergus gifuensis
CACACTTACTCTACTGGGAGGTATTTAAAAAATACCAGTCAAGAGTTAAGGCTAAGATGTATACTTCAGCAGAGCAGCTTGCGTCCTTATATTCTAAGATTGACTTTATAGTTGGATGGAAGGCTGTTACATCTACGGAGTTTCATTGCTGATGATTCCTTTTTGAATGAAGGAATCATCTTAGCAACGTCAAAGTTGCACTGGGTGTTAAGAATTTTAAGAGATGATTGCTGAACTTGATCTTTCGGTTTGAGACTCGTCTTGGGAGCTGAACGAGTTAGCCAGTCTTTGTACAAAAGACTTTTTTGTTTACGAAGATGATGTCTTGCTTTTCGTCTTAGCAGATTGTCGGATTGGCAAATTGATTGCCAATTACGAGATACTTGAGCAGCAGCTAAAAGTGATTTGCTGTCCAGGCGTCGAAGTATCAGTTGGCTAACTTCTAACGGAAGTTCGCCGATAATGTCAACTTTATTCTGGCCAACGCCGAAGAAGCGTATTAGTTTCCTGAAGTATTCCATGTTTGCAGCAGGAGCAAACAATTGAAACTGATTGCTGACTGCAGCAGGCGAGGCCTTTTATACCTGGCGCACAGCGGGGCGCCACTCCACTCCTTGGGGACCGGCCAATGAGAGAGCGGCACCCCACTGTGCGCCAGGTATAAAAGCCTTCGCCTGCTGGGCTCAGAACTCAGTTTCAACTATTCGTTGCTACCGCAAACATCGAATTTTACGTTTTTATTTTTATTTTTTATTTATTTACCTATTTTAGGTGCACAACTTTGCTTCCGCTGATTTTTTCGAAAATTTGAGGCTTTATTCTGAAAAAGTGATTACCTGTTTATGATTCAAAGTATTGTTCGTCACTAGCCACTACTTTTTGCCATCTTTCGGGCAATTGTCGGATACCATCTCGAAAAAACTTTGCGTCTTTTGAGGCGATCCATGAATCGATCCATTCTTTAACTTCTTCATAAGAGTGGAAATGCTGCTCAGCTAAGCCATGTGCCATCGATCGGAACAAATGGTAGTCGCAAGAGCAATGTTTGGAGAGTACGGCGGGTGGGGTAAGAGTTCCTATTTTAGGGTTTTCAAGTATGTCTTGACGGATTTTGCAACATGTGGCCGAGCATTGTCATGTTGCAGGATAACTTTATCGTGTCTCTCTTGATACTGTAGCCGTTTATCCTTCAATGCTCGACTCAAACGCATCAATTGCGTTCGATACCGATCCCCTGTGATAGTTTCGCCCGGTTTCAACAGCTCATAATACACCACACCGAGCTGGTCCCACTAAATGCAGAGCATAACCTTGGCAGCGTGAATATTCGGTCTGGGCGTAGATGTGGAGGCATGTCCGGGCATTCCCCATGATTTTCTGCGTTTGGAATTATCGTAGTGGACCCATTTTTCGTTGCCGGTTACAATGCGATGTAAAAAACCCTTCCGATTCTGTCTTTGAAGCAGATGTTCACAAGTAAAGAAACGGCGTTCAACGTCTCTTGGCTTCAATTCATAAGGAACCCAATTTCCTTGCTTCTGAATCATTCCCATGGCTTTGAGGCGTTTTGAAATTACTTGTTGAGTGACTCCCAATGATTCTGCTAATTCTTCACCGCTTTTAAAGCATTGAAACCACTCACGACATGTTCTTTCACTAAGAACAGCGTCACCGTAAGCACTTGAAAGCATGCGATGAGCCTCAGCCGCAGTTTTCTTCAAATGAAAGCAGAAAATCAACACTTCCCGCAAATGACGAGAATTTGGCTCGAAAACCGAAATCTTCGATCGAGAATACACTTCTGATGCAAACACAAATTCACTAATGTGGTGCTATCGTTATGTTGACAGATGTCCAAGCTTACTGTATGAAATTTTTGACCTGCCTATTTCAACCGACACTTACCGCTGCAGCCATCTATCGAAAAACGGCGGAAGCAAAGTTGTACACCTAATACTTTAACTAACTTTTTGCATAAATAAATCATGTCACAATTTAAAGTTCGGATACAAAGTTCAGGTACATACTGTCGCACGCCAACGTGCTAAATTGTAATTTTATTTCGTTTTAACTCTATGTTCTTTTAAAATAAATCAAGGCATCTGATTGGTGGTTCCGAGGCAAGCGTCTAGACTCTCAACCGAGTATCCCATTGGAGCTCGCCCGCATTACTCTCAGCCAATCGCATCACTTCTTTTAGTGACGCTCTTGGCCGGAGAACTCTCTGAGTATCCGTGTGGAGTCGGGCTCACGTTTGGCTCGCGCAGACTTTCGTCTCAACCAATCGTGGCGCTCGATTTCCCCCACTGGTGCGATGGTTCCCCGGCCAAAGGCTATAAGACGCGTTGCTTTTCGCAGCTCTTGCTCTTTACTTCTCAAGACTTGAGACCTCCAACAAGGAACCCCTGCTCGACGGAACGATTACCGTCTCAGAGTCTTGACGCCTCCTCGCATCATTGGGTGTCTATTCCTTCAGAATATTATAATTTGTTTCCTTTTTATTTTTTATCACCTAGAATTCAACCACCCATTCTGATCCCTAAAACCTAAAACCGAGTTTTCGAGTACCCTCCGGGGTACCGGTCCAGAACCGGGGAGGGCTATGGGAAGATCCTTTCCTTTGTTCTAAAACCTGAAGTCGAGTTCTCGAGTATCCTCCGGGGTACCGGCTTAGAACCGAGGAGGGCGATAGGAATATCCTTTCTTAAACTTGACGACTTCTTCGATCTGGATTAATTAAGTGTTGTGAACTAGTGCCGCGAGTGTGGAACGATAAATGCTATCCGCTAGTGCAGTGACGAAAGTTCGCCCACGTCCCAGCTTAAGCAAACGGCTCTTTTAAGAGCCTAATTCCGACCTGCCCTTTTCAGGGCTCCCAAATATTTCAACATACGGAACTTAGGAGTTCACAAACATGTGAACCCACATTTTTGTATTTTTCCCCATGTTCCATCTTTCCTTGATCCTGGAGTTTACATTAGATTGCATAACCCACTCAACAATTGTACCTTCCAACCCCATTCATTTATTTTACAGGTTTAATCAAAGGCTACAATACTTCTAAAAAAATTTGTTTAACTACGTAATATTCTATGAAATCTATTCTCTCGTAAGTATGTAATGTACGATCTCGAAAACAAAGTGCTCGTGCTTTCCTGTGCCAGCGGACAACTTGCGAGCACTCAAAAGTTCAACTAGGCTAATGGAATGATATTTACAAACGCGAACAAGCACTCCTATCAATTACAAAACAATCCTACCTGCTTTACTTTACAAACTTCACCCGAGCTTACCTCTTGAAAACCTAAGACTTTGAATGTAAATTCTACACACCCACATAAGCAGAACTTTATTTTCATGTAATTTCCCTATCTCTCTATTCACTTCATATTTGAACTATGTTCTTTTCTCATCCTTGAGGAAAAGTTCTGATTACCCGTATCCTTATAACATTTTGAAAGGCAGAGTCAAAAGAAGGAAGATTCAATCGTTTGTCAAACTCAAATATAAAAGGAATGACACAAATATTTAACATACTGATTTATCTCTGGAACGTATTTTAAAAATATAAATGGAGAAAAGCTTTAGGTCAACCTAGATTTTTTTAACACGCGAGCATCTTAAAAGTCTTAATTTTGCAGAACTACGGCAACTAGTATGAAATTCCCAATAGCAATTGAGGTGAAATTGCTACTAGTCGTAGGTTTCTGCTGATGTAATACGAGGACCAGACAAATCCGCCTTAAGCATGACTAATCTATGAGTAATCTGAAGCGTATCTCCCAATCTGAATGCGAGGGTGCGTCCAAAATTCAACTGCTTTCCTATTGAATTAGATATGATGTGATGTGTTCAAAGGTTTAATTCTCTGATCACGTAACCAACTTTGATTCTCTAAAAATGTATTCATACTTACCGGAAACGATTATATATCTGATAAAGCTCATCATACTTTTTAATAAAGCAGTCATTAATAATCTACCCCTGCTAGAAGTAAAGAAGTAGACATCCCATCTCCCCTCTATCTCTTTCTGTTTCCATATAAATCCATATCAACGCTTATCTCTTTGAATCTCCTCTTTTCTATCTCTTGTCTATCTCCGATTCTCCGCCTATCTCTACAAAATATAGTATTTAAAATATTTTTACACGTATTCAAAATTTGAAAATTACATAATAAGTTTAAAGCTAAGGATAAAAAAAGATTGAAAATAGGAGGTAGAAAGATATTCAACTACTTTGGAAGAGATAAAATGGATAAAAGAGATTCAAATTTTTTGGGAAGGAAAGAAAGTGATAGGGAAAGATAGAGCCTACTTTAAACGACGGATACACACAAAGATAGAAAAAGATAGCGTTTAAAAGTTGCAAAGTGTGTAATTGGGAGTGTTGAAAATCACTATCCTTTTCCATCGCAAAATTTCTATTTTTTCTATGTTTTTACTTCCAATAGGAAAATGTATACAATATACATTTTCATTCGAGTGGTTCGACTATATCTGCAAATCCAAGTAGACAGTTTTCTTTGAAACCATTAGGGCTGCGGCATTGTTAGTCTGAAGTTAGATATTCGGTTTTGTAAGCAAGAGGATCTTCTATCAAAGTGTTTGCGACGAAAGTAAAGTGAGTACGAGAAGTTTGAACCACTACACAAATACGAAGGTGTAGAGATCAGTGATGTCGTTGGGAAAGATAATCTAACGACCCAACGACAAGTTCTTCTTACTCGTGGAGTGTCCATATTGTCCTGAGACGAAACAACGACAATCGAGAGTAGACATACCGAGAAGTTTCTCTGCACAGTTTCTGAGGTCAAATACTCTCTATCGGCCTTGTGAGAAGAGACCCTAGAGCTCTGAAAGAGGGTTGAGTTTCGGGGCGTTCGTGTCAAATGAATTCGCTTTACAGAACTTTTTACAATGTGTTCCTTCTCTACTAAATTGGACTTTTATAAAAAACTTATTTCTACTTTCACACGCTTTCATTCATTTTGCTTTATATTTATCACTTTAGAGACCCAAATGTTAAGCTCAAAATTCCATTCTCCATTTTACTCAACGAAAATTATAGATAAATATTTTTCCGCTCTGTAGCGCTAATCTTTATTCAAATATAAGACTGCGTAAAAAGAGAAAAAAATATTTAATTTCGATACTTTTTGCATAAAACGAAGAATTAAAAATCTAACTTCAAAATTAAATATTTTCATTTTATTTGAAAAATATTTGAATTAGATATTTTCTTGCTCTGTGTGTATAATTCTAGTTAAAAATTCAATAGAGGAAAAAAATTCCAATTTTAATATAAAAGAATATATACAAGACAATGTTATTAAATACACTTATTTATTATTTTTTTACAGAAATTAATACATCTTGTTGTACAAAGAGTCATTTTTGTTCACTTAATATTAACAGTACATTTTTGAAATATCATTACGTTAACATTTTCCTACCACATTACATCAATATTCCACGGACACGAATTTATCATTTTGTACCTTAATCATGCTCCATTCACACTTGGACGTACAAAATATAATTCTCAATGAACAATCAAATAAGCATAAAGCAATTTTATCGTTATATTAAAAATATTCCTAATAACTGGATCATGACATCCATAAGGAGTATAGCCAGAGGTATAGCTAAGCCAGAAATGCAAGGAAGTGCCAACTCGCTTAATATTTGAACTTAATTAGCAATTTATAATAAAATGTATAGAGCCATCATTGAGCAAATCGATGTCCAGAGTTTGGAATATTTTCATTCCTGAATTCTCATCACAGAAAGTTAGAAACTATATAGCTTAGCGATAATATTAAAATGTCAAAAGTTTTAATCTATCACTTTTTATGCAAATATAAATAAATAATAGTAGGTATTTTTTAAAAAATAAAAACCAGCTATAAAGTTTTATCAACTGTGCTGTTTCATCATAGAGGAAGCAAATTAATTTTAAATGTAATTAATTTAATCTTTTCAAAATCAAAAGTAACCATACAACGTACATACACACACACCTGGAAAATTTCTTAACACTTCATACTAGATATACTCCACTTGAAATATATTCAAACAAAACTATTTTTGGGATCTGTATATTGTCGCCACTACAAAGCTTCCTCTATAAGGAACCAAAAATATTAACAGAACACATGTTTTCAAGTTAAATTGACAGGATTAATGACAAACGTATCTTGTGCAAAAACCTCTTAGCGAAACTGTTTTTATCTTGATATGCTTGAAATTTTTGTTTATTTTGTTTATGAGCTGGCAAAAAATTTTTATACGATTTACTCCTTAAAGAATTAGTAAAAAAAAATCGTTTTAAAAATTGTCGCGCATTTTAACTCATTTCTGACATTCTCGTCTTATGGCCCAAAAATTGCGGGCTTATTGAAACTCATATTTCAGTTCCTTATAAAATTAATTTAAATTATCCAAATATTAAATATTTAATCATTATTCTGAATAGGTAATTTAAAAATAATTGGAAAAAAGTGAAGGTAGTGGGATTTGAACCCGCAATCTTCCATCTAAGAAGCCAGAATGTTAGGGATGAGCTACGGAGCTATCTTTGTTTTTAAAAAACGTTCAATAGATTCCAACATTTGACTAAGGTTTTAATAAAAAATGACTAAAAATTAGTAATATTTTTTAGAGTCAGAGAGTAAATTATTATTATCTCTTTTTTGTTTATTATTGGACTGTTTCATTTTTGTTTTATCTAAAAGAGGAGTTCATTGCACGACTATACGTCTAGGCCTTCGTCAGTGGGGATTTTTGACCATTTTCAAAGGATCTCGCATATATCTTGCGAGAATTTCTTTCTTAAAAACCTCGAACTGTTTTCTGTTGGCGCTATTTTGTCTCTCTCGCCAACCAGGTCTGCTTCTTCTAGTTTGTAGACCCCAGTGCACAGTAAAGACTGGAGATAGCACCTTGAATTTGTAACCAGCCACGTACATCTCGTACACCTGTAGACAAGCGAAAAATGAATTTATATAACGTGCAGAATAGGACAGTTTATTAATTTTCTAGGATAATTTTTAGTCGAATCTGTAAAAATTCGATGGACTTTAACAAAGTTTAAGTCCTGTGGTTTTTTTTCGAAATTTCACAGAATTTCATAAGATTTCATGGAATTTAAAGTAATTTTAAAGGATTTAAGGGCGTTGAGCTCAATTTTTAAGCTCAAACTTCCATTCTCCATTTTGCTCAACGAAAATTATAGATAAATATTTTTTTGCTCTGTAGCGCTAATCTTTTTTCAAATATAAGACTGCATATAGATCGAAAAAATATTTAATTTCGATACTTTTTGCATAAAACGAAGAATTAAAAATCTATCTTAAAAATTGAATATTTTCATTTTACTTTACAAATATTTGAATTAGATGTTTTCTCGCTCTGTATTCATAATTCTAATTTAAAATTGATTAATTCTACAGAGGGAAAAAGTTCTAAATTTAATATTTGTTGAGTAAAATGAAGAAATAGAATTTTTAGATTACAATCCCATTATTAATTAGAATCCTAGATATTACTACCGTAATTTATTTGACGCTCTGAAATTGAAAAAGGTTTCTTACTACTCATTGAATAGGAGATAGGACCTAATTTTATAGTAAGTCAAACTGTCAGTAGGCTTTTACTAGGCGCATGTTTCAGTAGTAATGGTTTGTACTGAAGAGCCAACTGCAGGATATACTGGATAATAAATACACGCTTCATAACTTTTTCTTCACTTTCACTACATTCCGAAGCCAGTAATAAATTTTCTTTCAAAGAATACTAAATCATTTTCCGAGAACAATTTATCTAATACTAGAGGAAACTTTGTAACTAGAACTAAAATGGAATATATGTATTCTCTAAATTTCTTCGATTGAAAACTCAGCTTCTTCTTTCCAGTGAAAACACTCTAAAAAAGAAGAAACTGTAGTTTTACTCCAACAAAGAGTGTAATTGTATTTTTATTAAAAAATTGTAATTTTTAGGACAATACCCTAATAAAGTTTGATTTACAAGCACAAACATGGAGTTTTGCTCTTAAATTTACATAGGCTAATATTTTAAAGTTTTACAAGAAGTTTATATTGTCATATTAGAAAAAAAATTAAAGAAATTAAAAAATTCAAGAGAATTCAAGAGAATTCAAGAGAATTCAAAAGATTTAAAAATAAATTAATGTACGCAAAAACAATTTTAATGATTTCCAAAGAATTAAAAAAATTCAAATGAACTCGAAATAAATTTTAAAAAATCCAAATAATTGAAAAGAATTTAAAATAATTTAAAAGAACTGAAAATCATACAAAAAAATTTGAGTGAAATCAAAAACATTCAAATAGTTGAAAAAAAACTTTTTTTGAAATTTGTTTGTAATTATAAATTCTTCTATAAAAAACTAATAAAATTTGAAAAAATAAATAATAAATTTAATTATCTTTTTTTCACTTTTTTATATAAATTTTATTATAAAAAGTTTTTATTATGTAATTTCTCACACGAAAGATTTTTCCCCAAACTTTGAACTCCACATCGAATGTCATGTGGATACCAGTTTATTAAAGAAAAGTCAGCAATGTAGGTATTTAACAAATTTTTACTTATTATTACGTGTGGAATTTTGAAATTTCCCGTTTAATGTAGCGCGCTCTATCAGGGAAACGAATCAACTATTTCTCACGTGTAATAAAGTTATCCGCAATTTATATTTTTATTATTTATTATTTCATTAGTAAAAATATAATATTTGTGATTGTGTTGAAGAAAAGTGTTTATAATTTTTAATTAAAAACTGAAAAATGACCCAAGGAAGGCACTGGGTGCATAGTTTGAATTTTCCCGCCGCCATCTTTGAAACATTGCAATATTTCACGAGACCTTGATACTTGAAAGTTTCATGAAATTTTACCACCCTAGTTTATCGTTGTTTACCGTTCGAGAATTCCTGTTTCCTAACAATATGTATACATATACATAAATATGTAAATTAGATGTGTTTCTTCTTTATTTAAATAATTTCTTGTGATTATAAAAATTAAGGTTTTAAGTGAATATTAAATCAGGTAAATAACATATAAAATCTTCCTCTAACCTTTCAAATTCTTTGCAAGAAGTAAAAATTTGAAGGTTATATTTTTAAAAAACTAATAGAAAACATTATTGAAACGTGAAATATTTATAGATTTGAACTTTAAAAATATATCTGTCGAAAATTGTATTTTTTTTTTTTTTTTTTTTTGGTATAATGAATATAAATTACATATAAATTTCAAAACATTTTCTGTCAGGAATAACTTTTTTAAATCTCCGAACGGATATTTTCGAATCTTTCAAATCAACAAAATTTTTTACACTCAATTTTATTGATATTACAATTATTTAATAAAGTATTTAATGGTTGATTCGACATCTTCGTTTTATAAAATAAGAACTTTTACTTTATTATAAAAAGTAGCCAAAATTACGAAAGGTTTTCGAAATCAAGATTTTTTAAAACTCTTTCGAATGTACTTTTTCTCAAGTTGAATTTATTTCGAATATGTTAAACAATTGAAACTAAGAGTTTTAACAATATTTTTCTTTTGGACTTTCAAAACTTAGAAAAATTAAAACTACTCCTTAGCTTAACAAATGTTGTCTTATAGAATTCGTAACAATTATTTCAATTTACTTTATTTATACATAATCTTTCAATTAATAATTTAATTTTAAATACATAAAATGAAGATTTTTTCAATTGTGTGCAATTCAATTAAAAAAAATAAATAAATAAGGGAAAAAGTTCTTTGTTCAAAATTTTCCAACAAAAGTTTTGAACAAAAATTTTTGAAAATTTTATATTTCGAGAATTTAAAATGTCGGGAATTTTCTATTTCGTTAATTAAAATTTTCGGTAACGTTATTGTTATTCTGAAATTTGTATTTTTCGGGAATTTGCTTTTTTGATACTCATTTTTTCAATATTTTTCCACACTCAGAATTTTTAGTTTTCAAGGAAAAGATGTGGTCTCGTAATTTTGTAAGATTCTAATTTTTTTACTTGAATTTTGAACTTCAAAGAACTAAAACCTTTCTTTTTCCCAGGAATGTTGACCATAAGCAGTCCAGAAAAGCGGCGTCATTCTTCTGATCTACAGATAATTAAAAAATCCCGGAAAATATGTGTGGACTTCAACCAAAATTCAACTGAAGATGAGTTAAAATACAAAATCGACACTGTGCCCGAATCTCTATTTTCAGTAAATAATCTGAGGCACCTAAAAATCGACAAAATCGGAATTTCATCCCTGCCTTCCAAAATCTGCAACTTGAGGAGTCTCACGCACCTGGATGCATCGGAAAATAAAATAGAAAACCTTCCCGATGCTCTCGGGAACCTGGAAAACCTTGAAATCCTCAACTTGAGCTTTAACGAACTCTCCAAGTTGCCTCTTTCCTGTTTCGCTCTAAGTCACTTAAAGCAGCTTCTCTTGTCAAACAACAGATTCAAACTCATTCCCGAGTGCGTTCAAGAGGGGATGAAGAATCTCGAAATCCTCGAATTTTCTAATAATCCTTTGAGGTTTATTTCTCCTCCAGCCAGTACAAAACTCAAACGATTCACAGCAAAAGGCTTAAAAAGCTGCAGATTATTTCCCGAGTGGTTACTTAATTCCAAATTCTGGAAGCTAGATGAAATCATTCTAGACGAGTCGACCTTCACCAAGTTCTGCTTCCGAGAAATCTCAAACTCGCATATCAGAAGTTTGTCGATGATGAACTCTTCTTTGAACGACATAATCTTGCAGAAAATCACTTCAAAGATGGTTGAATTGGAAAAGATCAATGTCGATAATATTGAACCAAAAGCGATCAATAAGAATGAAATAAACAAGTTTTGTTTCCTGCCAGGGTCAAATTTGAAAAACCCTGAGAGAGTAAAAGAGATCAGCGCCAGACTCACAGCCTTGTCGATATTACCGCGTTCTATCGCCGAGTTTAGTAATTTGAAAAGACTGAATATTGGAGAAAATAAATTGTGTTGGCTGCCAGATGAAATCTGCGAGCTGCGACATCTAGAGGTGCTAATTATCGACAGATGCGGTTTGTATGGCTTGCCGAAGGAATTTGGAGAGTTGGATAAGTTAAAGGAATTTGTCGCGTGCAATAATCGCCTCACAAAACTTCCAAAGTCAATGGCAGATCTACAAAACTTGATAATTCTGGATTTGTTTGATAATGAGTTTTCAGAGATGCCGACTTGCTTGGGGGGAGAGCAACTGAGATGTCTGGATCTTGAGCTTAACTTCTTCAAGATTAATAATCCCTTGGTAAGTAAAAATAAGTATGAGAAGAAACTCTTTGAAATACGTCTGTGTACAAATTGATATTCAAAAAACAATTCCTAAACGATTTGAATGTTGTTTTTTTTACTTAACACTAGATTTACGGTACCCGTCAATTTGACGGAATTCAAACTTTGTAATGAAATATCTCGAAAACCGCTTGATTAATTCCAACCGCTTTTCATCGTAAATTAATCATTTCTTCTAAAGAATTTATACACACCGTTTTTTTTTCCCCAAGCCTTTTACTTTTTGAGATTTATATATGGTATACCTATCTCTACGGGACCCGTCAATTTGACGGGTACGCTTATCTAGAAAATAATCCTTATATTTTTGCTTCGTTTGCCACATTATTCATCCAGTAGGAAATACAGTGCGATCCAATGAAGATGCGAAACAAGAGGTTACATGATACCTTCACACACAGGCTGAGACCTATATACTAGTGAACCTTTTGGCTACCACCCGCTGTGAAGGCTGTAGAAAAGTTCACTAATATATAGGTCCTGGCCTGTGCGTGAGGATATCACATAAACTCTTATTTCGCATCTTCATTGGATCGCACTGTACAAGAGTGAGAGTCTCCGCTTATTGTAAGTATTTACAATAAAATAATATAATTAGTTAGTGCACTATTAGTGCAATATACCTGTAAAAAATGTACTCAATAAGGGGGATTACCCGTTAGCATTATTGTTATTATTTCCATGATATTTTTTTAAAGGGTTTTTTATTTCTCGATACTTTATTTAAACGTGAATTGTGATATTTTGAGTAACTTAAATAAATCGGTTTTTTAATGAAAGTGCGTATTTTCATTCACCCGTCAGTTTGACGGGTGCCGTAGAGGTAGGTATAATATAAGAAACGTCCGTAAACCTGGTGTTAAGGCGAATAAAATTTGAGATAAATCTGTTCTGGTCGATTTAAAAAAATTTTTTAATTATTTTTTTTATTTAATAACAGAAATGAAGAAAAATGGTTCCTTAACAATTACAAAAAATAATAAAGGAACTATCAAAAATGTGTTAATTTTATATTTTGATGATGAATTTTACTCATAAAACTATCTTTTTAAATCCCTTGAAATTCCATAAAAATTCCAAACAATTTTATAAAATCCTTGAACTCCTATAAAAGTTCTTAAAATCCCATTAAATCTCGTTAAAACCCGTAAAAGTTATGAAAATTTTTCAAAATTGAATACACTATTGAATACTTCTTTTGAAAGAAATCATACCTAGAAAACCTAAAAAAAAAGTCATAACATTTTGAAATCAAAATTTTCTGGTGACTGTAGAAAAAATATGATTTTATTCAAAGTAAATTTTGATAGCTTTCGGTAGATTGTTGAGACACAAAGCTATGTTTTAATATTTTAACGTTCTCTGATCTTTGAAATCTTAGCTGAAAAACACGCCGTATGTCGTTCTCAGAGAGAGATTACGACAACACTACAATTGTGAAAGGCGTGTTGGATCCAAATCATACAGAAATGATGAATCGTACGACTTTGTCGATTTGAATAAAGATGACAGTTGCAGCGAAAGCGAATTCGAGGAAATGTAAGCATGCAAAACTTTAGTGATTATTTAAACAAACTCCTGATTTCCAAAGTTAATATTATTCCATAAAATTAGAAATTAGCATGGAAAAGCTTTGAAATCATTTTTAGGAAAATATTTTTTCTTTATTATTCTACTAGCAAAAATACAATTTATTTCTTTATGCTTATGTAGGTACTTTTTCTATACAATTAATTTCAAGATTTCGAAACATTGACTTACTTCTATTCATCATTTTCCTATTCTAAAAAGATCATACCTACACTAAAAATATCGAAATATCTCGAAATGCGTGGACTGATTCCTTATTTGTCAATACGGGCGACGCGCTATCGCGGGAAAATTAAAAAAAAAAAAAAGGAATCATGTCCGCGCGTTCGAGCTCGTATTCTAAAAAGATGATAGTTGAACTCGAAATAAATCAAAAATTATAAGCGCGCATTCAATCCTTATAGATATATATAAGTTACACAGAATATATAATTTTCAACAATTTTGAGAAACTAGAAATTTATAATTCCTTAAAATTCTTGGAAATCTTTGAAAATTTTATGAAACTCTTTAAAATTCGGAAGATTATCTGAAATTTCTTTATAAATTTATGATTTCTTTATATTTTTACATGCCTCGAAATTATTGGAAATCTTTTTATATTCTTGAAAGTAACATTAAATCTCTTGAAATTCTTTATAATGCAATAAGTTCTATTGGAAATTTATTAGAACAATTAATTAAATAATTGAATCGTTTCATTTATCGAATAAAGAATTTCGGAAACAAATGGATTCTGCAACGAAGATTGGTGCTTACCCGAAGATTCTGCAGATGAATATGAGCCAAATCGTAAGTATCTTTTTAAATTTAATGCTGTATTTTTAAAATATAAATCGTCTGTTTATAGTGTTCCGTCTTATTTATTATTTATTTTTGGCCTCGGCTTAGAACTTACAATTAATTAAAATATAAATTCAAATACACAAGTTTATGTTTTTAAGGGCAAAATAATTTTTAATGCAAGTTCAAAATGTTGAATCAATAATTATGAAATTGTCAACGAGCTATTTATAAATTTCAGATGTTCTTTACTTTAATGTAATTTATCAGTGATTTTTAATTAAATACAATCAACGTAATAAATTCAAGTTTAGGGATTGTATCTATAAATGATTTTCTTATTAAGAATATTTCAGATAATGTATTTCAGTAAGAAATTGATTAATAATTTATTTGATGAAATATTAAACATAATTTGCAAGATAAGCGCACGAAAAGTTTTTATTTATGATAATCATGTTCTTAAATATGTCTATATTTTAGAGTGGATACAGAAAGTCTAAAGAAAAAATGATTTGTTGAATTCATTTAGAATTATGAGTATTTGAATTTTAAAAACTAATTTACATAAAGATTTATAAAAACCGTTGGAAAAGTATTTCGTAATCCCTCAAAATCATTGAAAATCTATCTTTTTTAAAAATAGAAATCAATATAACAAATATATTTCTGTAAAAATCATTTTGTCCCTGAATATTACTGATTTCTTATAATTTAATTTGTTCCAGGTGAAGCTAAACTGAAGTTACCCCCCGCAAAGTCCCTCAAACAATTTCATCTGAACTACAATAGTTACTTCCGTCCATCAGATTTACATTCACGAAGAGTCCGAGACATAGTTAGGCGAATGAAGAAAAAAAATCTTAATATAAATTCAACTTGTAAAATCGAGGAAGGACAATTCGATGATGCGTAATGTCAGTTTAGAATTTATTAGAGGTTGAAACTGGCCTTTGTCGAATGTCACTTTTAAAACTATTATAGGAATAAATATTTAAAAGATAAAGTATTCGATTGATAAGCGATAATTCTCAGTAAAAATTTAATTGATCTAGAATTTATATTATAAAAGGAATTCTTCTATACTCGTCAATTCTATATGCAGATGTAGGTTGATTCTATTTCTGCCAGATTTCGAGCCACTGGAATTAAGGGCATGTGGTAATTACCTTAAGAACAAATTTAGTTTCCCCAACTTTACGTTCGCAATAAATATTTTTTATTAAAACTAGGCCATTTACCCCTGTTTCGTACAGACGAAGGTAAATTGTATAGTTTTAGGAAAAAAATATTCATTATTGCGAGCGTAAAATTCGGGAAAGTAAATTACTCCCATGCCCTTAAATATACTGATCGTGTGTCCATTTTAACATAATTTGTCTATTTTTGAGTCACATAGAGTTTTTCTAGCAATCAATAATTAAAAACGATTTGCCTCTGAGAAAGAGAATTACTTCACCGAAGATGTATTTGATTATATATTTAAAGTTTAGACATTTTAATATCAGTCAACACAAAGTTTTTACTATAATTTATCTAGTTTTACTTATCGCTTGTAGGCGAAGAGACTTTATACGATTCTGAGAGAATAAAGAACACGATTCAAACTGTTAGAATCATTGTATTTAAATCTCCTATATGGGAGAAACTAACTTTTTAGTTAATTAAATCAATTAGAAACTTGCTCACTAGTTACTTTGAACAGGAAAGTGGATTATAAGCTGGAGAATATGGACTTGGTCAGCAAAGCTGTAATCAGTGGATGCAGAGATTTGTGAAAATTGACGACTAAGGAAATCTATGAAGGTCCCAACGTCTACATTCTACAACACTATGCTCGACTCAGACGCCCCCGTTTCCAGGGACGTCTGTTTTCGGTGTAATCTCGCAATTCAATTATGACAAAGACAAGGATTCAGACTGACTCTCTCTCTCTCTCTCTCTCTCTCTCTCTCTCTCTCTCTCTCTCTCTCTCTCTCTCTCTAC
>CAJFCO010018493.1:323980-339512 GCA_904066015.1 Synergus gifuensis
TCTCTCTCTCTCTCTCTCTCTCTCTCTCTCTCTCTCTCTCTCTGATTGTTCAGGGGATGTGTAATGGCGCCTTGGTAGATAATCACGCGTAATAGCAGGACACGTTGGGAGCGCGACAACCAGACACAAATCAGAGCTGCACCTCAATTGTCTCCACGAAACAAAGCGAATTGAGATATGCTTCTTGAAATGACAAGGCACCCGGTATGCTCCCACATTATGCTTTCTCAGAGGAGGAATCAGGAGGAATTGCCAAACGCATTGTAGCCGAGATATTTCGCGATTTTCTGCCCGTTCCGTCCCATATTGTACGCCGGAAGACGAATGTGTAATGTGTGTGTTGAAAATTGAAGAAGAGCCAAACCCCTAACCCAGCTTATATTCTCAACCCTTATGTATTTAAATAAGGTAGCTACGACTACTTCCAATTGTCCGCGAGGACGGTCAGTGGCTTCTGGAGAAAAGAAGCAAAATATTTTTACGATGATTTATTTCCTTTCTGATGAAACTGACAGTAAAGAATATCGCGAAGTCGAGTAAAATTTTCCTCTGCTTCTGAGAATGTGAATTATTTTCTATCATATAGAAGCTGAAAATCGCTGATGAAATTAAAAAACTAATGATATTACTGTGTGGCTAAGCGTGAACCTTTTAACATAAAAGTGAGTAAAGGAAACGAGAGCTTTCTAGGAAGTGCACGACGTCTAATTGTGAGGGAGGATACTTTATACATACATTCTGAGGATTTCCTCCTTTAAACCAATTCACTGATGGAAATTAATCGCAGCGCGGACCTAGAAAATAGCTAACTCTACTTTTATTCTTGTAATATTAAATCGCTGGGAATTTGAGGTAGAAGTATACGTATATGATTACAAAATCTTTATTAACTCGTTAAGTCTCAACAATTATCTAGTTAAAATTCAGACTCCAGTTTACCGACTGTCAACGCTGTCGTAAGAGCACTTAGCAAAAATTATTTGCCTCTGAGGACGTTTTCATCATGTTAACTTGACATTTCCATCTGCCGCAAGTTTCACGCGATTACTACTGCTCGCGTGCGAAGTACCCTTTCTCAGATAAAAGGTGCAGATATTGCAACATATAACGAACTGGAGTAAGGCATAAACGTGTGTTTCTATTTAGAGACGCCAGACCTGTTGGATAAAGTCCACGCTCGTATAGAGAAAGGTGCTCTGAAAAGAATGCGTCGGAAAGTGTGAGTATTTCTTCCTCCTCCTTTTAGTTGTCTAAATTAAAATTAACAAGTTGTTTATTGTTTCAGGAGTGAAATATGGATCAACAACCAACGTGGGAACTGCTTCTGTAGAAGTGAAGTTGTATAGTGAGACTAAATCGTAATTTCAAGTCGACCAACACGTAAAATGTACACTGGACAACAGATTAATTTTGAAAGACTTCATGGAAAATAACATAGACACTTCCAATTGTGTGAAAATCTTGGACAGACCAGATCATAATTAAAAATATACCAAACCACAATAACAAACTGCTATAATAAGACCAAATCGTAATATGAAGTCTATTAAAAAGTTTTATATTTAAACCAAAATGGAATTATATTATATTTATACCAAAATATAAAAATGGCTACATTAAGATCAAATCGTAATATCCAAATTGCCGAAAAGAATAAATTTTGGAAAGTCGACTGCAGAAACGAATTGCTTTACACTTCGCTCACTCGTGCGCTAGGTCATTCGAAAATTCGCCTTAGTGAGCTGCACTTCTTGGGTTTTAAATTGGCTCTTATTATTGAATTTAATAATAAAGGTGCCACTCCGAAAGGTAAACAAAGTGAATGCAGTTTCCTTTTCTCCCTCCACTTTTCCCACATTCTTTTCCATCGACCATGTCGAAGCGTGAAATTAACCCGAACACATTTCCCCTAGGTACACGCGACGTAAACCACTTTCTCCGCAATGTCCAATTCCATTTACGAGCGACCTCCTCCCCCTATCAGCCTTTCAACTCAGCGTATGTGAACACATATGAGGCATACAAGTATTTTTAATCGGGAATAGCATTCTCTTGTTACTCGTATCAACTTACAGCCTCCAATATCGATTGCAATTATCAAATCGACCATTTTTCCATATTTTTTCATGTCAGCATAAGTAGTAAGTTTTTAGTAGGCATAATTACCAGAAATGCACGTCATCGTGTTCCTTTTTTGGACGATCAAATTTAAGTATCGAACCAAAGAGCATTGTATAGGTAAACCAAGATTTTGGTTTTACTGATTTAGTTTATATATTAATTACAGTTGACATGACATACAACAATTTTATTATAAAAGTCCTTGCAATGCAAATGAAATCTTTGTTCGTGATTGAGTTTATTATTATTACCGTTTTGGTGATGTAGAAAGGTATAGTAAGGAATCAAAGAAAGGGAAAGGTACATTTTCCGTTAGGAATTCAAACTTCGTCAATTCGGCATTTATCACGTTTATTTAAGAGTAGTATTGACGCTCAGTAAATATAAAACCAATCTTATTATTCGAACTCGCGTACTAGTAAATAATATGAGATTCATGTGTAAACAGTTAAAGTACCAATAAAGAACAAGTATTTATATTTGCATATTGTATATAGACCATTTTAAACAATCTCTCGTTCAGAAATTCTATTATATGAACATAAACTCCAACCAATATCTCTATGCATACAACATTCTTTGGCCCGATGAATTTATGAAATAATAACCATGATTTTAATGCAATGGCACTAAATGCATACGCGTACCTTTAAATCAAATTACGAGGTGCTATTAGCTACTTTGTACTAATTTGTGCATCAGGCTAACAAACTAATGACTGATGATTCGACCGATGAGATGATAGGTTGACTGACATGCACCGAATACGCAGCCGGTTTCGGTTAAATTTATCGAACTATACTGATCGATTAGATGCCAATAACATCTGCATTTCTACTACACGTGGATCATCAAGCTCACTTGAATTATTCACATCCAATTTTAAATGAATTACCTCTATTTCATTCGATGAGCAAGTCACAATCTGTTTCAAAAAATATTAAAAATTCTCCGCGTCAGATAACAATACCCACTTGTCTCCGAAATATTGATTTTACGCGCAATTTATTATTGTTGACAACTTGATACATTTGAATTTCTCTTATCTGTTATTAATTAAAAGTAAAACGAATGCAATTGACTCATAAAATTGTCCGAATTAAACAAATTGTTTGAATTTTTATTAAATTTTAGAAAATACCTAATATCAATCAACAGTAATTTAGCAATGGAAACAAAATAAAAATTTAAACTTGTACCTGCGTATTTCTTGTATACCCGTAACCCATGAATCTCTCATCATGAGCTGGTGCAATGTCTTTCGCAATATAGAAAGGTTCATACAGGAACTCAAAGTTTGTTACGTCGTGACTGACGTAAATCTTGCCGTTCTTCATGTTCTCGTATCCTTTGTGTCCTGGCATGAGATCCATCACCCATCTAAAACATGTCATCAAACTTTCTCTACTTAGAAATACTAAATAAGTTACCTGGCGAAAGTTTAGAGTAGAAAACATATACTTCTGAATTTCCAAGCCAAACATTAATATATCAGAAAAATCCGGATTGGTTCCGAATGAATTTCAATGCAAAATTTCTGCTAGGACAGACAAGCTTCTTGAAGTTCGAAATCCAATTGGGTAATATGTAAATGAACACAAGTTTCACGACAACGTTACCTAACTTGAATATATTACCAAGAATATTATTTAACAACTCTCAATCCTAATCACCTCGTAAAATTCGTAGCAAATTGATTGTGAATGAAAACTTTCTGATGAAATGGTCTAGCAAGTCCCTTCTTTGCTAATCTCACCAACTCTGATTTATTCTGCGGGAACCGAACACGCGAGTCCAATTCGTAAGTCGGTATCACATATGCACACTTTTCACAGTTATCTTCCTTAAGGAACTCTTCCAAAGTTCCAGACAAGTTAAAACTCGGCACAATGTCCACATCAGTTAAGAACACATACTGCGATTGGCAATTCTTCCTCGCTAAGTTCCTCATGTGATTCTGAGGATAGACATTCCTTATCCTCCAATTCGTTTGCTCGTTAGAGACCCTGCTCATCAGTGCAGTTAACGTAGCTTCGGGTTTGGCACAATCTACAGCCTTCGGCATCTCGAAGACGTTCGGCTGCCTCTTGGGCAGTCTATTTTTCGGCATTGCCAGAGAGAATACCACACGATTCCTAATTGGTGCGTAGCATTTGTTGAAGTAAACAAGGTACCTCTGCAAAACATCAAACTCTTCATCTCCGGCAACAAACAAGGCAACTGAAAGAGGTCCTGACCAGTGGTGAACAACTTGAACAAGAGAATGTAGCTTCTCGATGGAAGTCTGAGTCGCTAAGCAAACTTTAGAGCTTTGTGATAGGTCACTGAATTTATCACCAACAAGAACTGAATCAAAGGTTTTATAAAGACGGCGAGAATCCCATCTGCCTAGTTTTATATCCAACTTAAGGATGACCTCCTCTTTTGGGGGATCCTCAGGCAGAATACAGGGCTTTTCAGGGGGGTCTTCTTCTTGGAGGGAATGGAGATTCCATTCGGTAACGATGTTCGTCTCCGATTCCTTGGGAAGACTGTATGGAGCGCAGGTCTCGGACTGCAACAGCAAGACGGTCAGCAACATGTTGGAGAGGACAAGGACTATTACGCTGATTAAGCTCAGATTCCATGGTCGACATCCGAACTGAAACAGAAGATGACAATGGATATTTATTTATATTTATTAAGCGTAAAAATTTGCTAAATGATTTGAAGAAAGATTCGATGTATCGAATGATTAAGTATTCAATGAGCATGTATTGAGTACGTATCGCTCATCACCATCATATGGCACAGTGGAAAGGTCTAGAAAGCTAAGAACAAATGGAAGGCAGGACTTTATTAATATATTCCGACAGCTTTCTCGAAAATAAATAAATAAACGATAACATGAGAGGAGATACTCGAATCGCTAGGAAAGCCTTTAAACGGGAAGTCTACCGAAATATTCTCGTAAATTAAACCACTGAACCTGTTAATACCAGGAGCTTAAATTCACCGACCATATCCGCTTACAAAATCGCCTCTGATTGTACTCGGATTATAGTCCAGCTAGGTTGTTTATATACAATAATGAACCGGCTGTTTATCCCAAGCTGCTGAAGTCGTAAACCTGAACTTATCAGATTGCAAAATCCATAAAAGTTCTGGTAAACATCATTCTCAGACTTTCGTATATGAGAGTCGGGTATCCTTGCAATAAAATTGAGTACCATTATGTAATTGGCGGTTCTTATTTCCCCTTTCTTTTACTCGGATATCACTAAAAAAATTAAAAATAAATACTTTGTCACACAAAATTAAAGTAGAATTTGGGGGATTTGTTCACACGATTTATTAACTATTGTGAAATCTGTCTCCGTGTTTAAACTTTTTGAATAAAGCTTGCAACGGATTCCCTAGAAGTAATACGCTTTTGGGAACAATGTGTTGCTACCATTATTCGTATGGGAATATATTGTACGCAAAGTGTAAAAGCATCTGTCCAAGTTACTGGCGGGAGTTGGTTGCTTGTATCTTTGGAAATATAGATACCGATAAGAACTTTACGAATGCTCTCTATCCGTTATGCTATATTCGAGACACATGGAATAAAGCAGCCAAAAGTTTCAGCTTCGAAGTTGAATCTCTGTCGGGAAGACTCCTAAGAGGGATAAAGGATTTTGATTCGAAGACACAAATTCGCGACTCAATGCCACGTTGACGTACATTCTCCAATTCTTCTTTCATATCCGACTTCATAAAATCCCGCGTAGGAAGTTTCAAATTATCAAAGAAATTCTTTCAGAATCTTGTAACCAGACTTTCTATTGCTCGAAAATGATTTAAAAGGGATAACGAATATTTCTACGAGGACTTTTGATGTTTGAGCTAGTGTTACGTATCCGTAGCTAATCAATAATTATATGTCTAAAAGGCTTGTTAAAATTTAGTATAGACGAAATTGAAACGCGTGTGAAAATTTTATGGGGAAGAAACATAAATTATTTCTAAATGACCAGGGGAGAAAAAAAGGATCGCTCGTTAAAGACTCAGAAATCATCCTTGGAACTAATTCTGCTTCCCTCGAGGTAAAACACGCTCTCGGGGGTGAAACCCCTGAATGGGTGGAATGTACATGTGAAATCGAGAAAAACTCTTGATATCAAAATCTTGGTGGGAAATAAGGGGTATAAAAAAGGACACGGAAACCAAGTAGACCAATCTTCTTCGACCAGTAGTCAGTCAGTAAGTATTCTTCGTTCAGTCATTATTATTATTATTATTATTATTATTATTATTATTAATTATATTGATTGCATTAAAACCTCCCATATTCTAGATTTCAAAATCTATCTGCTTTCAGTAAATACGTAGAGTTTCAGGTATTCTTCAAAAAATTTTATCTGAGAAGTTCTACACTAGATTTAGCTCCACTTTGTACTTTCTAGCTATCAGTCATCCAGTTTTTTTTTCATTCTGGGAAAGATACAATAAAAGAAAAAAGTGACAAGGATGTTCAGTTCGTTTTTACCAGAAGAAGTGCATTTTTTCCAACTTTTTTTCCCTTTTTTCTACCCAAGAGAAAACTGTAATGGCCAGTAGGCTAATTACGTACTCGATCCAGACTCAGTTCACTGCCCTTCTAAACAGATGTTCTCGTGCGAGCAGGTCTGAAACGAGTCTCTAGTTCCCTGTGTGAATAAAAACGCAAACTCCCCTCAGTCGAGTGGTGAACTCACTGCAATTAACCAGCTTCCTTGACGTTTTCGCCCGGGTCATCACGAATACACTTGTACGTTCGTCTTTGCGCGATAATTACTGCTTCTTCAGTCTTCTATACCCTTCAACTGAGATGACTCCACGCATTCGCTTTGCATCATAATTAAGAAAACGACTCACTCAAAATTAATGCCACAGGCAGATTAAGTTCTTAATGTCACGTAACTCCCTTGCCACCTACAAGTTTTTATAAACAAGTTTGGCGATTTTTTTTCCTCAGGGTAAGCGAAAAGCCCTACAGGAAGTAAAGAGATAGAAATCCTATCCCTTTCTATCTATCTCTTTCAATCTCCACTTCTATATCTCTTTCTATCTTTTGTCCATCCCCGTCCTTCTCTTTCTATCTCCTTGTCAATCGCCGCTCTCTCCTATCTCTTTCAATCGCCACTTCTCTATCACTTTCTATCTATGTATATGCCTGTCTATCCCTTTCTATCTTCTTGTCAATCTTAATTCGCTTTTATCTTTGTTAATCTTCAGTTCTCTAACTATTTCTATCTCGGAGTAGGGATAACAGGAGTGGGGATAGACGCTCGCAAGGCTCAGTAACGAGAGCCTGATAGAATTATAGAAGTATGCGTGCGATAGGCACACGCGTGTAACCTCTCGTTACAAATTTCGAGTTGAGTGATATCAGAGATAAATCAGTAGATTATGTAGTTACAAAGTAGAAAAAATTTTTAATAAAATATAAAATAAAATACAAAATATAAATATATAATATAAAATATAAATATACAAAAATATATAAATGCTCAATTATAAATTTCCTATTCTTTAAGAATGCGAATTCATAAAAGCCTCAAAACGATTCAAATTTTGCAATCAATTTATTGTTCTGGGTATCTAAAAATTCTTCCAAACCATATAAAATTATTTGAAAATCTTTGAAATCCTGAAAAAACCTTAGAATTTCATTTAAATTCCTCGAAATGCTTAATCTTTTATAATAGAATCAATTGATACACAGATTTTTTAAATAGAGTTTGTAAATCTATTTGCAATTTCATAATTCTAATTATTCTTCAAGTTTAATTTCTTGAAATTAAAACTTGTCCAGATTATTTTTAACATTTAAGATTAAACTGAAATTACACTCGAAGCTCATGATAGCGACGCTCGTGTTAGCGGTTCCGTAGAATTGGCGGTACTATATATAGTTGATAAAGGCTTTCGTGGGGCGGGAAGAGAGACGTCTCGAACTCAGAAGTACGGCAACGTTTCCATTGTTTCCAATATGCCCGTGTTAGCGGCCGATCAAACGAGCTGACCGCTAACATGAGCTTCGAGTCTACTATCAAAAGTATTTTGAGAAAATATTTATTTTTCATATATTAGCCTAATAAAAGCTTTTGATAAATTGGGACATATATATGTATATAAAAAGCAAAAATTACATTTCTTTCGATTATATTAAAAAAAAAGGTAATTATATCTTGGAAAACATAATTGATTACATTTATTAAGAATCTATCAATATAGAAAATATTATAAATTTGAGAATGTCCTCTCGATTCGAATTGAATAACCTGTTCGTGGACAAACGACCTCTGTGAACAAATGGAGCCCTGTTATCTTTTGACACCCAATGCGTGATATCGATCTTGAAACATGTCACCGATTTTCAAAACGATCGATCTCTCTTTATCTACCTTTTAGGTGATATACACGATCTACTGCAAAAGTTTAGTGAAACCAGTGATATCAACTGCGCTGATCAATGATCATTCAATATATCTTTTTCTTTTTTTTTTAACTGTCATCCACTGACAAGTTTAATCAAAATACATAGAAATACAATCATCTGTTCCGAGAGACTTGTATACACCTTAAATTTTAAATTAATATAAAAGGTTGATGCGTTGAATCGATACTTATGAATGCTGAAGTCTCTTGTTGTTGCAACACTCCCTTTGTTTTATTGTTAGTGAAGCTTGCTAATGATTCATCCTCAGTGGAGTCAGGTCACTTGAGAAATAGAATCGGCTAAGTCATGTTGACAAGGCTGGATGAAGGAATTGTCTAATTTTAAGTCCAGGACAAAGACTGGATGAAGGAATTGTCTAATTGTAAGTCCAGGACAAAGACTGGATGAAGAAATTGTCAAATTGTAAGTCCAAGACATGGAGGTGAACTTCCCGGGCGTTCAGATTATCCCAACTAACCAGGAGGACGTGTACCAAGTAGGCCCGGGTAGAAGGGCAGACGGTGATTCGCGTCCGACATAGTGTCGGTTAAGAAAGTTAATTAGGCCGTAAGGACCTTTCAATCTTACAAATCACCGGGGGCGGATGGAGTATACCGAACTCTTCTACAAGAAGGGCTGGAGGAGCTGCAACTGCCCCTGACGAAAGTATTCAGGGCTAGCATAGCACTGAGGCACGTGTCTATGGCATGGAGGGGCAGCAGAGTGGTCTTCCTACCCAAACCGGGAAAGGAGGGCTTGACATTCTTCATTTTGAAAACATTGGAAAAGCTGGTCGAGATAGGGTGTTATCAAGGAAACCACTTCACAGTGGTCAACATGCCTTCCAGGCAGGCTGCTCGGTCGACACGGCCCTTCATGAGGTTGTTAGAAGAATTGAACGGCAATTAGAGGAAGGCGGGTATGTGGTAGGCACCTTCTTGGATATAGAAGGGGCTTTCAGCAACACTCCCCCGGAAGTCATATGCAGATAGGCTCTGAAGTGCAGCGTGCCGGAACAGCTTACAGACTGGATCCAAAGCATGCTGCGGTGCAGGCGCCTCTCGACGGAATGGGGAGGCAGTAGGGTCGGAGGAATAACGTCCAGGGGCTGCCCACAGGGAGGGGTCTTTTCGACCCTCATGTGGTGTCCGGTCGTGGATGGACTTCTCCGAAATCAGAATAAGAAGGGCTTTTATGCCCAAGGGTATGCGGACGAGTTTGTGATCCTGAATAGGGGAGTACATTTAGACACCCTTATGAATCTCGCGAGATCGGCCTTGCGAATTGTGGAGCTCTGGTGCGTAGCATCAGGGCTACCCAGAGAAGACTGATCTTGTAGTCTTCACGAGGAAATATAAGGTGGCTGCGGTAACGGGCCCCAAATTTGGCGGAAAGATGATCCGAGTAGCCCAGTCGGTGAAATACCTGGGAACTATCCTAGATAAGAAACTGAGCTGGGCGGACCATCTGGAAGCGCAGTGCAGAAGATTCATGGTAACCTTCTGAATGTGTAGAAGGGCCTTCGGTAGAACGTGGGGACTGGGGCCGGGCAAGATTGCCTAGCTCTACTCAGCGATTCTAAAACCGAGGCTACCTTATGCATCTGTGGTCTGATGGCCAAGGGTGCAGCTGAAGACGGTCCAAGCGAGGCTGGGTTGCCTGCAGGCGCTGGTGTTCAGGGCTGCTACTGGAGCAATGAGGACCACGCCAATGGCGGCAGTGGGCTTCATGCTCTGTGAGGAGCCCCTGCTTGTAGCGATAGTATACAACCATTATAATGTTTTGTAGGTATGATGATTGACCTTATGGATTATAATGAGGTTCAATTAGATTATCTTAATTACAGATTTATTAATTAATGGTGCACGTCGCGGGACGTGACAGTATAATTGAAAAAAGGGATCTGAAAAAGGGAGTTAACGTTAAGTTAAGGGCTATAAAGTTCGAATTTTCGATAAGGTTGCTACATAAAAAGCACGTTCTTAGACCTTCTTGAAAAACATGAAAATCATTTGACTACTTTTGCATTGCTATTCTTCAATTGAAATTAAGATATCAATAGAGTTATGTCCAGACACTTTAGATGATATTATCGACAGTATTATGCCGGTGCATGCATGTATATTTATTTTGTATAAATTTACACCTCTGAAAGGTGATGAAATATTCATGTCAGAAATTCTCTCCATTTTGCCCATAATGTGGTAATGAAGCATGTTGTAGATAGCATCTGTTTCACTCCTGAAGTTTCTTTTTTTTTGACAGTTTACTTGAAAAAATGGCGGAAAAAGAGCTGCAAACCTTTTAAGTAAAACTTCTTTTTTTCCATTATTGTAAAAGGAAAAATAAATGTCGCTTAATTTCCTCTAAACATTGTTAATCAGATGCTGCATCACGTAGTCAATCCCAAGGTGTCAAATTTTGATCTATATAATATAAGTGAAACAAAGCGTTGCAAAATGAAAAACAGTTGACAACTAATAAATACATTAACATCTTCCTATGTAGATGTAAATTTCTTCTCTACTGTGCAAGACTTCAAAGGCTCTTTGGGATCAAAATTTGATGCATTAGGATTTAGTATGCAATGTGCAGCTCTTCGATATAAAATTGTAAACACAAAATTGCCTCTAGTATAAAAGGAAACATCAAAATCAATAATTGATCTCGTCCGCAATGTTATGTTTTTGAAGAAAATACATTTCTGTGTAACAATTAGATTAGAATTCAATTTCCGCTATTACTTACGCAGGGAGGTGTAAGCATGTTCAGTGTTCACTGTTCAGTTGTTCACTGTAGCTTGCGAATGGGTTGATGGCTTCGCTAAGTCTTGTGTTTCGAGGTAATCGTCCGTGTTATTGTCTCCTCGATGGGCGCTAAGAACACGAAGTAGTCCCCCATTGACAGCAAAATAGATTTACTGCAAATTTTCGTTTAAAAAGCGCGCGTGCAACTTCTCTCGAGAATGCAGGAAGCGATAACATGAAAACTGATGGGGTAGTATTAACGTTGATCTCAGGAGTAAAAAGACAGAATAGTATGTTCAATAACCTTACAAATAATCAATTATTTCGTAATTTTCGTAATTCATTGCGATTCTCTGGAGCCTGGCTTGTATTTCAAGACACTTTTTCTTGGGAGCAGCCTTTATTTTCCGTTCAAGAAAGAGTGCAATTTCTGTATCTCCTTGCTCATTTAAGACTTCCTTCACGAAAAGTCATCAGGATGACTTTTTTCCATTAACTATATAAAATCCCAAATTGCCGAAGGGTGGCGAAGGGTTGGTGGCTTTAATGCCATAGCAGAGGCGAAGATCAGAGAGACGTTAAGTGGAGACTAATTTAATAGAAAATGCCATGAGCAAGCAGTGGGCATCCATAAGCGCATCAAACACATCAAGTGTCAACCTCGGTGTCAACACGTAGCATACCTCGGGTCAGAGGATTTCGTGTGGTAACACTTTCCGTGTACGTGCATCAGTTCTAAGGGTTGTATATTGTACACTCTGCCTCCAACACGTGACTCCACATCGGAGCAGTATTGTGAAGCAAAAGCTCATTGATTATGTGAAAACGCGTTATCACTGATTTAGGTAGTGTCACAGGCGCGTGCACGTGTATAATTGTACAAGTACACGCGTTACACGGGTAAGCCATTATCAAATTATGAATCTGCACTTTTGTCTTTTGTTGACACTGCTTCAACCGCAGCAGTGATGTTCAAGTGATGTATTCAAAATCACGAGCTGCAGTACAGAGTAGGTTCATTTGCTTATTGACCTTGCTTCAGGAAGTCTTTAAAAAGGATCACAGTAACAAAGACCGACACATCTACATTATTTGTTCCGATAGTTAGGGTGCACTCAAAGCCCTTGACTCTCAAGAGATTACTTACAAACTAGTATGTAACGCCCTTCAAATTCTCCTTCAAGGATCGACGGTAAACTGAATGAAACTAATTTGGATGCCTGGTAATGAGGATATCTCAGGAAATGAAAAGGCGGATACATTGGCAAAAAAAGGAGCTTCAATGCTCCTTATTGGACCTGAACTCTACTGGGGTATCTTGTATGCTGTTTCCAGAAGAGCAGTTGAGGAATAGACTCAACTGGTAAATGGGAAGCAATGGGTGAAACCGAAGAGTTGATAAATTCGAAGAAATACATTAATATGTCATACTCAAAGAGATCAAAGATCTGTTGAATGTGGAAAAGAAACAAGTAAAGGTTTTAGTAGAGTTATTAACTGGCTACTACCGCACCTGAACAAGCACCGGGTCTACCAACCAAGAAAACTAATAAGTGATGTTTAATGAAATGGGTATAGTACAATAGGTTTTATCGCAGTGTTGATTGAAGTAAAGTAAACTATACTCTTTCCTTTTAGTACACGAGATTAGGCGCGCGTGTTTTGTTTTTAGACACTGAAATGACAATTCAAATTCGCGCGCCAAATTAATTGACCAATAAGCTTAGCGCACTACGCATGAAGTTAGCTAAAAGGTAACGCATAATTGCGCATAATGAGGAACGCAATGTGAAGTTGTCTGAAATGCATGTCCTTTTTATCCTTTTAGTACATTATAGCACATTATAGTTCTAAAAGTAATTTGAAGTTATAGCCAATAACAGCTTTTCACATCCGTTTTGTCTGTGTATGGAATAAACACCCGCAATAACATTTGTACTGATTAAAAATGTATGCAATTAAAATCCGTCTTTTAATTTTTCAAAAGATTCGTTTCATTCTACATTTCATCACCCACTCCGAATTGGAATAATAGCTGCCACTGCCGTAAAATTGACGGCCCCAAACTCTGCTCTGGAATAAACTGAATGCTATTCATTACACTAACCTCCTCACGGCAACGAGGGGTCGACTGGGGTCGACTAGTGAATGCCTGAGAATTGGAAATTCTTTGAAACACCCCCCTCCCACTTGAACTATTTTACTCCTTTTCTCCCTCACTTTATCCCATCCCCCATTCCCTCTCAATCTCTTTTCGTCTAACTCCTTTCTCGCTTTGAATTCCTGTCTATTTGACTTTCTGGCCTAACAGTATTCAGCGCCTCTGAAAGGCCCATTGAAGAAATGCCTCTCGTGATAACAGACAAGTCGCACTCTTCAAGGAGAGATAAACGGATGAATGTATCGGTTTCGTAAATGCATCCGTAGATCAACAACGAGAGAAGCAGAGGTGGAAGAACGAAAATGAGACGAGCAAAGATCTTGATTCACTTAAGCTGCTACCTCAGCGAACTCGACGAGTTTAGATTCATTCCAGAATCCTGAATAGAACTCTGCAATACTTTTTCTATGAATAAATACAATCACTTGGTACCTTGAACTCTTATAGAAAATGCATCGAAAAAAAATGTTTTGTATAATTAAAGAAGGATTGCTGGGAAGTTACGTAAAATATTTCTTGAAATTCCGCTGCAATTTTTTTGCAATTTTCTCTACAAAATAAACATTTTATACTATAAACAACATAGAGTGATGAAAGAAAATTATTTTCGAAACTTAATACGCACACAGACCTAAGTTGTACTTTTTTAGTCAAAAAAAAAAAAAAAAATTCAAGATTGAATATGATTTAGAGGTTCCTATTTTAAATGTTTTTTAACAGTATTTTTCACGATTTTTCCCTAAAAAAATTGTCTTTGTCAAAGTAAATAAATTTTTATTTGTCCTTTTTCTTTAATTATTAGGTGTACAACTTAGCTTCCGCGGTTTTTCGATAGATGGCTGCAGCGGTAAGTGTCGGTTGAAATAGACTGGTCAAACATTTCATACAGTAAGCTTGGACATATGTCAACATAATGACAGCACCACATTAGTGAATTTGTGTTTGCAGCAGAAGTGTATTCTCGATCGAAGATGTCACTTTTCGAGCCAAATTCTCGTCATTTGCAGGAAGTGTTGATTTTCTGCTTTCATTTGAAGAAAACTGCGACTGAGGCTCACCGAATGCTCTCAAGTATTTACGGTGAGGCTGCTTTTAGTGAAAGAACGTCTCAAGAGTGGTTTCAATGCTTTAAGAATGGTGATTTTGATGTTGAGGAGCGGCATGGCGGTAAAAGATACCGAACTGGAGGCACTACTTGCTGAAGACTCGTGCCAAACTCAAGAAGAATTAGCCAAATCATTGGGAGTCACTCAACAAGCAATTTCGAAACGCCTCAAAGCCATGAAGATGATTCAGAAGCAAAGAAATTGGGTTCCTTATGTATTGAAGCCAAGAGACGTTGAACGCCATTTCTTTGCTTGTGAACAGCTGCTTCAGACAGAATCGGAAGGGGTTTTTACATCACAATGTGACCGGCGACGAGAAATGGGTTCACTATGATAATACCAAGCGCAGAAAATCATGGGGAATGCCCGAACATGTCTCTACGTCAACGACCAGACCGAATATTCACGGTGCCAAGGTTATGCTTTGCATTTGGTGGGACCAGCTCGGTGTGGTGTATTATGAGCTGTTGAAACTCAGTGAAACCATCATAGGGGACCGATATCGAACGCAACTGATGCGTTTGAGCCGTGCATTGAAGGAGAAAGGGCCACAGTACAAAGAGAGACACGATAAAGTTATCCTGCAACATGACAATGCTCGGCCATATGTCGCAAAACCCGTCAAGACATACTTGGAAACTCTAAAATGGGAAGTCTTACCCCACCCGCCGTACTCTCCAGACATTGCTCCTTCCGACTACCATTTGTTCCGATCGATGGCACATGGCCTAACTCAGCAGCATTTCTACTCTTATAAAGAAGTCAAAGAATGGATCAATTTGTGGATCGCCTCAAAAGACGCATCCTTTTGCTTCCTCATAGAGGAAGCTTTGTTTTCGATACATTTTCTAATATTTTTAAAATCGTTTACTTAAACTTTCCTCACGTGATAAATGTCTAATACAACATTCTAATCAATTGTGTGTGTGTGTGTGTGTGTGTGTGTGTGTGT
>CAJFCO010018493.1:339612-351054 GCA_904066015.1 Synergus gifuensis
TGTGTGTGTGTGTGTGTGTGTGTGTGTGTGTGTGTGTGTGTGGAAGGATGTCGCCATTTTTTGTCACCCTATTAATTTAAAGACAGTTGTAGATAAATTAATGAAATTTGTAGAGTATATTGGCACCATCAATATCTCAAAACGTGCGAAAGGATTTTTCAAAATATTGAATTTTAAAATTTTTATGTATATTTTGAATTTTTGTAAAATTGATTTTTCGACTATAACTTCTCAAATAATGAAAATTCAAAGCTTATGTAAAGGAAAGATTCCTCGCGTCGAGACGAATCGATTGACCTGCATGGTTAATGAATTTTATTGAATTTTAAGAAAATTATGATTATTTTTAATTTTAAAATTTTTCATTTCTAAATGCAACATTATCATAATGAGGAAGCAAAGTGCTCAAAAAATGAGCACAAAAAAATATAAATATAGTTAAATGGAAGACCCGAGATCGAATTCACAGCTAGTTTTCGAGATGGTATCCGACAATTGTCCAAAAGACGGTAAAAAGTATTGGCTAGTGACAGACAGTACTTTGAATCATAAACAAGTGATTACTGTTTAAGGGGAAAGCCTCAAATTTTGGGGCGGAAGCAAAGTTGTGCACCTAATATATAAATTTTTTTTTTCAAATTATATTTTAAAAACTGTAATTTTTTCAATAATGTTAAAGTGAAGGGGTTAAATTTAATTCACATTTAGAGGGCTCTGTTCATGCCAACAAAACCCATGGCGCCATCTGTGGAAACAGTTCAAACTAGCAAAATTTATAAAAAGTCAATCGCTTCCCCAAAATTAATTTGTTCTTACAGTTCAGAGATTTTTAATGAAATAAAAAAATTAATTGTATAGTTACTAACCTGAACCATTAATCTGTGTTGGCACGATAGATAAAATTTTCTGTCGCCCGGTGTGGAGAAATTCCTCTTTAAAAATCTTCGCTGACCGCATTCACTATACATTCAGATTCAGACTAACACTTAAGCGTGAACACTATTTTTTTACCACCACTCCACTATTCACTTCTTGACCGAATAATTCACAAATATTCACGAACAAAAGAATAGCGAATTCTTGTTTTGTTTACGCCTTCTGTCTCTGTGTGTCACTTTCTACTTCATAGCGCACCACCAGGTTCGCTAAAAACCGTCGCGAGGCGCACGCAAGTCCGATCGATTTCCAAGAAAATACCCTTGGGACACTTATTGCAACTAGTAGCTGTAACCTTGTGATGGACACGGAAGAGTTTAGACAATCTAAACGTCATGGAAAATTAATGAGGAAATAAAACTTGCCAGAAATTAAAAAAAAGTTGCATTTTTTAAAATAATTTATTTCTGGAGGAAATTTAAAAAAAAGAACTATTGGCAAGAGAAGACCGAAATAATTGTTTTACGCTTTTAATTTTTTTTAACCTTTGACTCCTCAACTTTGACCTTCCTTATAACAATCTTCCTGATCTATGACCTCCAATATTTGACCTATGACCCTTCACGATTGAATTTTGACTTTCCAGATCCCCAAAATTTTTTAACCGTCCTCACTTTTGACCTCCAATCTTAGACCTTTATGACCTTTGTCCTTTCTGCCTTTACTTTTGAAATTTGACCTCCCATCTTTGTCCTCACATTTCCGATCCTTGAACTTTGATATTCCAGAATATCAACATACGACCTTTAACCATTCAATTTTGAACTCTCAACTTTGACCTTTAACCACTTACTTTTACCTCCGATCTTTGACCAATGATGTCTCACTTTAGAACACTCACCTCTAAATTTTGATTCGTTGATCTTTGACCATTCACTTTTAAACTCTGAAGTCTCAGATTTGACCTATAATCCCTCAATTTTGAACTCAGACCTCTTACCATTAACACCTAATCTTTCACCTCCGATAATTGATCTTTAAATTGTGAATACTCACTTTGACCTATATCAAAATACCACCTTGGACCACTTACTTTTGAACTTTGACCTCCGATCTTTGACCTATGGTGTCTTACTTTACTAAATTTTGACTCCTTAATCTTTAACCTGACCTCTGACGATTAACCTAAAAGCATTCACTTTTAAACTCTGAAATCTCACCTTTGACCTATAATATAAGTGCTCATTTTTTAACTCTGACCTCTTACCTTTGACCTTCATTTAACTTTGAATTTTCTTCTTTGACCTGCAACCTTTGACCTATGACCCCTCACTTTTAACTTGTGATCTCTTACCTTTGAATCCGACTTTTAACCTCCGTTAGTTTTAACCTATGATCACTGACCTTCGACCTATGACCCCTAACTTTTGAACTCCAAATTCTCTTATTCGATTCGATACCTTTGTACTTCAATTTTTGACTTATAATCCCTCAATTTTTAATTCAAACCTCTGAATAAAACGCAAAAATATAATAGCTCAGAATATATTCAATTTGGCATACATCCTCTTCTTATAAAAGTTTCGCGTATTAAGATTAATTTTCGATATTGCAATTATAAAGCTGTTGAACTTCCAAGACCCGGAAAACTTCTGAACTGTGGCAGCCTTTCTGATTCACCAACGTGCCTTCAGCATAAACATTATTAAATAACTTATCACGGTGGAATTAAGTTTAAATATTTCATCACTCGATCGACCAAGCAGGAACTCTGCGGTAATTTGTTTGCAAGAAGGTGGGCGAAGAACGTCTCATGAAGAGGGTAAAGTTTTTTCAGCTTGTTCGAAACACCTTGAGATATCTAATAAAGGGAATCAAGCCAAGGGGATACAAACAGGGGGTGGACAGAAGGGATTAAAATGCCTCCAAGAATAATGTTTGAACTCATTACTGATTGGCTTTATCAATAAAAAGGGATTTTATTAATTAAAAAGTCAATTAATATTGGGTCAAATTCACCCTTAGGGTGATGTACAATACCAGATAACGATATTGACTCTTTTAAAAGTTGTAAAATTTACAAAATTTTTCTCTTATTTGAAAACAGCACAATTCTGTTCGACCTAAAGTCTATAATACATTTCCAATTAAATTTTTTTTAAACTTTGAAATTTTATACTTAATTATCTTTTTATTTATTATGTTTCTTATTCGTCTTATTTGATACACAAAAATTTACGAACCTATTTATTTCCATTCTTGGTGGGAAGGAAAATTCAGAAAAGCAATGAGGATCGATTAATGAGTTGATCTATCATCCGCTTCTCATTTAGATGCCGCAGACGTAGAGACTCAAGATTTCGATCTTCTATGATAGGGAAGGAAGTTTTGGAAAGACAGTGACTTGAAGACCCCAGGAAAGATTTGGATCTCCTCGAAGTTGACGTTTTGATGGATGACACTTTCCTGACACGTGAAGATCTCGTCGCGAGTCTGGCACCGTTACCTCTATTAGAATCCTTCCTCGTTTCATTCATTTTATCTTCCTCCTTCACATCCTGAAAACGAAAGAAAATCATTTTTAGTATTAGAAGCTTCATTTAGTTTTTCTTTATTATCTCTCGTTAATAAATGAAATATATTCAGAACCAAAGATTTCCATAATATTCAATTTCTAGACTCTGAACTTGATTGGACTACCAAAGGGGTAGACTACCCTTGGACCCGGAAGCCCAAAAACTTGGGACTCGTTAGACCCGAGCATAAATTTGAAAATCTATGCCGAAACACTGTTTGGTTCAACTTTTAATTAAGAATTGGTCTACAACTTTTAAATAAATTTAGACTTTTTATGTGCTGTCTGCGAAAAAAATCAATGAACACGTAGAACATTATTTTCAAATCGCCTCTCGATACTTTTAGTTTGAAAACGAAGTTATCAGTTTTTATGTTATTTTTCTAGACCCTTTTTTGATAGAATGAGCGCCACGGAGGAAACGAAGACTTCGCTATATGCATATTTAAAGAACTCAATTTATCGTGCTGCCTCTCTTTCAATCTCTAGAGACATCATGAAACACTACAAAGTCTTATAGCCATTTTTCCAAGGGTTCTTTGCCTGCTTAAAGAGGAAATTGTGTAACTTTCCCTTTAATCAACATTTTTTTTATAAATTAGAGAACTTTCAAATCGTATACATAGATTCTATCTCCTATGCAAAAGCTACAGAAAATTTCTTCAATTTTTGCCAGAAGCAGCTGTTTGTGGCGAAATTGGCGAATATTTTAAAAAATTGACAATATTTTGAAAAAATGAAAAAAATTGTTTTTCTTTTCCCTTTAATAAAGGCCAGAGTTTTTTTTTAGATACTTAAACGGCTCTTGGATCAGATTGTCAGGAATAACCACAAGTAAAACTGTGTTTAACATCAGAAAGCCGGCTTTTCGCACGATTCTCTGGAAATTTTCACCGGCAACCCTATTTCAATTAGATAATAGGATTTCTATCTTAATCTTTCAGGGTTAGAAACAGGTGATAGATATTCCGAAATTGGGTCAATAAAAATTAGAGTGGAATTAAATTAAAGTATGAAAATATATATATATAGAATGTTGAATCGTGGATTTTTCGCCGTCGTCAGAGTACAGCCCCTTGAATTACGTGCCAATTAGTTCCGCACCTTAATGGTGCAGGTGACAAAGGCAAGAGCAGAAACTCTGGAAAGAACAGACGTAAGGACTTGGCTGGAGAATGTCGAGATGAATCTGAAGGGCCAAGAGTGTAGAATTCAGTGGCACTATCCACATGGTAATCCAATTATACGCACAAAGCGATCGGCTCAGACCGTAGCGACCGCCAGTAGATGGCGTGCCGGGTTACATGGCTACACTTCGAAGGCTGAAGGCTAATCTCGTCTTTCTGAGGATGCGTCTCTCTCTCTCTCTCTACACATCTAACACAATATGCCTGTTTGCTGAAATTGGATTTATATATTACTTCCTCGACTCGATTTTCCGAAAATTTAATATTGAGATCATAATCCACTCGGTATTTAGCACAAATTGTCCAAAAGTTAAATTTATAGCTTTAAATTGCTTGAAAATATTTTAAATCTCTCGAAATCTCTCAGAATTTTTGCAAATTTTGTAAATTCCATGAGATTCTTTTCAAATTCTTTGAAATCTATACATTAACAGCTCTCGGGAGTTAATAACCTAAGTTTTAAATTTTAAACTATTAAAAATTATTTATTTTAAAATTTACCTTATGCTTCCGAGCATGAAGTAGGATATTTTCAAGATTACGTGTGCTGACGGTGTCGCCGTACGTTCTACGTCGCATCAGCCATACTCTCTGCAACAACAAACAGCCTTTGAAGCAACTAACACACAGAACAGAAACTTCGAGAAACTTTTGAAAAGTATACATAAAGTGTATCCGCATACTCCACCCATTTCCACTCAGGAAGATGTCCGAGCTTTATTTACTTTTTGTTAAAGTCTCTTCGCTTGTGAGATAGCACAGCAAAACCCATTCTGCTTTAAATCTAATGGACGGCACCTTCCAATAGATTTAAACATGCTTGAACTAACCGAAAAAACTGAGTAAAAATGTCAAACATCGAACGGTTTTCATATATAACTATAAAAAATCTTGAAAAGTGTGTTAGAATACCCGACACTAACACGAAATACAACCAATAGCCGAATTAGAGTAAATTAAAAAAAATTTTGTTTATAGATCATAACAATAACATTTTAAAATATATTCCCAGCAGTTGATAAAGTAGGTCTCGGTATTACCATCAATCGATATTTTATTGACTAGCTTTTTACCGATTGGGGCACTAAATGGCGCAGCAACTGTGCTGCTATACTATACCAAAGATATCTATAACTATACTTTATTAGTTGGATATTAGTTAGTTATTCAGTTCGAGCGAGGTGCCTCGCTCCCATGGTGCCCTTCAGGTGCTCAGGCTAAAAGCCTATTGTGCCTATTCCCTTAACCCCAGACGCTGCCTAGCCCCTCATTTGTCCTCTTAACAAAGCCTAGAATGTCGCTGGATATTAGCGCCATAATCTCCACCGGTTCCAGCATAGCTGACCCGAGGGTTTGTTGTCTGAGCCCAGCAAACGCCGGACACCGACCCAATACGTGTAGTGACGTCTCATCGTTCCTTCCACATTTACGACAAGCAGGACTGGGTACCAGCCCCAACATGTGCATATGATAATTCAAATGGTTATGCCCTGTAAGCATCTGTACCATTATCCTTACATCTTTCTTGGGCTAGTTTAGGATGATACAAGCCAAATCCCTCCTACGGCGATCGCCCAGGATGGCTTATGTCTGCCTACAACCGTTTACTTGAGCCCAGTAATCGTTGTGCTGTTGCAACACCCACTTTTGGATCTCTAGCCTGGTACAGCAGGATGCCATGCCCAGAAAAGTTTCTGGACCAATCTGCCGCTCCTCTTTTAGCCAGTTGATTCGCTTTTTCGTTGCCCTTGATCCCCGTATGACCAGAGATCAATATTAGGGCCACCCTATTGTTTTTCGAAAGTTATTTGAGAGCCTTTTTACACTCCCACACCAAAGTCGATGTGATTTCTGGTTTCCAAACCGCATTGATTGCCGCCTGGCTGTTCGAGCAGATGCTTATACATCTACCCTTCTTATTTTCGCCTAGCAGTATTTCAGCGCAATGGAGAATGATAAATACTTCTGCCTGAAATACAGTTGGATGCTACCACAGTGGCATCGCCAAACCCCTTTTACCTGCGCTGTCGTACAGACCAGCTCCTGTCCAGTCCTCCCTCTTAGAGCCATCAGTATACACAATGTCCCCTTGCAGGAGAATCCCCCCTCCTTCTTCTCCCACGCCACCCTTTCCGGGATACATGTCCGGAAGAGTTTGTCGAAACTGTACCTTCTTGTTATTTTATCCTGCCGTATCCTTGGAGTTGGCATAGTAGCGATGTTTGGGGAGCATAGTATGTCTAGGCCCCTGCGACCACTTACCCGACGCAGCAAAACGTCCAACTGTCCAAGCCGCCCCCGCAGTTATCGCTATATGCAGGGGCTCCTCATAGAGAATAAGGCCTACTGCCGCTGTTGGCGTGGTCCTCATTGATCCGGTAACAGCCCTGAACATAATTGTCTGCAGGCGGCTCAACTTCGCTTGGATCATCTTAACTACGGCTGCGTAGAGTAGCCTTGATTTCAGAACCGCTGAGTACAACCAACCCCAGTCCCCATGTTCCCCAAAAGACCCTTCTGCACGGCCAGAAGGTTGCGCGCTTCCAGATGCCCCGCCCAGTTCAGTTTCTTATCCAGTAAGGTTCCCAGATATTTCACCATGGACTATATGGAGTCTTTTTCCGCAGAATAAGGGGCCCGTTACCGTAGCCACCTTATATTTCCTCATGAAGACGACCAAGTTCGACTTCTCCGGAATTACCGACAACCCTGATGCCATGCACCAGAGCTCCAAAATACGCAGAGCCGACCTCGTAAGCTCCATCAGGGTGTCCAGTTGGGCTACCCTGTTTAGAATCACGAAGTCGTCCGCATAACCTTGGGCATAAAAACTCTCCTCGTTCAGATTTCGGAGTAATCCATACACGACCAAGCACTACATGACGGGCGATAAGACTCCCCCTGTGGGCAGCTTCTGGATGCTATTCCTCCGACCCTACTTCCTCCCCATTCCGTCGAGAAGCGTCTATACTGCAGCATGCTTTAGATCCAGTCTACGAGCTGTTCCGGCATGCCGCATTTTCGGGCCTCCCTGCATTTAACTTCTGAGGGAGTATTACTTAAGGCTCCTTCTATATCCAAGAAGATACCTACCACATTCCCGCCTTTCTCTAATTGCCGCTTTATAAGGTTGAAAGGTCCGTTCAGTCCATTCAAACTTCTTAATAGATATTATGTCGGACGCGAATTTCCAGTCTGCCCTTCTTCCAGATCCTACTTGGCACACGTCCTCATGGTCCGTTGGAATTATCCGAACGCCCGGGAAGTGAACCTCCAACAGACGTTTCAGACATTCCTGTCATTCTCCGCAAACTCGCCCGTTTCAAGCCTGATTAGCCCTAGACGAGCTTCTGGGTTTTCTGCAAGGATCCTATGTAGGAGGACCGCCCTGGGGATGTTGTTCGTTTCCTCACAGAACTCCATCCAACCCTCCGGCTTATAATGATTGATCATATATTTATATTCCTTCCGGGCCTCTCTATATCGGTCGCAGTCAAAAGTCAACTTAGTCTTAAAAGCCCTATTGTACAGCCTCTTAGCCCCTGCTCGAAGGGCCTTCAGGTGCTTGTTCCACTATTAAGCCCCTCGTCCAGTGCCCGCCGCACAAATAGGGCAGTTATTTTCGAACGATGTGATTAGGGCCCTTTGCAGAAAATCTGCGAGTAGCTCCAGCTCATCAATCATCCCATATCTAGTAGGGAAATCCCCAAGTCCTTCTCGGAGTTCCTCTTTAAAAGGCCCCAACTTGGTATATCTAGGGTTCCTCTTCAGCTGTACCTCTGGCTTCCTGAGAGCCAGTCAAAAGACAAGATGCCTGTGGTCTGAGAGTGACTCGTCCGAGGACACCTTCCAGCCTCTCACTTTGCCAACTAGCCACCTTGAGAAGAGCGTCACGTCAAGTACCTCCTTCCTGTTTTTGGTTTGGAAGATAGGAGTATTAGGATCCTAATGTTATGACAATTCCGTACCAGCTCCTACACCTCAAACGGTGGGGATCCGGTTGCAGCATCCCTTGGGAAGTTAGCCGACACTATATAAACCACCAGCCTTTCTCCCCTTCTGCCCCTGAGCCTTGTTCTAATAACCACAAGGTCTCTCGAGCACAATTTCGGCACCAACAGGGCATCCATGCCTTTGACGGTAATGCACGCCCTGGGCGCATTTTCGAATGGGTCCTTAAATATTGTGCCACAACAAAATTTAAAACTTTGAAAATTTAATGGTTTTATTCAAAGTGAATTACATATTTGGCTACGCCTATAGTTTTAATCGTATAATTTTGGAGTCGCAATTTTATTTTGTGAGAACCGACGGAGTTCTCCAAACAGAAGAAGTTACATGAAGGCGATAAAGTTAGAAGGCGCGATATACGTGAAACTTTAATTTTCAAACCTCAAAAATTGTTTCCACCAAAATGTTCCGCACCAACGAATATTTCACATAACCTTCTCGCATCGTAACGGTTCAGTTGGCCGGTTCAATTTTTATTCTTGATTGTACGCCGTAGACACGCCCATTTAATAACTGACTCTACCTTTTGGTCACGCCTACTTTTATCATCGACCCTCAAACAGTAAAAGAATGTACCAGTAATATACCTACATATGGTAATGCAGAAACGTGCCTTATTGACTGATGGTAATGCCCTTTTTTATTGCCAGAGATACTTTGACCTCCTTTTTTTTAAGCAAAAGTGAGAGTGTAAAGCAAATGGCGAGTAATGAAATAACCACCCTCGAAACTAGTCTGTTTATTAGATTGAAGTCACAAAGCCGTCGCGCATCTAACTCGCTTAGGTCTCCCGTGAAATTGTAAACTATAGCGTTAAGCTGAAGCCGACAGGGTGAAAACTTATTTCCGGTTTGGTCTCTTGGCGGTTTCAACTTTCTCCAGACAGTGGGCAACAGTTGCTTCTACAATAGTTAACCACGACACATCAGGATGTAACATGAATTCATAACTACTGTGGACGGTCAAACGATGCAAACTGCAGTTGACATCTGTCCTTAGATTAACTATTAACTGGCTGTTATAACTGTATTTGACTTTGGGCTTAATAACCCTTTTGTACAATAAAATGCGCATATTCTACAATTTCTACTGAGTGTTGTTTTTGAGAAAAAATTAGGCAAATAGACGAATCATGCCTATTCATTTAAAATTTTTAAATTCAAAACTTTATTAACTACCTAATAAAATCCTACTATATTAATCAATATTATAATAAATTGATATGAAAAAAATAAATAAAAAATGACGAGGCTCAACATTTTCAATTTTCCCGACTTAAAATATCTTATCATATTAAAAATGAAAGGATCTTAATTTCAGTTATTTAAGAAGTAACTTACTTTCTTCTCGACTTCGACTTTATCCGGTCCCAAGGAGCGATCTGCCCTAGGGACTGAAAGAGTTTTATAATCTTCGATCGTATAAGGTTGATAAGATATACATCTATTAGACGAACGCAATTTACTTTCGGAAACGCTTCTTGAAACGTCCTGATTCTGTAAAAAAGTTTTTATTACTTTTTTTAATACTAATTCTACAATTTTTATTGGGAGGGCAACATTTAATGAATAGAGAAAACAATTTTTGACAAGGATTATTGAAATTCGAAAAAAAGATTGAACGCCCCAAGACCCCGAACCGAATCGAATACCTCAAAATTCTGAACTGACTCGAAACCCTGATCATGTGAAAACCCGAATCAACCCGAAAATCCCAATCCCGACCCAATTCGGATGTCCAAATATCTCAAACCGAGCTGAAGCCTTCAATTGACCCAAAATCCCGAACCGATCTAAATTTCGACCTGAATCGAAAACCTAAGTCGAGCCGAAACCCCTTCATGAACTGAAAACCTGAATCGACCCGAAAATCCTTTTAAATCTATTTGCCCTGGATTTAAACTAGGTGCTCTCGGAGCCCAGGCACACAGGGAAGCAAATTTCAGGGGGCGATAAAAGTTGAAACAAAATGAGAATTTTTTTAACTTCACAGTAAATAGTTTTCACAGCGCACAGGGCGGCATTTTAGGTAAATCCGGCCTTATATATATTACTCTTTGAAATCCAATTTCGAGAGGCTGATTCACAAGATTGGCACAATCGAGGGTCTCACAAGATCGGGCTGTTCGTGGTTCTTGTAAATTTTGCTCCATCAGCCGACGATAGAAACTTAGTTCGCTTTCATCATCCCCAGAGGTCCAGGAAGAACCTCGACTATCAACGTCCGTGAGATGCTGTTCGAGCAGGTTGTCACCACAAATCGACAAGGTAGAGCCCTCCGGGGATCGGATACGCTCGTTCCTCTCTGCACCTACGACAGAAAAAGAACTCTTTCCACTTTTCTTTTCTTTTTAGAAAAAGTAGCTCCATCCTTCAACTCCTCAAGTAATCTACGGCCGTCGCTTTTCGCGTGCAAAGAAAGCAACTCTTAAGGGCATGTGATACTTTACCATAAGAGCAAATTAGTTATACCAATTATACATTCATAATAATAAATATTTTTAGCTAATAAGAGTCAATAAACTTTCGTGACATGTAGACGAAGGTTTATTGACATTTATTAGCTAAAAATATTTATTATTATGAATGTATAATTGGTATAACTAATTTGCTCTTATGGTAAAGTATCATATGCCCTTAACTTAAGGCTGTTGGAGCGTTTTGAAATATGAAAATTTTCATGTAGAATCAGTCAAATTCCCACCTCACGATTTTCTTTAGATGACAAATTTGCAAATATACATTGTTTGACGAGTCCTTCCATCGAGATCGGTTTCTCGATGGCAAAAAGGGG
>CAJFCO010018493.1:351154-368170 GCA_904066015.1 Synergus gifuensis
ATTTACTTTATTTTGTTTTCCAAAGAAATGGAGAATAAAATTAAGTTAATAGTTCTTTAATTTTATTCTCCATTTCTTTGGAAAACAAAATAAAGTAAATTGTATTTCTCACATTCATTTTTAATTGACATTTGAAATACCCGCCGCGGAATCTCCAATGTGCTTCGTCGGACTTGGCGTGCGCGTCGTTTGACGTATTTCCGCTTTCAAACTCCAAAACACCAAAAGAGACATTATTCTCTTGTACTTTTCATCCGAAGAATCATGTGAAAATAATTATTTTCACCTTTTCCCACATAATTGGGAATAATATTATTCCCAAAAAAAAAAAATTCCGAGTGTGTGTATCTATTCATCCCCAGTGCAGTGATTTACTTCCTTTAGGAACAAAAAGGGATTTTGACATCTGTAAGTATTGCTCACTCTTTCTAAAATATTGTCTGAACCCTTCTTTTTTCTCGTATCTCAAATCTTTTATTTAAACAAAACTATCAGTTTTTGTTAAAAATGAGACACTAGCCCCCCTTTTTGCCATCGAGAAACCGATCTCGTTGGAAGGACCCGTCAAACAATGTATATTTGGAAATTTGTCATCTAAAGAAAATCGTGAGTTGGGAATTTGACTGATTCCATAGATTTCACGTCTTTTTTGTGTTTTTTTTTTTCATTTTTTGTTCTAGCGCTCCAACAGCCTTAACACGTACGCGATAGAAGTCTGGTAAAAATATCAACTCAATTTGAACCAACGGTAACTTGGTTTGATTGTATCAAGTTGTATACAACGTATATAGCTTCACTTCACGAAGTAATAATAAGGAGACCAAACTCACAAACTGTGAACTGTCAGAGCAAGGCCGAAAACTCTAATAAGGACACTTAACACCGCTGGAGGCGGTGAGCCAGAAAACGCAGTCGGCGGTGGGGAGAAACAATAAGTATCGCTGCGCAGAACACACTGCGTATATACTTATTTAACACGTACGTTGAAGCGCAGAACAAACTGGAAACTACCACAAACTATTCAACGATACTCGAGACTCGAGACATATGAATGTGGCCCCCACCGCTGACTACACTTGTTTTGGCTCACGACTGCCTTATCTTACCAAATCGAGTATCGATTACTATCGATATTTTTGGAAAAAGTATCGATAGTATCGATATTTATCGATAACTTCCCCCTCCCTTTGCCATCCTAATCTGACCCCTTTTACTCAACTGCGCATGCGTCGCACGCCGTATCTGATTGGTTGCTATTCGCGCGAGATTTAAAATGCTGAAAAATATTATTTTCATTAGTTGAAATGCCATTATTTATAATAAACAATAAAAATAATATTAGGAACACTGATCTGACCATACTTCAAAATTTCGCAAATTAAAATGACTTGGAAAATAAAGGCAGATTAAAACACAATAAAAAAACACACAAAATATCGATATATATCGTTAAGAGAAAAATGTATCGATTATCGTTGATACGATGGATAATCGATATGTCTCGATATTTATCGATACTTTTCCCATCACTGGAATCCAGTGATGGGTCATCCTCCCACACTTACTTCTCGATCTCTCGTCCGCTACTTCACTGTCCACTTACTGAATTTCCGACGATAGAGCTCAAGATACGACTTCGGCGGCCTGTTGACAATTTTCGGTAAGACGATGTTGCTCAGCTTTTTTTCATTCTTTTCTAAAATGTCAGCACTTTGGGAACATGACAATAGACATCCTTTAGTAGTGGAATCTCTAAACCGGAAGCTCGACGACGTTCTCCGTTCCGTTACAGTCTTGTCGCCTGATTTCTGTCGAACCGGAATTCGCCCTGTAGTCGAGTCTGCGTCGAAAATTTCCTTCCACGACGTGGATTCCCTTTCGGGCATTTTCTCAATATTGTCCCTCGCAATTATCGCACCGGTGCAGAGAATGCCCCTATTGTCGGAAGAAACGCGAAACGCTGTTTCATCAGGTCTGGTATCTGAAATATTTTGAGAAAGTTGGCAAAGTGTGTTAGAAATAGAAATTGTACTGCAATTACAATGATTAGAGAGTATAAAAGAGAATAAAACGCCCTTAATGAATAAATTAAGTACGGTGCATAAACTGAATAAAGAATAGTAAAATATCTTTATCTCTAGAGCCATTAAAAATGAAACACAAAGCAAGGATTCTAAGAGAATAACACCGATTGTAAGTTCAAATAATTGCAGAGTTTTTAATTAAATAGATAATGAGTCATTTTATCATTAAGGAAAAAAATGCAATTTAATGTAATTTTGAAAACGTTATCTTTTTCATTAAGATTTGTGGATTTTTTCGAGACCAAAAGATATGAATAGAATCCGTTGCAAAATAATTTTGTAAAATTCAATAGAATTTAATAGTGTTAAGAAGAATTCAAAATAATTCAATAAAACTCAAAAAAATTTAATAAATCTCGAAAAAATCAAATAATTGCAGAATTTTTAATTTAAAAAATGTTAAAAGGTTTAAAAAGAAAAAAAATTGTAGTTTTAGAAAAGTAAAATAATTTTTAAATCTTACCTTTATTCAGATTTGTGGGTTCCTTTTGTTGCAAATAAAAAGATCGTCCCTTCAATCTTGAAAATTTATCTTTAAGGTTACTTTGATTATTTTCAGTTAATTTATTTTTGCTTCGTGAGTTGCAAATTGTCTCATTTTCTAGAGAGTCTAAAGACAATTGTGACATCTCGAAAACTCACAAAACCTCTCTAAAGTTTAAACTTAAAACAGAGTTTTTCATACTAAATTGTCAAAAATTCAGATTTTTAGGTTTGGTGAGTTTTACTCACGAAAACTTACAAAAACTCAGACTTTCATTTTATAATGACTTGTAACAATCTTCACTATAGATTTTACCAATCTTTGATTTTACTAAAATTTAAAGAATTCAAATAATATACTAGAATTCAAAGTATTCTCTAGGATTTTAAAAAATCACTGGAATTCTCAAGAATTCTCCTATGAATTAGATTTTTTTCAATATGAACTTTCTAAAATTTTGACTTTTATCATTTCGTTTTTCTTTGGGAATTTTTTATTTAGGAAGGTTTAGTTTTCGGTAAAACGTTTTATGTGTAAAATCTATTTATTTGTACCATCGTGAATATAAATGTACAAAATCTGGACTTCGATGTATTATATTTTATAATATAAATCTGATATATGTACGTAATAAAATTATAATTATAATATACAATAAATTTAATGCCAAATCAATCTATGACCTATACTTACAAGTAACAAAGTACATTTAACAAATGTTGATATATTTTTAACGATTACAAATTAACTAAGTTATAAATTAACCATTGTTCCTTATATCTATTTTTATATATAATGTTTTCGATTTTTACGTCTATATTGTATCAACATGAGTGGATAAGAAAAAAGTGATGAGTAGTCTAATGACTTAATGTGACATGATTTAATTACTTTTTCGGTTCTTTTTAGGCAGATCTCTATAATTTTCTATGTCAAATAATAACTTTTGTGAATTCTTTCTGAAAGAATTATGGAAATGAAATTTATGATAATTAGTATCTTGATGAAATTATTAAGTCTTCGATTTTACCTAAAACTATTTTAATTTATTTCAGTGGCTTTGCTTGTGGAAGTTGGAGATTTTCTGAAATCATCATCATCGAGTTTCCTCATCTTTTGCAGTTCTGTTTGACGAGTTCTGTAATTCAGAAAAATATTATGATAATATGAAGAAATCAAGTGGGAATTAAAGATAAACTAAGAAATTTTTGAAGAAATAAAAATCGTAAATTGACGTTCCATTTTACTCTAAAAGAGTCAAGCAAGAGAGTCGAAATAATTATATAGCATTAAAAAAAGAATTCTACAAATTTCAATAAAATTGAATGGAACCCAAAGAACTAAAGATAATTCAAAAGAATTTAAAAAAAAGAATTTAATAGAATTCAAGAACATTCGAGTTCAGTAGTAATCTACAATAATAAATATTTTCGCTAAAACTTTTGAAAATGGCAAAGAACAGAGAAAAATATGCCGGTATTGCAGGGATCTATACGTAAAAACGAACCTTGTCTTTTATACAACAGCTTATTGCTTGTAATAAGCAATATACAAAGGACACTATATGGTATAAAGAAATATTGTAAAAAAAGCTAAAGGCTCTGTGATTTCAGTTTTACGAGCCTAATTTCCTGTAAGATGTCTCTTTAACAGTTTTATTACCTACATATACGAGAATTTCAATCGTTACCTGGAGAGTGCCTCTTCTTGTTCGCGTTCCTCTTTACGACCCTTTAGGACGCGGAACGCAACGCAGATTACAATTAGCAGAATAGGTACCAAGCATGCGAGAATAATACCAAAAGTTACTCCTGCTTGACGAGAGCTGTATTCTTGTTGACCTGTTTTTTATTGGAAAATACAAGAGTCATTAAAACATATTCTTTCTTTATGTTAATAAAGACATAAAAAAATTGAGATATACTGACCTTAAGGGCATGTTTTATATGAAAAATAATATCTCTGGTTATACTTACCATACGAGCTTTAGATAACCCGGGTTTTTTCCACAATTTTAACTTTTTTTTTTTTGAAAAGTAAAAATTGGAGAAAACCCCCGAGTTATCTAAATTACTCATATACCAAGTAAAACGAAATGTTAGATACGTAGGACATGCTCTTAAGAACTTTTTTGAAATTAAAAAAAAAAATATTTTCAAAAATCTCTTTTATTAGAATTTTGGAGCTAATAATCTAATTTTCGAAAAAATGGCGCATATTCCCTTTTGCTTTGCAATTCTTCAACTATATTTCAAAATTTCTTCTTTGAAATTCTAGAGGATAGAAGGAGTGGGAATGAAAATTTCACGATACACTGTGGCGGAAATTTCCATTCCACACCATTCTATAAAATTTTTAAAAATTTTGTCCAGCATTCAACAAAATCTGCAAGCATGTGGAATAGAAATTTCCTAGCGAAATTTTGTAGAGTATAGAAAGATTTTATTACGAACAAAATAAAAACGTGACACGATATTATAAGTACAGTATAAACTTACGATTTTAAAGTTACAATTTTAATACATTAATATCAGATTAATATACTATTTTTCGTATAATATTTAGGTATAATTAATGGATTGGAGAAGAGTTTCATATGTACGATTGAAAACGCAATTTCTATTCCACAGCATTCATTAATTAAAGATATATTTGTAGAAAAAACTATTTATTTAAAGAAGGTACTTATAAATGTAATATTAATTTAACATAAATGTAAAAATTATGTAAGAGAACTTCAACATTAATGTAACATGAATGTAACATTTACGTAAAATTAACGTAGCATAAACCTCACAGGGATGCAACAGAAGCCCAATATTAATGATGCATTCCTGTTGCATTTATATTACATTAATGTTACGTTTGTATTATAATTTATTGTTAAATTCTTTTTTAATTCCTGTTAGATTAATGCTACATTCATATAATATTCATGCCTGTAATATTTAATATTTATGACAATAATGTTACATTTAGGTTCTACCGATGTAACTGGAATGTAACAGGAGTATAAAATAATTGTATAAATGAAAAATGAACGCAACGTGAATGTATCCTATACGTAACATGAACGTAACATATTAAAACTGTTTCATTACCATAAAATAATCATGAAATAAACTTCATTTTGAAAAAATATATTTCCACGATTTTTAAGTTATTTATAAAAGATTTCTAAACATCGCTCTCTTTGCTAGGACTTTCGGGTTTTTTTAAGGACTCAGTTGTGGATTCTGATCCATTTAGAGAATCTGGTTCTTTAACATCCCAGTCTTTTTCTTCGAAATTTATTTCCGGTCGATTCGGAAGTGGCTCGTGCGTGTAATACACACCATCATATGTGCGACGTTTTCTCGCAGTGCCACCAATACTCGAATTCGAATCGCTTATGGGAGAAAGGGTTCTATCATAGGATTTCAAAGGTGTAGCTTGTCGCGAGAGAGTCGAATCGTTTACAGAACCGCGGTCGGAAAATCGCCAGGATTTTGTCGAACTCCCTTGTTGCTGATTTTTTCTTATGCAAGCAAAAATACCTCCCGCGCATGCCAGTGCAGGAATTAAAAAGGCACTCATGATACCAATTGTCGTCCACGCTGTACGCTGTGAGTACTCGATTTGACCTACATTTTTCGGATTCTTTTATTTTTAAGGGTGTTGGAACCAAGTTCTAATCAAAAAATTCGATTTCTTCATTTTACTTAACAAATATTAAAATTGGAATTTTTTCCCTCTGTATAATTAAGCAATTTTTAACTAGAATTTTGCGCACAGAGCAAGAAAATATCTAATTCAAATATTTTTTAAATAAAATGAAATTATTTAATTTTGAAGTTGGATTTTGAATTCTTCGTTTTATGCAAAAAGTATCGAAATTAAATATTTTTTTGCTTTGCACGCAGTTTTATATTTGAAAAAAGATTAACGCTGCTGAGCGAAAAAATATTAATCTATAATTTTTGTTGAGTAAAATGAAGAATGAAATTTTGAGCTTAACACTTGGGTCCAACACCCTTAAGTAGATGAAATTTTTAGGAGTAAAACATTTTAGGAATTTTAATCATTTCAGTACCTATTGTCATTAAAAAAGGTAAAAAGGACATTTTTTAATTAAAAATAAATAGATAAATAGGTGCCAACTTTAAATGAAGTTTAATGTACAAAATGAAAATATTTAATAATTTGACTAAAAGGAAAAAAAAGGTGGATCTCCAATCTGAGTCAATAATTAAATTAACGATTCAGGAGATATTCAAAGGAGTTTAAAAGAATTTTAAAGAGATCTAAAGAGACAGACTTAATTCTAAAGAAACCAAAAGAACGTTAAAAATCAAGAGCAATTTAATAATATTCAAAGAGAATTGAAGAGAATTTTAGAGGAATTTAAGAAAATTTTGTGCGAATTTCGAAAAATTTAATGAATTTGAACACATTTTAGGTGATTTTAAGGAATTTCAAGGACTTTTAATCGATTTCAAATGATTTAAAGGATTTTCAAGCATTTCAAAAGTTTTCGAAGAATTTTAATAGGACTCGCGATCACCATAATTTAAAAAAAAATTTAATGTTAAAATATTCTTCCTAAATTAAATATCTGAAGTCATAAATTAATTTCTAGCTCCCTTATTTTAATTGTCTGCCCTATTAAAAATTTAATTAACTTGAATATAATTAAGAAAGGTTAATAGGTTATTGATTTTATCATGACTTTAATTTAAAAATATTTTAATGCTTCCTAAATTAAATATGAGAAGATTAAAATTTTTAATTTCCAACCGTAATAAAACATAATTAAATTACCATTAATTTAACGAGTCTCCTCTATTATAAATTTAACTTCAATATTGAAAATATTTATTTTATTAAATTTCTTTTCACCAGCTAGGGAGTGAATATTTTTAAAATAAATAGGATAAAATACTTACGTAAACATTCCGTGTATCCATACTCGGGAAGGTCCCATTTTCCGTTAGGCTCGCACGTCCTACGTTGATCTCCAATCAATACAAAATCCTGGTTACATTCAAATGTAACTCTTGTTCCAGGTACAAAATAAAAATTGCTTTTTCGACCAAAACGCGGGGTTTCCAGAATTCCGCAAGTTATAGCTGAAATGGTACAAATATTTCGTAAGATTCATATTTATAAGTGAGACTTATTAGGTATAAAAAAATGAAATATTCTTAAGAAAAAAATCAGGAATAAAAGAAAAAAAGTAACGTACTTTAAATAAAAATTAAGGAAATCAATTACAATTTATAGCATTTTCATTACATTTATGTTTCATTTATATAACACTTATGTAATATTTATATATAATACGAACTTAACATAGATGTATCATGAATTAACATGAAAGTAACTTGAGTATGTAACGTGGATTTAACAACAATGTAATATATATGTAACGTAAGTGTAACATAGATGTAACAGGAAAGTAACATTAATGTAAAGTAAATGTAACAGGAATATACCATGAATATAATATAAATCAAACTGGAGTGTAACATGCATGCAACATGAATTACATGTATGTAACATGAATATAACATGCATGCAACATAAATATAACATGTATGTAGCATGAATATAATAGGAATATAACATGTATATAAGATGAATATAACATGTATAATGTGAATGTAAGAAATTATGACAACTGTTCCATTTTACTCTAATATTTTTATACTAGAAAAAATATAAAAAAGAATAATTATTATGTAAGAAAAAATAGAAAAATAAGGGTACAAGAAAAATAAATAAAATGAAAATTAGAATAAATGGACTCACTTCTTTTAGAATTTGCCTCCTTAATACTTTTCCAACTGTTGTAGTAGTTTGTTGTAAAGTGTGCAAGATCTCGATTGAGAGTCATTGCGTAGTCATACTGGCATTGATAATTATCGCCGCAAAAATCATGGGCATTTTCTCTTTCGACGGTCCTAAATTGGCAAAATGTTTTTTTTTTTAAATAAATTTAAAAAGAGATCATTGAAATTTGATCACAATGCATTTAAATCGAATGGGGATCAAAATAAATTTTGGAGAGCAAAAATTCGCAATTTGAGACGAATATATTTCAAACAAATCTCGTTTCTCTTTATAGGCTCGGGTGAAAATACACAGACCATGAACTGGAACATCATGCAATAAAAAAAAGAAGTAAAAACTAATTGTTCATTTAGAAGAAATATCCTATTTTTTATTATATGAGTATTTAGTACTATAGTCCATTTTTACTAAAACTGTCATTTTAACTCCGTCTGAACAAAAGGAAGGCAAATGGCCTAGTTTTGACAAAAAATATTCACTATTGCGAGCCTAAAGTTAATATTACGTAACATTTACGTAACGTGAACATTATAGTGATTGAACATATATTTAATGTGGACACTACACTTATTTAACATTTATGTGACATGAATATAACATTCATGTAGTATATTCTGAATTAAAAATGTTTGCAAGTAAAAAGAAATTTTTTCTAAAATTAGAGAATATTTCACAACGATATTTTAGGACAAAAAAAAATGTGAATCTTACACCTAAAAACTGTACTAATATGGTAGGTAGTTAAAACTTCGAATATACCACTCATGAAAGGAGTTCAGTGCGTAAAAAGTTGAGCTTGTGACGTTAATTCTTTGGAATGTAAACATTTTTAAAATTATAAATTACCTATTATATAGTATATCATCTGCAGAACGTCTCCATTCTGGTTCAAATGTTCGGTTTGCGTAATAACTTGCCGTTTTACCAAACTCTCTAGTGAAGAGTGCTCCACCCTTATTAGGATCTTCCCGATCTTCAAGTAGCCAATTAATTGCAAAATCCTTATGAACGGTTTCAAAATTATTAAGATTACTAACTCCAGCTATGATGCCATCCGGATTTGTGAAATCATCGGTCATATCGTAACTCCAGTTGCCCATTAAGCCTCTCGTTTTATTCTTAAACATATAAATTTTAAGGGTTTTAATTTCTTTTTTAAAAAAATTCATTAAATTCACGAAATTTTTAATGAAACGACAGTGGTTGTCGTTGCCAAGGGAACAGACAAAAAAAATAGAAAGCATTTATCTTGTGTATCTGTTAAGGGTATTGGACCCAAGTGTTAAGCTCAAAAGTCCATTCTCCATTTTACTCAACGAAAATTATAGATAAATATACTTTCGCTCTATAGCGCTAATCTTTTTTCAAATATAAAATTGCATACAGAGCGAAAAAATATTTACTTTCGATACTTTTTGCATAAAAAGAAGAATTCAAAATATAACTTCAAAATTAAATATTTTCATTTTATTTAAAAAATATTTGAAATAGATATTTTCTTGCTCTGTGCGCATAATTCTAGTTAACAATTCATTAATTATACAGAGGAAAAAAATTTCAATTTTAATATTTGTTAAGTGAAATGAAGAAATCGAATTTTTAAATTAGAACTTGGCTTCAACACCCTTAATCTTTGACAATAGTTTATAATCCCTAATAATTTGTTTACTATTTTATTTTACCATGTAAGTCCAAGGAAGGTAAACTCTGGCACTCATGAATCCCTGATTCTCAACCACTTCAACTCCAGCTCCAGTATCAAACATGATAATAACTTCACTTTGATTGAGATTGTAAGTTGGTGTGTAAACAAGTACTCCCTTGAAATGTTGGAACTTCAGAGATGTTCGATCAAAGTAAACGCGTTTTCCGTCCGCCAAGACGTCTAAACGATAGCGCCATTGCGCATGTGTTGGCCTTAGTCGCACCTCGATTGGAACTGAATTATTTCCTCTTGCTAAAAAAAGTTCAGAAGTATTGTTTAATATTTTTAGATTTAACATTTAGATAAAAATTAGAAAAAATTCATAACAGTGCAAATAATAGGGGAGACCGTGACTATTCGCAACACGGGGCTATTCGGGACAAGGGGCTATTCGGGACAGTGAGGAAATAATATAGGTTGCGTCTTTATGATATCAAGAGAGCTTTGAAAGGTGTGTATAATTTTCAAAAAATTTTTGCGCATTCGCAATATTAAATAATAAAAAAAGTGTCCCGAATAGCCCCGATTTCCCCTACTTACCAACTACAGAAGTAAGTAATGTGGCCCTGACTTCCCCATAGAAATTATGAGGTAGTTGTTCGAAGCGACCCTGAATGTCCAATTTATCTTTTTGATTGTCAACTCGAACTAAAACGAACTCGCCCTTTCCGTTGAAAGTATATTCCAAGCCATCAAAAGTTGTAATGTGGGGATCGCCAAAAACTGCAGCTATTGCTGGTGACTGATATGCGACACAATCTTGGGAAGGACGTCTTTCAAATCTGAAGGTCTCACAGCCAATGGACTGTTCTTCTTGCCAAAGGCAACAAAGGTACATGGGCACCATGTCATGGAACCAATTACTGAGAGTTGGAACTTTGTTGGCTTCATTCCAAGGTAAATAACCTAGATTATGGGACCGGTGAGGTCGTGAGCCCCATTGCTGATCGTAAGTCAACATCAGGTACCCTGCCTTGTCGTAACAACACTGCTGTTCGGATCCATCAATACTGCGAATTTCAATTTTAATTAATTTAATTTTCAATTTTAATTTTACTTTATTATTCTTAAAAATCTTTTTCTCGAGTTTTATTTCAATAAAACAGTATTTTTTACCAATAGAAAAATTAATAAAACGGATCTATCTTAATAAATGGAAAGAATGGAAATCTGGGAAGAGGAAAAGAAGAAAAAGAAAAATGAGAAGAAAAGATTTGAAGATTATAGAAATAGAAGGGAAGAAGAATAATCATTTGGAAAAAAGACGATGGGAATATGGGAAGCTGGAAGAAGGTAAAATGGGAAGAGAAGATTTGATAACATGAAGAAGAGATAAAAACACAATGGAAAGATGGGAGGTGAAAAGAAGTGAAAATGAGAAGAGGAAACGATGGAAAGAGGAGAGAGAAAATGAAAATGAGGAGAAATATTGAAGAGAATCAGAGACGAAGGGTTGAACGAACAATGAAGAGAAGAAGAGATTTTAAGTTATGAAGAAATGACAAAGAAACTATGAAAAAAAAGACGATAGAAATATGGAAAGCTTGAAAGAAGAGAAAATGGGAAGAAGGGACGGTAGGAAGAAGAGAAGATCTGAAGCTGAGAACAAGATAAAGGAAGAGGAGAAGAGATATAGTGAAGGGAAGAGCAGACAATGAAAAGAAGAAAAAAAGGACGATGATAAGAAAAGAAGATTTGAAGATATGAAGAAGTGAAGAAGATACAATGTAATGATGGGAGCTTGAAAGAAGTGAAAATGAGAAGAGACGATGGAAAAAACGGACCAAGGAACTAAGGAAAGAAGAGAAGAAAAGACGATGGTATGATGAGAAGAAGAAAAGATTGGAAGCTGAAAACGACAATAGAAAAGACAAATAAAGGGAAAAAGTGTCGAAGAGAAGTAAATACGATGGGAAAATGGGAGCTTGGAAGACGTGAAGATGGAATCGAGGGATAAAAAAATGTTAAATAATTTCACTGACTTTGGGACTCCAGTTTTGACGCAATGTATGGCTCCCTTGTTATAAAAGCAGTCAGGATTAGAATCCTTGTCACAGTCGTAATCAGGCAGAAAGCGTCCTTTATCATTCAACGCGTGCTGTAAAGTACAAGGGCAGAGAGAGACTTCTGCAGCAAAATTCTTCAAATATCGATCGTGCATTATCCATTTATCGCAAAGCTTCTGAGGCCATTTATTTCCGTGAATTCTCTCCCACTGCGGACCGAAATACCATCCCAAGGGAATTGGCTTACTCCAGAGAACTCTGAAATGCATTTCATTAAATGCTTGTTTTTAATTAAGAAAATGGCATTTTTTGTAATAATTATTTTAATTTTGGAACTTAAACTTACGGAGTAATATCTAGTCCAGAATATTGGCTTGGATTCGTCAGATTAATTTGAATAAATCCAAAGTGCATGTCTTGATGGAAAAAGTTCTCGCGATTTCTATAATTGGCTGGAGTTAGTGTATAGACGCCTGTGTTGGTCGTCCCTTCCTGGAAATTGTATTTAATTGCCGTTAATAATTTTATTTACATATAAATATGGTTGTTAAAAATTTAATCAATTGTTTTTGTAATTATAGTCATCACCTCTAATATGTCGATATATTCTAGTTGTGGTGTAATCGTCGTTTCTCGATAACCCCAAAGTGATATTTGTACCCCAGCATTGAGATTGGAGGTTAAATTGTGTGCACTCCAGGTGAATTTGATTTCAGCCGGATTGCGTTCGTGTATCGCATTTGTGGAAAAAAATATTCTTTCTGTTGCAGTCGCTGGAGGCTCTGCAAATAATCAGGAAATTCTTACTCGTTACATAAATTTTATATAAATTTTACGTAAATGTTATAAAGATATGTAACATAAATGTAAAAAATGTTACAGAAATGAAACATAACAGTTACATGTGTTCCATATCTGTTACATAAATGTGAATATTTTCAAGATTCTAATGATTTCTTCCAAATATTAATACACGTTTTTTAAAAATTGAAAGGACGCTTACCAATGAAAAATTGTCCTTTCCAGTCATACCTCCCATTGCCAACAGAAATCGCGAAACGAATGTAACCCTCGGCTTTGACAAACGGTTGAATACAAATGGCCCGATTTCTATCAATGACGGTACCTACTACATCCTCCGTGTCGAAACGACACTTCACTTTATCTTCCTTTTCGAAGCAAGGACCTGTAATATTAACAACTGTTCCCCCGAGCATGTTTCCACTTTCGGGTGCAAAAACGAGAGGCAAGTGAGCTCCAGCTGTAAAACAAATTTATTAACTATTTCAAAATGTACTACGTTAAAAATATTATTATTACAGTATTGTTACATTTTTAAAAACTGGGGGTGCATGCAAATGCCCCAAATTCCATTTTTCATAAAATTTATATTCAAACTTATATTTCATCTAATAATAATGTGCTATAATTTTTAAGCCTCCTAATTTCACTGTGCCTTAATTTTTATTTTTCCGAAAAACTATTTGCCATAATTTTTATTATTCATAATTTTCATTTTTCATAATTTTTAATGTTCCTAATCGCTGTTTGATATATTTTTTTATTTAGATAATTTTTTTCCATAATTTTTATTTTTCCGAAAATCTATTTGCTATAATATTTATTATTCATAATTTTCATTTTTCATAATTTAAATTTTTCATAATTTGCATGCAACATAAATTCCAATTTTCATAATCGAACATCCGGTTAAATTTCTAGTTGTTGTTTACCATCTATGTCTAGTCAAAATGGTCGGTAATATAGATAAAGATAGCGCTTTTATATACCTCTTTTCAGTACTTACCGATATCTTTGTTGCAAGTCCCAAGCATGATTTTTTCGTCCAGCCTGAAAATATGACGACCTGGGAAACCGTTCGCCCATCCTCTGTGAACCAAGTCTCGAAGTGTAGAAGCTTGTGAATAGGGTTTATACTCGTAACTCTGAGTTCCGTTTCCAGCGTTAAAACCAATCTGTAAAAAATATTGTTAAATATTTGTCATCGAAATATATATTTGGTCACATTTTTTTGTCACAATACTACTTCCAAATTTAGCACGGACGCGAACCTTCGAATGCTCGAAAAGTCGGTAAATGTCGCCGCAAATGAATATTGAATTAGAATCCCTCTAATTTATTTAGTAAAATATGAGTATATTTATATAAATATTGCTTTAGTAGTGAGAAACTTCCCAATTTAGCACGAACTCGAACCAATGATTGATTGAAATGACTGTAACTATCGATAAGAAGAACCTTTGATAAACAGAGACCTAGTTTATCTCCTCAAAACTATAACTATTATAGCATATTTAAGCATATTATTTGATATTTAGAAGCATCTAAAAAGATACACACGAACTTCAGTGTAATCGAAATGTCGGTAAGTGACGGTAACAAAAACTATGGATAAGAAGAGATCTGCCTTACTTATTGAGAATTATAACCATTATAATTTGAAGTTGCAGAATTTAGCAGGGACACGAACCTTCGATTAATCGAGATGTCGGTAAATGTTGGTAATAGAAATCTTGAAAAATATGGCCTCGCAATTCTACTCCGAGTAATAACTATTATTTGAAATTACTTTACTATTTTTAGAAATTTATAAATTTAGCAGGGACACGAACCCTTGATTTCCCTAGCTGTCGATAAATGTCGGTAAAAATTAATACAATATAAAATAAAAATATAATATTTTTATAAATAAAAGTGACTTACAAATGCAGGTACTCCTCCCTCTCCACCTGTTGTATCACCTCCTGCCTCCGTGTGACTTGACCATTGAATTTCCAGATAATTAAAAATAGCGTAAGTGTAAACTTCGTCAGTTGCCAAAACCATTTGGAATGTGTTCGTCTTAAATAAGGAATTGTCTATTCCACCCGCAAAAGACATATTTTTCCAAGTGATTATAACTGCGTGCTTTGGGTTAAATGTATCTGCACCCACAACTCCTTCTCTAATGTCCCATTTTACTCTCTCATACATCTCTTTACCGAATTGATCGTTTCTTCCCTGCAAATCTCTTTCCATCCTATAATTAAGAACATATATAAATAAATTTATTTAAAACAGGGTTATTTAAATTTTCTCGATCAATATTTTCTTTAATTTTACAAAAATTTTTATTCATGTTCAGAATGAATTTCAATCCGATTAAGGGTGTTGGAGCCAAGTTCCAATCTAAAAACTCGATTTCTTTATTTTACTCAATAAATATTAAATATTAATATTAATATTAATATTAATATTAATATCGAAACTAAATATTTTTTCGCTCTGTACGCAGTCTTATATTTGAAAAAAGATTAGTGCTACAGAGCGAAAATATATTTATTTATAATTTTCGTCGAGTAAAATAGAGAATGGAATTTTGAGCTTAACATTTGGGTCCAACGCCCTTAATGCGGATTGAAAACTTCCTTCAGCTTAGATTAGAATGAAATTTATTTTTCTCCCACTTACCTGAAATAAACTCCGGGAGTTCGCTGATCGATATCAGTGGGTCGCAATCTACCAATTCTGCATTTACTGAAAAAGATCCCTATGAAACTAGGATCGTTCTTTTTTGGCCAATCTTTATTTGGAAACACTAGGGGATAAGTGTAGTGTTCTGGAGGGTCGCTGAATTCAAGGAAGCCATGCATGGATAACTAAAAATTTTTAAAATACAAATAATTTATATTAAATCGTATCTGTCGATATGGGGATCAGAGAGAAACTGATTAGACTCATTGAAGCTTCGATCACCGACAAAAAATCCAGTGTGCAGAAAATAAATAAATTACCGAAGGAACAAAAAAGAAAGTCTCCCTAGCGAAAGCTTCGGATTGAAATACATTCTGAATCAATCCGAAATTTTCCGAATCATTCCGCAATTTGTATCCTAACCAAACAGTTTCATTCCGATCTAATCCAAAAGAAGTTTTCAATCCGAATTAATCCGAAGCCCATTCAAAATCAATTCGAACCTTTAATCGGAATGAATCCGCCAATCCGAATTAATCAGAATTAATCCGCACTTTCAATCCGAATAAATCCGGTCAATCCGCATGAATCCGAGTTTATCCGAATTTTTTGGAATCATTTGGATTGGCCGATTTAATTGGAATAATTCGGATTGAAAACTTCCTTCGGATTAGATCAGAATGAAACTGTTTGGTTCGTATACAAATTCGAAAAAAGAATATTTCGGATTGATTTGGAATGAATTTCAATCCGAAGCTTTCGCTAGGGAAGACTGCTATGTATTATATTAATATTAATAATAAAATAATTAATATATTCTCACTCTTGTATAGTTGAAGCGGAAACCATAAAAGGGCAGTTGGAAGTTGAAATTCTTGTGGATTTGAGGCATTGAATTATGTATATCGGTTTGATAATCCCCCCTATCATTATCACCCCCCTTGTCGAAGAACCAATACATAAAGTTTGACCGTATCTTTCGCAATCTTTCCTCTGTCAAAACATACATCGCAGGTCCATTGTCATTATTGGGTGCATATCTATCTGCGTCTGGAGCTTCAGAATCTGATAATAATCAAAATAAACATATTTTTCATTACTTTTTTTTAAATTTTAATTATATTTCTTATCATCTGCAAACTTTTTCAACTCCCTTTTTCCCACTCTAACCGCCTTTTCCAACTTCTCTTTTACAACTATACCCATTTTTTTCCGCCCCCCTTCCCAATCCCTTTCAACCCCTTTGCTAACACACTCTTCCAACTTCCCAATTTTTGTAACCCCTGTCTCAATTTTCAATTAATTATTATTATACAATAGGTAGCTTTAATTATTTTTTTGATTTTGTAGGTATCGCTAGGGTATATTGGATATATATATATATATATATATATATATATATATATATATATATATATATATATATATATA
>CAJFCO010018493.1:368180-388710 GCA_904066015.1 Synergus gifuensis
AAATAAGAATTAAATTCAGCAGAATTTAATTCTCCACATATAGAAATGTGGAGGCCCCTTTGAAAATAAAAATTTTGCAGTTCATATAAATAGGAAATTTAAGAATGAAAAATTTTGAAGTTAAAATAACTTTGATCAATCCGAAAAATATAAGTGCATTAACTATAAATAAACCTGATTCGAAACATTTCAATTTCATTTAATCTTCATTTGATTAATTTAAATTATAATATTTCTTATCTTTATACTGAAAGTAGAACTGAAGAAATAATTCTGTACGTTTTTCAGTTTTGGTATTAAAATGAATGAAGGTTGTATCAACATTTATGTTGACATTCAAAATAATATATAATTATCAATATTGTTATTAATATTAGTATTATTATTAATTATTATTAATTATTATTAATATTAATTAATTGTTATTATTTAATATAAAGTCCAAATATTTGAATAGAGAAAATTAGTGATTTTTCACTGATAACTTAGTTTTTTTAAAAAAATGCTTCAAAATTGGGTATAGAATAATTTTAAATTGAAAGTATCAATAATTCACATTTTTTAAATTTGCTAAACTGCTAAAGAAAATTAAATTATCAATGCAGGTGTGAACAAAACAATTTTTATGGTTTCTGTGATACCTATACAAAGTGAATCAATTCATTACGAAAGGTGTACTCCGAAGCATGATTCATTGTCGATTCATGTGGAAGTGAGTAACTGATAAAAGAAGATAAAACACGCTACATTCAGAGTTGTCATATAGAATACTACCGAATTTAATCACGAAAGATAAACAAACCGAGATACACAGGTGCGGCCTTTCAAAATCTGGAAAAATTGTACTTTCAATCCAGCTCTGTTTTCATCAATTGCATTCTATTTTAATTAATATATTAAATTAATTAATATTTAATTAATATAATAAATATTTTTTAAAAATATTAATCTTTTCGATCTATTGTTTTTTACAGTCAAGTTTTATTTACATAAAAAAAATAATTGAAAAAACAGTTTATCATATTTAAATTTTTATTTCTCGATTTTTTCAGTTTTTTTTTTCTACCATTACGAGATCATTATTTTTAACGTCAAATGGGACACACCTATTGATAACTTTATCATGATAACACTTACCGTATCTCACATATTTTCCGTTGGTTTCACCATTCATGCGACTCGAAATCTCAGAATATGAAATTTCTGATCCTAGAGGGACAGAATCTGTTTTCGGTAAATCCGATGTTCCTGGATTTTCAGAAATTGAATTCTCCAAGTCATCATCAACTTTTAATAAAGGTTCTCCTATTTCTGGCTCCTTTTCGTCTAGATCTTCTAATTCTGAAGCCACAGATTCGTTTTTTGGATCGGTATTAGGACCCTAACAAAAAATTCGACTGTCATTTTAATTTCTTTATTGTTCATTAAAATTTCCATATTTTAAACACTTGATTATAAAATAAAAATATAACCGTGAAATATTTAATAAATATCAATATTATCTCGTTTCAATAATAAATTATTTTTTAAAGGAAAAAATAAAACATGAAAAAATGTTCCCAATATTTTTCTTTTCATTTACTTAAAATCAGATATAGATTTAGTTCTTGATTTTGAAAAGTAAAAGAGCCTTTGTTTCGATTTTAAATTTAATCAAAACGAAATTTTTATTTTTATCATAAACTTCAATTTTTTAAAACAAAAACAAATTCCGATCCAAGAAAGTCGTTTTTTCATTTCAGCAAATCGAAACAGATGTTTTGTTCCATTTTATTGAAATACAGAAAATTATTTCCCATCGAAAGTAATTTCTAAATTCCCACAGAATAATCCAAAATCAATGAAATTTGTTCACCGGTTCAACATGATTCGGTATGAATGGATCCTGGTTTTCCGATGAAATTTGAAAATGATCTTCAAATAGGTCGTTTTCGCTTTGAGCTGACACGTAGAAAATGTTTATCACCAAGAAAAAATTCAATAGTAACATAATATCACCAAAAAACCTTCGCGGCTTTTGAGTCCGCATTTTCACTAATTAAAAAAAATATTTAATTGTCTTTCTAGATGAACCATTAGCACAATATCTAAAGAGAAACTGAAGTGAGAATTTGGGTAATAGAGAATGATAACGGTGACTGATATCATCGACTCTCCTACGAGATAAGGGGCTTATCTTTAACGTTTACTCCAACAGGTATGTGAACGTTTATAACTCGAGAAGACCCTTTGACCTACTTTTTAAATAAAGGGCGGAGCGAATATTATAATTGAAGTAAGATTTGAATGGTGGCTGAACAATTTCGAAAATTAAATTCCCGGAAAATTAAATGCCAAATAATAAAATACCCGACAGTTTAAAATATTGTCAAAATTGAAAATTCTCAGCACCAGAAAATTCCCGAAATTTAAAATTAAAATGTACAAATTTATATAAAATATTACAAAATATATATATTTTTTTTCAAACAGTATGTTTTATTAAATTTTTCAAAAAAAAAAAATAAATAAATAAATAAAAATAAAATTTTCAAACGTCGCAAAAATGTATTATATAAAATCATACAAATATACATATTATAAATATATATTCTCGAAATAGAAAATTCCGGCCATTTAAAATTTCCGGTAATTAAATTGACAGTCGAGAATGATTTAACCGCGATGGGATGTGAAAAAAAATATTTGCGAAAAATTCACAGTTGTTTTTTCAACAAAAGGAAAATTTTGGGGAGTGTCCCTAAAAATCAAAGGAACTTCATATTTTTAGCCACCATACTAGACACACATAAACACCACTACTCAGCGAAAAAATATCTATTTACCTATAATATTTGTTTTCGATGTTTTTATACAAATCAATATCTGATTATATCTTATAAATCAATCAAGAAATTAGAGGAAATTATTAACAATTTATCAAAATAAGTAGCATTACTGCTTTTTACATGAAGACAGACCGAGGATTATAAAATATATAAAATAAAAAGGCATTATTTCTAACTCGAATATGTACTTATATTGTCACGATTTCTTTATAAGATTACATGTATTCTACAATTTCCGTTTGTTGTATTATATGTCTCTGTATCTCTCCTTCTCACGATTGACATGCGTTTTTGTGTAAACTCTGTCAGTGGTACGCGTCGAACACAAACCAATGTAGACTGCACGAATTAAAATGTTTCAAAATGTGGAAATGCATCGAAAAAAATTCGAGGCTCGCTTCGTTCACTGAAAATTGTCCGAAAATATCCAGGGCTGAGCGGAGCGAAAGCACTCGTAATGGGATATTCGCTAGTACTGTGTCGCGTGTATGATTGGGGTGTGCTCCTCAACGATTACGAGGACGATGTATTCTCCCCGTTGCTCTCGAGGTAGCCGCCGGATCCATTCACGACAAACGACGTCCCCAAACCGTACAAGTGACCGCAGTATTTTGCGTCGTCGATGTTGTCTTCGAAAAACATCTGAAAGCAAAGAAAAACATATTTCAATATTTCGAAACACTGACAAACATTTTCAACAATTTTGAGAAAACGAAAAAAAAAAAAAAAAATTAAATGAGTTTCGAGAATTACAAAAAATACCAAGAGATTTCAAAATAAAAATGATTTAGAGTGATATAAGATTTTAGGTTTAATTTCGCAGGAATTAAAAAATATCGATACATTACAAAAACTTTCGAGTGACTTCTGGAATTTCAAGAAGTTCGAATAACTATTGAGAAACCTTCCTCGACTTATTTATCGCCGATTTATGAACTTTTTAAAAACTTGTTAAAGGACCAGGCACAAAATGTACATGCCTTGATTGGCCGCATATTGCCTAATTCCAGCACATTTCTTGCCTTTATTGGGTAGATATTGACAACATTCTGGACATATATTGCCTTTATTTTCTGGATATTGTCTAAGACTTGCACATATGTAATTTTCCTTCATTGGCTAAATATTGACAGCATTTTGTCATTAGTTACCTTCATTGGCCGGATATTGGCTAGGTCTTGCTTTTATTAGCTGGATAATGACTAAATCTCACTGATGTGTTTCCATCATTAGCTATATACTGATAATATCCTACTCATGTCTTGCCTTGATTGGTCGTATATTGTTATTGCCTATTCCAGCTCATTTCTTGCCTCCATTCTTGCTGGTTATATCTTGCCTTTATTTTCTGAATCTTAACTAAGCTCTTCTCTTGTCTTGCTTTAATTGGCTATAATTGATTACATCCTGGTCATTTCTTGCCTTTATTTGCTGGATATTTACTAAGTCCTGTGCATATCTTGCCTTTATTGGCTAGATATTGACAACATCTTTCTCTTGCCTTCATTGGTTCTATATTGATTTCCTCTTCAAATCTCGTCATTATTGACTTAATATCAACAATAAATGATAATTTCACATTGAATGTTCTTAAAAAATGACTTCTGTGTTGAGAACTACAATTTTACGAAGTTTAATCAAAATCGACTGAAAGACATTTCATGTACATTTTGTACCTGGAATGATTAAATTTGTCTAATTTTAAAAAATAGCTTTATAAATCGTCTTACCTCTCTCATCTTAAAAAATACCATGCCAGTCAATAGGGAATCGGAACCTGCTTGATGTTGCGGCCCCACTCGTTGAAGCTCCAATTGCTCAGCCACTTCTTGTAAACCTCCCTTCAAATTTTTACACGATTTCATAAGGTACTGAAAGGAAAAATAATTTGAAAATCGTTAGTTAGCGGTTTAATAAAAAGAGAAAAGTATTAATATGCTATATAGGAGTGTGAATGAAAAGTAAGAAAAGAAATTCAATTAAATAAAAGTGAAGTAAATTTGAAGAGAGGAAACTGGTAATAATCAGATATTATTTTCAGTCACAGATATTATTTTTTAATTTCTCACTTTAACGTCGTAAATCGTCGGAAAGTATATCCTAAGCAATTCGAAGAAGTCACTCTCCTCTTGAGGAAGATTCTGATCAGTAAGGAGTTTCAGGAGGTATCCAAAATCGTAACCGGAGTGAAACGACAACCACTTTATGTCTTCCATGAGCACGATGCCCGATGTCATTAATAGTTCCGCAAAGTCTAGGGGATTGATTCCCTCTTCTTCGTGCTTCTTAAATTGTATACCACTATTTTGCAGCATATCTATACTATCCTGTGCGTACATGTCCTCTCTAAAATAATAATCAAACAAAAACAGTTTCACATTAAAGGGGAGGTAAAGTCATTAGAGATTGGGAAAGTTTTTATTTATTTTTTTTTAAGGAAAGGGCAGTAGGTTTAGTCCTAGGGAAAGTTAAATTTGTTATGCATATAAATAAACATGCAGAAAGTTAAAAATTCTTGAGCTGTACGGAAAAGTTAATAAGATAGTTAATTTAGAGTAATTTACAAATATACCAAAAAGGGGTTTTTAAAAAATTGTGGACAAGGGGTTTTGGAAAATAGGCTTGAAAAGTAAGGGATTTAAATTTAGAAGCGAGGCAAATTGAAAGATTAAATTATAGAGAAACATTGACAGCGAGATTAGAAGTTTAAAGGTTTTCAGAGTTTGCAAAATTGAAATGAAACTTACTGAAGATTGAATTTGAAATTAAATTGCCAGGTTGTGTAACTTCCACCTGGCGTGTTACCCGTCTCATCCAGGAACGTAAGACCGAGTTGTATAATCCGAAGTAAATCTACATTACAGCGTAAAAGCTGATATTGATAGTCTGCGCTCGTTCTGAATTCCCCTGAAAAGATGTGTGTCATAATGTAATTTAAATATAGACATCTGAGATAACAGAATAAGTAGGGTGTGTTTCTTATAAGGGTTGTCTAGACATTGTGGATAAGATTCGTTTCTTTGTGCTTCTCTAAATACATTTATTATACCATTATTTTCAATATTTCCAAACGCTGACTTGTTAAAGTCTTATTTCTGTATTTCAGAAAATTTTATAATCGGAAAAATAACCAAAAATACTACTTTAATTCCCAACAAAAAATTTAATAGTTGAATTTTCAACAAGAAAATTAACTTTCAATAAAAACTTGTTAATTTTTCAACCAAAAAAAATGGATTATCAACTAAATTTACTAAATATAGAAATTTCCTATGATAAAAAGATGATTTTCAAAAAATAGTTGAATTTTGAACCATATAAAAGGAGAAAAGAGGATTTTTCTTGACGGCAGAGAAGAAAAGAGGAATTCTTTTTTTAAAAAAAGGGAAACCAGGGGAATAGTGGACAGTAGGATCTCAGCTGAATTAATAAATATTTACCGATGGGCCTTGCGACGACACCGGGGAATTCTGTGTCCATAGCTATATATTGATACTGTTGTACGACTTGGCGAATCGCACGAAATTCTTCCTCCAGGTTGTGACCCCAAACATCTCGAATTCCACATTCTTCATTACTAGGCAGGTTGGCCCCACCTTTACCGCCTCCACCTAAAAAAATAGCTATTTATGTTACAAGTGCGGAAAGTTGAACATTCCACCAGTGTGGAGTTTGTAATACGAGACGAAGGCGAGTGCGTTCGCCTCCGTCTCGTATTACAAACTCCACACGAGTAGAATGTTCAACTTCCAGCACATGTCACACACAATATTTTTTGCAAAAATTGCATGAAAAAAGCCACATTCCGTGTCCTTAAAGCGTACTGGAAATTCCTCACTTGAGTTGTCCGGCTACGCCGCGTGATAGCGCCACATGCCGTATGAATATTAATTCCCGACTAACTCACAAGCGCTCGTAAATGATTCAGTGTGGGAATATTCCCGCACGCTATTCTCAGAGTAGAGGAATCTGGAATTTTCCGCACGCTTTATGGACACGGAATGTGGCCATTTTCATTCATGTGTTGCAAAAAACATGTATTTCTAGAAAAATCTCTATTTTAATCAACCACAGTTAACTCTATCTAATCGTTTTTTTGGTTTCCTCTCTTTGTATAATATAATAAATAAGCGTCTACGCTCTCTCAATTAAGAATAATTTACTTTGATTTTGAGAGCGAATGACCAAATTTCGACGAAAGCCAAGTAATCTCTGGTAGAACTGCACCTTCCAGTTTCTCTGACAATGAATTCTTCGTAAATTCTCTGAAAATTCGCATCTTTTCTTCGATCGAGAGCGACTGCACATTTTTCAAGAGCTTCAAAACGCGAATTGACATATTCTACTTCTTTTTTCTGATATTTTTTCTTTTGTGAAGTGTCCACAAGTTTCAATTTTCTTGTTTTTTCTGCGGTTTATCTACTTTTCTGATCCTGTAATAGGTGGCACACAGATTTTTTTTGAGCGAATTGATTTTTTTAATTTAAAGAATTTCTCGTAATCTTCTAAATTCTTTCAGATTCTTAACAAAGAACTTACGTTATAGTTTTTTAAGCTTCTAAAAATACCTCAAAAGTATACAAATTTTCTATAAGTTTCTTCTTAATTTTATCAATTCGTTCTTGCGCCATTACTTAAAATCTTCAACACAAATCCTTTTCAATTTCTTAAAAGGTTCTACAACCACTAAAAATCTTCTACATTTGTGAAAGTTTAAACTAATTTTAAAGAAATTTTTAAAAAATATTTCTTAAAAGTTTCTAAATTTTCTCGAATTTCCCTTCAAATGTTTTAATTTTCAAAAACCTTTAAAATTTACATAAAATGTTTTCAAATTCCATTCAATTCTCTTAAAATGACTTTACTATTTTTATAAACTGAAACAATCTCTCAAAATATTCTAAGTTCTTTCGAATTCTTAAAAAAAAAAAATTGTTTCTTTTCTTTTAAACTTCTAAACAAACACTCCTGAAAAATCTCAAATATCGAAGTAACAGATTTTTTTTACTTTCTTGCTAATTTACCATTTCGAAAAACATGTAAAATTTAATTGTTAAAAAAAATTAAACGAAATCTTTTTAACAGTTTCGAATCTTAATTGTTAAAAAATAAATAATTGAATTCAAATTTTGAAATAAAAAATGAAATTGAAACGATTAAATAGAATTTTTTTTCCTGAATAAAGTTATAACCATCGAATAAATAAGATTACACAATTTCTAAATACATATGTAAAATTAATTTAAAATTCATTTCCCTTTCTATTTTATAGTGAAAATCTTAACATATTCTTATATTATATAAAAAAATGAAGTTTTCATGTCTTACCTGTTGCAGAAGGCATTAGTAAAGCTTTATGATTCTGTAAAAAACAATCCTATGAACTATTTTCTGCACAAAACTCTTGACGCCTTCACATCACTGAAATAAAATTAAAAAATTTTTTAATTTCAATATTTAAAGTTTAATAAAATATTATAATTTGACATAAAATATCAAATATTTTTGAAGATTTTAATGCACAAATTAAATTGAATTAAAGGGAAATTAATAAAACTCTGAAAAACATAATATTTATCATAATTAATGTTATTAGCTATAATTCACGTTGTTCTAAATTAAATAATTCGAAATTTTAAATCTTCCAAATTGAATTATTCTAAAAAGAATGTTCAAAATGAAATACTTTTGAACAGTTGAAGATTTGAATTGCAAAATTAAAACTTCAAAAATGGAAAAATTGAAATTATAGTGTTCAAAATTGAATAATATATTAATAATAAATTGAAGCTATAGTGAGGAAAAATCAATAATTCAAATTAATTCATTTTTTTTGCTATTATAAAGGATGTGTACAAAGCGAAAAAATATATAATTTTAATCGTGATTTTAATACTTTTTTTAGAAAAATGAGACGAGAGTTTTGAGATTACATCTCGGATTATTCGTTTTAAGGATTTTAAGCAAAAAATATTAATATTTTCCGCTCTGTAGCCACATTTATATTTTTTTGAAAAAAGTATGTAGATGAAAAGAAAAGAGTTTAAGAGTAGATCGAAAAGATATTTATTCTAATAATTATTGAGAAAAATAGGGAAAATTGAACTATATCTCAAACAAATTAATCATTATATTCAATTTATTATATCTTTAGATTGACAATAATAATTAAAATTAGAATAAAGCACTGGCTCGTCAAATTTGAAATTTTTCAAATACCGCTTTTATTTACATAATAATTCTTAAATTAAAATATCTATATATGGAAACATTATTTTGAAATCGTTATTATGGAGGATGAGTTAAATTCGAACATATATTAAAATTAAAACTTTCCTTTTTCCGAATAGAGAATATGTTAAAACAGCTCAAAATGAAACCGAAAGTTAATTCCTTTGTCTCAATAACTTTTCCTGACACATAAACAATGTTTTCTTTTTTGTAAAAGAACCTAAGTATTCTTTTCAATTTTCCAGCGGAAAAACTTTCTCAAGCCTCAAAAATTCGACTTTCTGAAAGCCAGATCTTGTAAAAACATTCGGTAATTTCTTGGAAAGTAAAATTCACTCAAGTGGAACGAAAAGAACGTCTCTATTCAATTAAAATTGTCAAAAATTGGAGCAAAGCGGATTTCCTTTAAGGTTATGAATTTTTCTCAAATTTGAGTCATGAAGTTCTAAAACTTAGGATTCTGAAAAATAAAGCTATGGAGCATATTTTTAGCTCTTAATATACTTACTAAGCACTCAAAATTCTTCAGAATTTCAATATTTTACGTTGACAGGAAGAAGAGGTTAGTTTCGAGTTTCAGATCAATCAAAACCATGAAGTAGATCAGAACAACCAACAGCATCAATCGTAATGTGTGTTTGTCTTTGTCATAAAATTCACAATGTCACCAACTGTTGAAAGAAGAAAGAACTAAGGCTAGAGCACAATGGAGAACTAAACCTATTACCTATAGTTCTGTCCTTTTCTATCATATTGCCCTATCTCTTTTGCGGTCGCGTGACAAGAAAGATGGAGCTGTTTGTTTTGCGCTTTGCATTTTGCGCCTGCATGGGATTCCACCCTTAGCCAGGGTTGTGCACGTAATATACCTTAGGTAAATTACATAAGGTTTTTTACGTAATTTACGTACGTATATTACATCCTGAAGGTGCAGTCCCATGTCGGCAGAAAACGTCCGCGTAAAACTGAAACTCATGAGAGTGAAAGAGACAGACAGATCTGCCTATCTCTGTCACTCTCATGAGATTCTGCTTTACGCCGACGTTTTCTGCCGACATGGGACGGCACCTTGAGTTTTTTACAAAACGTAATATACGTTTTCAAAATGGCGCCAGAGCATCTGATTAGTTGCTATTAGCGCGCAATATTCAAAAAGTGAGGATATGTTTTTTCTTTCTATTTTTTCTTATGTCCGCCATCTCTTTTTACATTTATGACGTTTTTTACGTATATTACATTTTTTACGTATAATACGTCAAAAACCTCGAGTGACGCGTCACAAGCCATCCCTGCCCTTAGCCATTACATATGAAGAGAGTTTCAGATTCTCCCGCAAAGGCGCTGGGGTGCAATAATTATTAAGCGGGAAATTCAAATTGGTATTCTAGAAACATTAAACAGAAACATTAACATCTCTGTTTCCACCATATAAATTAGAGAACGAGATCCGATAAAGGGTAGAGCACAATGGAGAACTAAACCTATTACCTATGGTTCTGTCTTTTTCTATCATATTGCCCTATCTCTTTTGCGGTCACGTGACAAGAAAGATGGAGCAATACGATAGAAAAGGATAGAACCATCATTAGGTTTAGGGAATAGGTTAGTTCTCCATTGTGCTTTAGCCAATAGCGGACTTGTAAAATCGTGTTGACAAGTACATAACCTCACTTTTTAAATATATAATAATTATTAATAATTCCGTTGAACGCGTTCACAAAGTGTCTTTTCTGCGATAAGATGTTAAAAAATACTTATGCCGTACCGCTATATGTAAAATTTTTAAGGTTATAAAACGAAATGTGAATACATATGTATGTCGACGCCATCTTGAAAACTTATATTACGTTTTGTAAAAAACCCAGGACGTAATATACGTACGTGAATTACGTAAAAAACCTCATGTAATTTACCTAAGGTATATTACGTCCACAACCCTGGATAAAGGTCTCCCTTATTTTGAAATTCTATCGTTAGGGGGCGTCAATTCCTGAAACTGTCAAGAAAACAGCTGTCAAAAATCAATAAAAATATGAAATAAATAATCAGAAATTCTAGGATAAATGGTAATATTTTTTATAGTTGAATATCAAAGTTTGACATTGTCGGAATCATGAGTTCCACAGAATCGATCAAACGTTCAATGGTAAGTAAAAAGTTTCTCGGGACAACATTTTTGATAAACGAAATTAACCTACTATAAAACATATATTTTAACAATCTTGTATACAAAAAATATTCCAGAAAATTATAACTTTTTATTAAAAGATAATTTTTTACCTAACATTGTTTTCAATTAACCAATTTTCTAAATTTATCTTACTTTTAAATTGAGGTTAAGAAGGTCTAGAATCTTGACAAAATAATAGAAAAATTGCAAACAATTTAATAAATCGTTGTAATTAATTTTCGATAAGTATATTTATGGTTTTTTTTATCTTTGTGGATAAAAACCTAAATTGTGACTTACTTTTTAAAAAAATTCGTTTAATAAGTCGACTAAAAAATTTCAGTTGAAATTTTTTACGAAATTTATTTTGTAAATGTTTTTTCTAAAATTGTACGAAAGCTAATAAAATTCTGCGTCTAATAAGTCAAAGGGCAAGTTAAAATCTGTATTTTATAAAAAGATATTGACAAAAATTCTTAAATGTCGATGTTTTAAAAAATGTTAATAACTCCGAAAATACCTCGTGAATTTTCAAATGAAGATTATGCTCCAAACGTGGATAAAAAAAATAACAAATATTTTAATAGATTTTACTACATTTTATTAAAATATGGTATATTTTAATTTTTGAAAAATTCTTGTAAATAACTATGGATATTTCAATTTTTACAATTTTTCTGTACAAGTTTGAGCCTATGGCAGAAGCTAGGAAATTAATTTTAAAAATATTTGAATGCGTACACAAAAACTATGAAAATTTTTGTTAAAAATGAGAACAATTGCTTTTAAAAATAATTAATATTTTCGGAGTTACTAACATTTTTGTAAACATCGAAATTTGAGGTTTTTTGACAATATCATTTTATAAAATAGAGATTTTAATTTCCCCTTTAGCTTAATAGACGCAGCATTTTATTAGCTTTAGTACCACTTTGGAGAAAAATTTTTCAATTAAATATAAAAATTAAAGAACTTTAAGTAACTGTTAAAAAATAGACATGCCGACAATTTCCAACGGTATTGTATACATATATTTTTTATGGAAATACGGACGAAACTTTTAATATGAATTCTAGGTAGAAAATGTACGAATGCTCGACAAGTACAGTAATAATCATTCAATTGGAACGCTTTATCTCACTGTCACGCATTTGATATTCGTTGACCCAAACGAAAAAAAACAAATATGGGTAAGTTATAAAACTCAGAGATAAAGAGAATTTTATCTTTTGACAAACGGCTTTTCAGAAATAATATTTTTTCTCCTTCTAAAAAATGTTTTTTATCCTAGGTTTTGAATACACATATCGCAAATGTAGAAAAATTGCCTTTATCGACAACTGGCTCCCCGTTACTCATAAAATTTAAGAATTTTTTAGTTATTACTTTCGTTATTGCCAAAGAACGCGACTGCCACGACGTCTACCTCACCTTACTTAAACTCTCATCGCCAGGTAAATAAAAAATATCTATGTAAAATATGATTTTATTATGATATAATTTTCCTTTTGTTACAGTTTATTGAAAATTTCAATTTTTCCAATCTTAAAGGTTGATTCATTCTAATTTTGAGCGGCCTTTTAAATTAAACACTTTCATGGTATCTCTGAAAAATCTTAGTAAATTAAATGCTGAGAATGGTTATACAGGGAGAAGATTAGGGGATTAGGGGCCTGTGGCACGATATTTAAGGGCCCGCTCGAAAAAGCACCTAGGGCGTGCATTGCCGTTAAAGGCATGGATGCCCTATTGGTGCCGAAATTGTGCTCGGAAGACCTCGTGGTTATTAGGACGAGTCTCAGGGGCAGAAGGGGAGAACGGCTGGAGGTTTACATAGCGTCGGCCTACTTCCCAGGGGATGATGCTGCAACTGGACCCCCACTGCTTGAAGTGGAGGATCTGGTGCGGCACTGTTATAAAAGGAGGATCCCGCTAATCTTAGGATGCGATGCAAAATCACACCACGTGGTGTGCGGAAGCACGGATACCAATGAGAGGCAGGGACCTCTTGGAATTTCTAGCGGGCACGGATTTAGAGGTATTAAATCGATGTAATACTCCTACCTTCCAAACCAAAAACAAGAAGGAGGTACTTGACGTGACGCTTTGCTCAAGGGGGCAGGTTGACAAGGTGAGAGGCTGAAAGGTGTCTGCGGAGGAATCACTTTCGTACCACAGACAGCTTGTCTTTTGGCTGGCCCTCAAGAAGCCGGAGGTAAGCTGAAGAGGGAACCCTAGAAATACCAAGTGGGGGCCCTTCAGAGAGGAACTCCGAGATAGACTGGGAGATTTTCCTTCAAAATATGGAACGATTAATGAGCTGGAGCTAGTTGCAGATTTTCTGCAAAGGGCTTTAATCATATATTTCGAAAATAACTGTCCTATTGGTGCGGCGGGCACTGGCCGAGGGGCCCAATGGTGGAACAAGCACCTGGAGACTTCAGAGGGAGGGTTGGAGAGGGTTCTGTGAGGGAACGAACAACATCCCCAGGACGGCTCTTCTACATAGGATCCTTGCGAAAAACCCTGACGCTCGCCTAGGGCCTGTAAGGCATGAAACGGTCGAAATTGGTGAGAATGAAGAGGAGTGTCTGAAACGACTGTTGGAGGTTCACTTCCCTGGCGTTCAGATCATTCCAATGGATCAGGAGGACGTGTTTCAAGTAGGCTCTGGCAAAAGGGCAGACTGGAAGTTCGCGACCGACATAGTATCTGTTAAGAAGGTTGAATGGGCTGTTGAAGAGACCTTTCAACCTTACAAATCACCGGGGGCGGATGGAGTATGCCCAGCTCTCCTACAGGAGGGGCTGGAAGAACCGACTGCCCCTGACAAAAGTCTTCAGGGATAGTTTAACACTGAAACACGTGCCGATGGCTTAAAGGGGCAGCAGAGTGGTCTTATCTAAACCGGGCAAGGAGGGCTACATGGCTATCAAGGAATTTAGACCGGTCAGCTTGGCATCCTTCATATTGAAGGCATTAGAAAAGCTGGTCGAGAGGTACATCCGGGATAGGGTGTTACCGGATAGACCGCTGTGATGATACGGCTCTTCACGAGGCTGTAGGAATAATAGAGTGGCAATTAAAGGTAGGCGGGTATGTGGTAGACACCTTGGATATAGAAAGAGCCTTCAGTAATACTCCCACAGAAGTCATATGTAGGGAGACCCGAAAATGCGGCGTGCTGCAACAGCTCGTAGACTGGATCCAAAGCATGCTGCGGTATAGGCGTTTCTCGACGGAATGGTGAGGAAGTAGGGTCGAAGGAATAGCATCCAGGGGCTGCCCACAAGGGAGAGAGAATCTTATTGCCCGTCGTGTGGTGCTTGGTCGTGGATGGATTACTCCGAAATTTGAACGAGGAGGGTTTTTATGCCCAAGGTTATGCGTATAACTTAGTGATTATAAACAGGGGAGCCCATTTGGACACTGATGGAGCTTACGAGGTCAGCCCTGCGTATTGTGGAGCTCTGGTGCATGGCATCAAGACTGTCGATAAATCTGGAGAGGACGGACTTGGTCGTCTTCACGAGGAAATATAAGGTATCTATGGTAACGTGCCCCTTATTTTGCTGAAAGAGGCTCCAAATAGCCCAGTCGGTAAAATATCTGGGAACCTAGATAGGAAACTGAACTGGGCGGGGTATCTGAAAGCGCATTGTAGAAGGTTCATTATAACCTTCTGGCTTTGTAGAAGGGAAGAACATGGGACTGAGGCCAAGAATGATCGCTTGGTTGTACTCGGTGTTTCTGAAACCAAGGCTACTCTACGCAGCCGTGGTCTGGTGGCCAAGCGTGTAGTTTAACACAATCCCAGTGATGCTGAGCCGCCTGCAGACGCTTATATTCAGGGCTGTTACCGGAGCAATGAGAACCACACCAACAGCAACAGTTGGCCTTATTCTCTGTGAGGAGCCCCTGTCTATAGGGATAACTGCAGGGGCGGCTCGGACGATTGGACGCTTTGTTGCGTCGGGTAAATGCTCACAGAGACCTAGACATACTAGGCTCCCTAAAGACATCGCTAGTCTGCCAACTCTAAGAATGCGGATGTGTTTCAGATGGAAGTATTTTCCATCCTCCGATGCGATGAATTTCTGCTAGGCGAAAACACAAAGGGCGGGTGCATACCATAAGCATCTGCTCGGACAGCCAGGCGGCAATTAAAGCGGTTTGGAAAACAAATTACATCGGGTCTGGTGTGGGAGTGCAAAAAGGCTAGCAACCAACCTTCGGAAAATAACAGGGTGGCCCTAATGTGGGTCCCTTTTATCATACAGGGATCAAGGGCAACGAAAAAGCGGATCAACTTGCTAAAAGAGGAGCCGCAGGTAGGCCGATTGGCCTAGAACCCTTTCTGGGCTTGGAATCCTGCTGAACCAGGCTGGAGATCCAAAAGTGGGTGGTGCAATAGCATAACAATTACTAGGCTCAAGTAAACGGTTGTAGGTAGGTCAAAGCCATCCTGGGCGATCGCCGTAGGAAGGATTCGGCCGGTACCATCCTTAACTGGCCCAAGAGAGATGTAAGGATAATGGTATAGATGCTCACAGAGCACAACCATTTGAATTTCTATAAGCAAAAAATGGGGCTGGTACCTAATCGCGTTTTTCTCAAATGTGGAGGGGACGATGTCCCTTCATGTCATAGGACGGTGCCCGACGCTTGCTGGGCTCCGACAACAAACCTTCGGGTCAGTTATCCTGGAACCAGAAGAGATTAGGGCGCTAATAGCCAGAGACATTCTAGGCTTCGTTAAGAGGACTGGAATGTGGGGCTAGGCAGCGTCTGTTAAGGGATTAGGCACAATGGGCTTTTAACCTGGAGCCCCACCCATGGAGGTGGGGCTCCTCGCCCGATCATTCAACTAACTAAATGCTGAAAGTATAATGTATTCATTATTAAATTCTCATCAGAGGGAATGTATTTTTTTTTAATTTTGATAAACTTTCAGGCGCTGAAGATTTAAATTTCGTTAATAAACGTTTTCGTTAATGTTATTTTTATTTGAGAATTTCTCTTATTCCAGAATAATGGAAAAATGTCACGAGATTTTTGTTTGTCGGCAGAAAGATATCTACATTATAATTTTCTGAATTTACATAATTAGTTTTGAAATTTTCTATTTAATTCCTTCTGTCCACAGTTAGAGTCGAAGATCTGTATTGTTTTAATCATAAAGAACCCTGGCCACAACACTTAGGCTGGGATGTTTATAATATACAGCGAGAATTTCAACGTCAAGGTGTTCCTAATGATGAGTGGTCTCTTTCATATCTAAATACAAATTATGAAGTATGTATCAGAACAAAATTCTTCTAATTATTCTAAATAATCAAATTTAATTGAAAAACTGAAACTCTAATCTTCTATTTCAGCTCTGCGACACATATCCTCGCTACCTATACGTGCCCACAACTTGTACAAGTAATGTTCTGGTGGAGAGTGCAAGATTCAGAAGCAAAGGCAGATTGCCTGTTTTAACTTATCTCTACGAAAATAAGGTTTCCTGCTATATTTTGAAAGTGCTTGCAAATTACTCTGATTTTTCAACTTGTTTAATATATATTTCTCTCATCTAATTTTTGTATAAGAAACTTTAAAATCGATTTTATAGAGCAAGAAATTAAACATTTTTTTTTGTACCGTTGAAGACGAATCGACACTAATGTTGCTATTTATATTTTAACTTTGTTTCAGGCAGCCATATGTCGATGCAGTCAACCGCTTTCTGGGTTCAACGCTCGTTGTCCAGAAGATGAGCAAATGTTGTACAATGTACTTTGCACAAATCCTAATTCAAAATACATTTATGTTGTCGATACTCGACCTCGGGTAAGAAATTTATTCTTTAAAGATATAATAATATAAAAGATAAGCAAAAATATAATATTAATTATATAGTATTATAATTATTAGGATAATCCATTTTTCATTACACCTCTATCGAAAATTCGACTTTCGATGCCTGTTGAGCGGGTCGAAAGTCGTGTTTTCTGCCCTAGAGAAGAAAATGATAGATAAATGCAAATGGCGCTGGAGAAATTTTGCCATTGGTTGTAAATTGGCGCGCGATTCAACATTAAATTAAATTGGTCAATGGCAGCATTTCTCCGGTGGGAGGCCAACATGTATTACTACGCGCGGGCTTCGAGCTTCGAGATTCGAGACTTATCTTAAAGCTAACTTCAGGCACCACCTTCAATCGTGATAAACGTGTCAAATAACCTAGTGTGTCATCTCGCTCAATTTCGGAAGAATGGAATTTATTGAAAATTCAATCGACTTTTGCAGTGATGGAAACGCCGAAATATTTCCCTATCTACCTTAGGAAATCGTGGAAGTTGCTAAAACCGCTGAATGTTTGTGTGATAATTATTTTAATTCCTTTGAAATGTTTTTTTTTCCTTTCCCTCGCCCCTGGACCCCATCGAGGCTTAGCCTCAGACTTTCCGTGACACTCTAGGCATCTCAAGTCGAAATTTCGATTTACGGTGTAATGAAAAATTGTATACGTTACTCGAGTCGAGGCAACGATTTCTTTCTTGTGATACCTACCCTCGCTTCGCTCGGACAGCTAACTTCTCACTCGTGAAATCGTTGCTTTTCGACCCTCGTCATGACGTCACGTAATATACTATTGTATTAAATTTCAAAAAATTTCCAGGAATTTTAGACATTTAAATAAAAAATTTGAATAGAATTGATAGCATTGATTTCATTATGTGAAATATTTAAAATCTCGAAATCTGTTGTCTGCTCTTGACTCAATAAGATTTAAAGGTGTATAAAAAAACATTTATCTTATATATTTTATTGTCATAAAAATTTCAACTTTTAGATTAATGCAATGGCGAACCGAGCCGCAGGAAAAGGATACGAGAACGAAAACTTCTACGACAACATTAAGTTCAAATTTTTTGGAATCGAAAATATCCACGTTATGAGAGCGAGTCTAAGCAAACTCATCGACTGTAAGTTATACATTTCAATATATTAGAACGCCTCAAAGTAATTTCTCTCATTCTTTTCTTATATAATATATATTATTAATATTAGGATTAAACCAACTTCGACAAATTTGAGAAGCTATATTTTTGATTATGCCACTACATATGATATAATAAATTATTTAATCTCTCTTTGTAGTGCAAAAAAGCACCTCAATGAGTGCATTCTTGACTGCACTCGAGAGTTGTGGCTGGTTGAAGCACATAAAGTCAATTCTGGAGACGGCCTGGTTTATCGCTCAGGCTATTTCCAACGGAATTACCGTCGTGGTTCACTGCAGCGATGGTTGGGATCGAACAGCGCAAGTTTGCTCTCTGGCTTCGTTGCTTCTTGATCCATTTTACAGAACGATCCAAGGCTTTCAAATTTTAATAGAGAAGGATTGGCTCTCCTTCGGACACAAATTCAGTGATCGATACGGCTATGTGATTAGTGACAGCAAAGAACAGGCGCCAATCTTCACCCAATTTATCGACACAACCTACCAGCTTCTTCAACAATTCCCCTACGCTTTCCAATTCAACGAGGTGTTCCTCCTGACTCTTCACGATCACGTCCACAGTTGCCAGTACGGAACCTTCGTTGGAAATTGTGAGAAGGACCGTCAGCGTTTCAGATTGGCTGAAAGGACTTATTCTCTCTGGGGATACATCGCAAGGCATCTAAACGAATACATGAATCCACTCTATGGAAAAAATGCTTCCGAAAATGAGATGAACGCTGTTATTCAACCGAAACTTGCTCCCCAGTGTATCAGACTTTGGAGGGGACTTTATTGTAGATTTGAGAATGTTCATCCGCGAGAAACTTTCGATGATCTTCTATTGACTACTCATGGTCATACTACCTCGATGGAAGATCATGTGAAACTTCTGATTAAAAGGTTGAAATCACTGGAGCAGAAAGTGTCCATGAATAGTGTTCAAAAAAGGGACGAGAATTTTAAATTCGATAAAAATATGAAGGAATTCCTCTCGGATCAATTTATTAAGGAGGGTGGAGACGAGGACACGTTCAATGAGATGCTTAAGGCAAGTAAACTCGAGGACGAAATGAAATCTGTAGCTCTGGAGTGGAAATCTTCACGGAATATTAGCGAGTGCTCCTGTTCTATCACTTTTGATGTCTTTAATAGAAAGGTTTGTTTCTTATTTATCTCATTTTCTTCAGGAGTTTTGAAACTAGAAATCATTTGGAATTCTGTAAAGCTCCCGGAAATTCCTTTAAATACCACGAAATGAAAATTTTTTATTTTCAAAAAGCTCACCACCACTTGGTACTGATTTTTTAAAAATTTAATTGATTTCTTTGGAATTTTGGTTGATTCTTTCAGATTAATTTTAATTCTTCTGCAAACATTGTTAGTACCAGTTATGAAGTTTTTTAATGCCGAAAAGGAATTTTCACACTAAATTTCATACAAAAACAAATGTATTTCTGATGAAAACTATATAAATATTTTCAAATCAGTAAAATCTTTAAAATCACACGAAACTCTTTAGCATTCTTTAAAATTCCTTTTTTATCTCTAAAAATTCTTTAAGATCTTTTGAAATCCCACAAAATCCTTTAAGAGTCTGAAGATATCCAATTTTACAGATTTCCAACTACAAAAACCTTACGATTTTTTTTCAGTATCATTGCTGGTCTTGTGGAAATGTTTTCTGTACAAGGTGTATGGTGCAGAACTGCAATATTGCACTTGTTGGTCATTTGACACAAAAGGGAGTACCTACTTGTAAAATTTGCTCTAGAAACCCATCGATTTCGTCACCTTCTAGGACTTGAAACTCTTTACTGAAATTTCTCTTGTAAATACAATTTCTAGTGTAAATTTAAATTTAAATGAACACGTTGTCGTATCGACAATGGCACATTTTATTGTTAGATAGCAATTAACATCACGTTTATATGTACAAAAAAATAAATATGTATTGTGATTTATTAACAAGAAATTCACGGTAATTTTAAATATTAACATCACAGGTTAAAAAATCCAGGTCTGTCTATTTTGTATTATTAATTGTTTAATATTACATTTTATCTATTGGTCTCAAATTTTTTAACAAAAAATATTTTTTTTTTATTTTGAATATAAATGCGCACTTTTTACATTCTCATCAGAGAAGGTATTAGATTTGTGCAAAATTTCCCCCCCCCAGTTTTTGTCAAATGTCCACGTTTTGGGACCCCCTGAACCCGAAAAACATGTTTTTACGAATGTGTCTGTCTGTCTGTCTGTCTGTCTGTCTGTCTGTCTGTCTGTCTGTCTGTCTGTCTGTCTGTCTGT
>CAJFCO010018493.1:399397-429788 GCA_904066015.1 Synergus gifuensis
GTAATGGTGGGATTCTCTCACTTATGATTGGTTGTTTGAACAAAACATATACTCGATCGACTCCCTCAATAGGCAAAAAATCGAAAACAGAGACTCTTTCAATACGCAACAAATTCCCCTCTCTCAAATATCACACAACGCATGCGCAGTAGTTATGCACAGTGGATTTCAAGTGCCATTTGAGAAAGATGCTAATTTCATACTGTTGCCTATTGTTGAGTGTACTTTGATTGTCACACAATGATAGACGGATCACGTTTTGATTGAAAAAATAATTTTAATGTAATTTATTTGTTCGAAAATAATATGCTTTAAATGTTTGTTAGTAGTTGAAAAAAGCGGTTAAAAAACTAGAAACCGAAGAGGCAAGAAACAGATTTTTCAATTTTTTATGACAAATCACGTTTTGATTTAAAATCTCTTGAAATTGTGATAAAACTTGTAATCAACTGTTGCGGCGTTAAATTCCTTTTTGGTGGTATATTTCTTCATTGACATTTCAGATTGAGTCAATATGTGGGAGACTGTTTGCTATCAGAGTAAAGCCTCAGAAACTGTCGTTTCAGCAGCATGCCCAATCTAGATTCTACTCCAAACAAAAACCATTACCATTCTCTGGGGATAACGAGGATTTCGGCAATTACCCAGTGTTTATCGACACTCTTGATTTAGGATATCAAGTTTCGTAAAAATCTCTCTTATCTATCATCACTCTTCGACTCAGACGTAATATCCATTACCTTGATTACAAAATCCTCCTTAAGCATTTATTTATAGGATAACCTGTAAATATATTATATATACTGGAACAAAAATGTTGGATCGATATAAGAAAAAAATACAGTTTGTAGGTCATTATTTAGTTTATTTCGAAATTAACCACATAAGCTTTCAAATGAATCACCAAACATTACTCACTGATTTCGTATGAAATGGTTATTTACTGAATTGTTTGGGTCTGATATGTATTGGATATATGTATTATAGAATTTTAAGGAATATTAACGATATTTTATAGGATATTATAAGTAATTTTAAGAGCTTTTATAAGTATTTTCAAGAGATTTTCAGGAACCTTAATATAAAAAAATTTTTAAAAAAACGTTGGGGAAGGAAAAACTTATACTTTAACTAAATTTTGCAAATTTTATTTCAGATAATTCTACGTTGAGATATCGCTGGAACCAAAAAACATTTTTTTGAAAAGGCGTTCTTGAAAATGCTCTGTCACTGGCTTATTTTTCGATATTTTTCTACAAAAAAATTACTGAATGTTGTTCGAATGATACTTCGTAATATGTAAAACATTTAAACTTTACTTTAACCAGACGATCTCTAAAAAAATTCATGAAAAAGCGTTTTTATCATGCATTATACCTCATTCCCCCTTTAAAAGTTGGTGTTTTAATGTTTTTTGAACCATCCTAATGCGGATGCAAAATAATTGTTTAACTTGACTGTTGTTCTAAGTCACGGGTACGTGACAAGTGCAATATATATATATATATATATATATATATATATATATATATATATATTAAAATAAAAATAATGTAAATCGATGAACGTATAAAAAGAGAACTACAGAGAAAAAAATGTATCCAGCTCGTTATTTTGGAATATTCGTCTCTTAATAAAAGCAAATGTGTTTGACATTTCCGAATCACGTCGTACCTTGACGTGGTGAAGAGTCACGGAAAATATAAACCCATCAAGAATTCCTTTTTTCGAACGTCGGATGTTCGTGAGTGGTGTGGATTCCTCTTATATTCTTCTCACTTTTCTCGTGCATCCTTCATCCGAGATTCGCGTGACTTGTACGATATTCCGTTCGTACATTGGCACCAATTCATCAAAAGTGCCCCTGTAGCCTGAGCCAAACGCTATTGGATGAAGGAAACCAGGAACGAGGGAAAGGAAGTTTTTATCAACAATTTTTAAAAAGAGGATACAAAAAATAAAAGAAGGCTAAAGGGCTTTTAAAAAAAGATGTATTGCAAAGAACAGAGAGTTATGGAACAATAAGTTAAGCGAATCTTATTGGAAAAGGGTAGATAAAAGTTATGACCGTAAGAGGATCGTTTTTCAAATGAAATATAATTGAGAAATTAATAAAAAGGAAGAAAATAATGAAATAAAGAATAACTCATAACTTCAAAATGATATAAAATATATTAAACTAAAAGATTCAATTAGATATTAATTAATAATTACTAATAATCTTTATTGTTTATTCCGTTAAGAGTGCTTTTTACTTTTCCATCATGTTTATTTCAAAATATTGTAGGGAATTTCTAAGAATTTCCCGTGAATAAAATTTCAAGTGATTTAATATATGGAATTTGAATAAGTTTTGAAAGATTTTCAATTATTTCGGAACACAACAAAGATAAAGTCAATGAAAGTTAATTTTTGCTCTTATGGTAAATACCGCATGTTCTTAATAATAATAAAAAAAAAATCAATAGAATTCACAGAATTTCAAGGAGTTTCAAGACATTTCAAATGTTTTCACAAATTATAAAAGTATTAATTATTTTTACGCTGGGTGGGACATTTTACCTCTACTTTTGCAAAAATAATGCTAAATTAAATAATGAAATGAAGAAAGAATGGAAAATAAAATGAAGGCAAAGGGTACAGAATTTTAGGAAAAAAAAGGGAACAGATAAGGGTGGGAATAAGGGTCAGAAAATACGAAGATTGATAGAACGTTTAAAAGGATCTGAGAGTATGGGGATTTGTAAGGCGGGGGGGGGGGGGTGAGTTACGGGAGATTGGAACCTGTCACTGAGCCAAGGATACGTTCTTCTTCGACTACGTGTCAGCTTCAATATATCGAAGCTTACTCTGTACATGGTAGCCCTCTATCCGTCCGTAACTATATAAATATCGAGTAGGTATGTTCGATTGCAATCGCGGCTATCGCTACTCGCCAAAGAATACGACCGCGGGCGGAGACCACCGGTCGATCCTATCTATTCTACAGTAACCCCTCCCCTTCCCCTCTCGCTTTTACCCACATAATATTCCCTTTCTTGTACTTCTAAGGTACTTTCAGCAGATCCGGCTTTATTTTCCATGTAAATATACGAACTCGAAAATGCGGATACATGACTTGAGAAAATATTGGCTGCGCCACTGAGCCTTTCTTATACTACTAGTACTCGCGGACGGCGCCTTCCGAAGTGGTAGTGATCTTCTTTAGTCAGCCGCGTCCTTAAATATATGATGAGAGAGACATTCTGTGTATAGTTGAAGTTTGGCAAGTACTTTAGTTTATGTAATTTCGTATGTTTTTATAAGGTTGACATGGTAATCGTACCCTATAGTTCATTGTTCCAAATCCGGGGGACAATCATGTAATTTGTTTTTTTATAAAATAATTTATAACGAAATCATAAAAGCGTCGGTTATTTTTGGGTTTCAACAATAAAAAAGAAAGGTTTCAATTTGGACAACTGACTTTTGTAGTGTGTAGTGGGGATTTTAGGGAGTAGTATATCATAAAATAAAAAAATTTACCAAAATTCTTAAAGTAATACATTAGAATTTTGATGGAAAAGTCGTATTAATGGGAGAAGAAAAGATTACAAAATCTGAAAGTTAGGAACTGTATAATAAAGAAAAAAGTAAAAGCGATCTCAGGGTTCGTAATTTCGTATTTAGGTGCTCGACCCTCACAGTTGGGGGTCTTTTGTTTCATCTGAGTCGAGTCGAGCGGTTTGAGTGCACTACGTTTCAAATTTCGAAGACTTACCACACTTACCTATATGTTACTTAGACCCACGTTGGGCACCAAAATGTGAAGCCCAGTTTTTTGATTCATTTACAGAATCAAAAGTCTCTGTAAGGGGCGCACAAAGGGCTCAAAGAAAATAAATTAAGACCAAATAAATAAATAAAGAATGACAAAATAAGATAATTGGTTTTAAGATAATTTTAGGAATAATTCAAAACATAGTTTAAAGATAAACTTACAGATATTTAAAGAACAACAATTTTTAAATAAATTATCATAGATATTTGAGCTCCAGTTCTTTTTTGGGACAAATAAATTAATTTAGCCAAAATGAACAAAAAGACAAAGGTAGAGATAAGGAAAATTTGCATTCTCTTAGAGATAAAGATAAAAAGATAAAAATAATTTTGCAAATTAATGAATAAATTAATAAATAAATTGAGATAAAAGATAAAGGCAAAACAGTGAGATAAAATCATTAGTGACAAAAATAATTATATAGATTCTATAGTTAAAAGTTCCCATATTTTAGGATTTAAATACAACTACTTCAAAAATACTTATTGGTACACAGAAAACAAAGTTTTGAATCAAGCCCGAAAATCTAGTTTTTGTTACAATTTAAGCCAGTTTTTGGGCTTAAATTTCGGGCTTGATTCAAGACTTTTTTTTCTGTGTAAAGAGGGGTGGTTCATAAATCATGAAGCTTATATGTATGTAAAATAAACAATAATCAATAACAATTTTTATTTAGAACGAGTTTAAAATAATATAAAAGGATGATTGAGAAAAAATATGTATAATTTAGATTAAACAAATATATTATATGAAAATTTACCAGACTCTAAAATTTAAAGTTTACAATTTTATACATTGTTTTTTTTTTGTATTTTTTGCTTCCTCATAGGGGAAGCTTTGTAGTGGACAAAATCCAATTTCCAAAAAAAATTTTTTTTCAACATATTTCAAGGAGAATATATCTAAAGTGATGTCCTGAAAAATTGTCCGAAATATGTGTGTTCGTGTGTGTATGTATCTCACGATCCAACAATATCTTAAGAACGCGTACAGATAAATTGATGAAATTTGGCATACTTATTCCATTATATGCCTAGTTGAATTTCTTACAAGTGTTTTAAAAATATTTAATTTTACAAGTTTCAAATCCTTTTTTTTCAAATCCTTCAAAAGCCAATCATATTTCCAACGAGAAATTTCGTTACACCACTTTTTTAAAATAGGATTATGTTTTATTTTCTAGGAAATGGAGGCGAGAATTGATCATATTTTGCGTAAATATGAACGGGATGGACAACACGACAACAGAAGTGCTAATGAATTTCCAAGATTGCGATATTTGACACAATTTCTTCTGAACGAAAAAGTGTCAATCAAAACTTACTCATTGTTTCTGATGAAGTAGAAACGTTTCACGAAGAATTATTTGAGTATGTTGCAAAAAATACATACTTTGATGTAAGCGTACTGAATGAAGATGGATTTGTGCTCTTGCATGTTGCTGCTGAATATGGTACTCCGCGATGTATTAAAGCTTTAATCGATATAGGCGCTGATCCCGATTTATTATTTAAATACACCTTTGAAGTTCCAATCTGCATAGCTATTTTAAATAATCGTATAGAAAAGTCAAGTATCTTTTAGATTGTGGAGTTTCCCTAAATAAAACTGAAAAATATCCACATGTAGAAAAATCTCCTCTTTTTGGTGCAATTTATTTTAACTAATTTAAAATTATAAAAATACTTGTACAGAATGGTGCAGATGTTAATGAATTCGTAAATGATTTTCTACAGAGAGCCCTAATCACAGAGTTCGAAAATAATTGTCCAATTGGTGCGGTGGGCACTTGTCGAGGGGCACAATGGTGGAATAAACACCTGGAGGCCCTTCGGACAGGGGCTAGGAGACTGTACAATAGGGCTTTTAAAACCAATTGGATCTCGGACTGGGACTGATATAGAGTGGCCTGGAAGGAATATAAGAACATGATCAACAAATATAAGCGGGAAGGTTGGAGGGAGTTCTGTGAGAAAACGAAAAACATTCCCAGGACGGCCCTCCTACATAAGGCTCGCCTAGGGCCGATAAGGCTTGAAACGGGTGAGCTTGCTGAGAATGATGAGGATTGTCTGAGGCGTCTGATGGAGGTGCACTTTCCGGGCGTTCAGATTATCCCAACGGACGAGGAGGACGTGTACCAGGTAGGCCCGGATAGAAGGGCAGACTGGGGATTCGCGTCCGACATAGTGTCAGTTAAGAAGGTTGATTGGGTCGTAAGAATCTTTCAATCTTACAAATCACCGGGGGCGGATGGAGTATTCCTATCTCTTCTACAAGAGGGGCTGGAGGAGCTGCAACTGCCCCTGACGAAAGTATTCAGGGCTAGCATTGCACTGAGGCACGTGCCAATGGCATGGAGGGGCAGCAGAGTGGTCTTCCTACCCAAACCGGGAAAGGAGTGCTTCCAAGGACTTCAGACCGGTCAGCTTGACTTCCTTCATTTTGAAGACATTGGAAAAGCTGGTCGAGAGGTACATCCGAGATCGGGTGTTATCAAGGAGACCACTTCACAGTGGTCAACATGCCTTCCAGGTAGGCTGCGCGGTCGACACGGCCCTTCATGAGGCTGTTAGAAGAATTGAGCGGCAATTAGAGGAAGGCGGGTATGTGGTAGGCACCTTCTTGGATATAGAAGGGGCCTTCAGCAACACTCCCCCGGAAGTCATATGCAGAGAGGCTCTGAAGTGCGGCGTGCCGGAACAGCTTGCAGACTGGATCTAAAGCATGCTGCGGTACAGGCGCTTCTCGACGGAATGGCGAGGCAGTAGGGTCGGAGGAATAACGTCCAGGGGCAGCCCACAAGTGGGGTCTTGTAGCCCCTCATGTAGTGCCTAGTCGTGGATGGACTTCTCCGAAATCTGAATGAGGAGGGTTTTTATGCCCAAGGGTATGCGGACGATATTGTGATCCTGAATAGAGGAGTACATTTGGACACACTTATCGATCTCGCGAGGTCGTCTTTGCGAATTGTGGTCAACCCGGAGAAGACTAATCTTGTAGTCTTCACGAGAAAATATAAGGTGACTGCAGTAACGGGCCCCAAATTTGGCGGAAAGATGATCCGAGTAACCCAGTCGGTGAAATACCTGGGAACTATCCTAGATAAGAAACTGAGCTGGGCGGAGCATCTGGAAGCGCAGTGCAAAAGGTTCATTGTAACCTTCTGGATGTGTAGAAGAGTCTTTGGTAGAACGTGGGGACTGGGGTCGGGCATGATTGCCTGGCTCTACTCAGCGATTCTAAAACCGAAGCTACTCTATGCATCTGTGGTCTGGTGGCCAAGGGTGCAGTTCAAAAAGGTTCAAGCGAGGCTGTGCTGCCTGCAGGCGCTGATGTTCAGAGCTGCTACTGGAGCAATGAGGACCACGCCAATGGAGGCAGTGGGCCTCATGCTCTGTGAGGAGCCCCTGCATGTAGCGATAAGTGCGGGGGCGGCTCGGATGGTTGGACGTCTTGCTGCGACGGGTAGAAGGTCGCAGGGGCCTAAACACACTAGGCTCCCATGCGATATCGCTAGTCTGCCAACTCTTAGGATACGGCAGGATAAAATAACAAAAAGGTACAACTTCGACCAACTTTTCCGGACATGCATCCCTGAAAGGGTGGCGTTGAAAAAGGAGAAGGTGGGGGCCTTCCTACAAGACATCGTGTTTACGGATGGGCTCCAAGGCGGAGGGCTGGAAGGAGCTGGACTGTATGACAGCGCGTGCAAGAGGGGGATGGCGATCCCGTTGGGACAATATCCAACGGTATTCCAGGCGGAGGTATATGCCATTCTCCGATGTGCGGAGATGCTGATAGAGGAAAATAAAAGGGCAGATGCATTAGCATCTGCTTTGATAGCCAGGGGGTCGATTACGTAACTTCACTTCACTCTCACCTCACCTCACTCTCACTTCGCCTCACCAACCTTCAATTTTTTGTCTAAATTTACGGCTTTTAATTTTGACGTTTCAAAATATACCTATGACATTAGAAAACACGTGGTTAGACTTATGGTTAGGTTCTGTAAGATTTAAATCAGTCATTTAGACAAAAAATTGAAGGTTGGTGAGGCGAAGTGAGAGTGAGGTGAGGTGAGAGTGAAGTGAAGTTACGTAATCGACCCCCAGGCAGCAATCAAAGCGGTTGGGAAACCGGAAATCATATCGATTCTGGTGTGGGAGTGTGAAAAGGCTCTCAACCAACTTTCAGAAAACAATAGGGTGGCCCTAATATTGGTCCCTGGTCACTCAGGGATCAAGAGCAACGAGAAAGCAGATCAACTGTCGAAAAAAGGAGCAGTAGGCAGGCCGATTAGCCTAAAACCCTTTCTGGGCCTGGTAGCCTGCTGTACCAGGCTGGAGATTAAAAACTGGGTGGTACAACAGCACCACAAGAACTGGGCGCAGGTGAAGGGATGTAGGTAGACGAAGACCCTCCTGGGTATATGCCACAGGAGGGATTTGGCCCAAAATATCCTAAGCCGGCCCAGGAAAGAGGTAAGTCTAATGGTACAATTGCTCACGGGACACAACCATTTGAAGTACCACAAATATAAGATGGGGTTGATAGACAGTACCGTCTGTGGAAAATTTGGAAGGGACGATGAAACGTCCCTTCATGTCCTAGGTCGATGCCCGGCACTTGCTGGGCTCAGACACCAAACTCTCGGGGCGGCTTTACTGGAACCAGAGGAGATTAGGGCGCTACAGGCTGGCGACATTTTAGTCTTCTTCAGGAGGACTGGAATGGGGGTTTGGTGAGCGTCATGGGGAAAGGAATTAGGCACAATGGGCTTTTAGCCTGAGCGCCTGTAGGGCCCCACGGGGGTGGGGCGCCTTGTCCAAAATTTCCATCCATCCATCCATACTGAGAATGTCAATATAGTACAGTTTTTACTGGCTAATGGAGCGGATGTAAACAGGCACAATAAATTAGGTGAAAGTATTCTATAGACAAATCTTGTGAAAGCGGAAATTTTGAAATTGTAAAGCATCTCTTAAGTCACGGCGCTAAACTTAACCAAGGATATGTCTTCAGCACTCTTTACTATGCTGCTATAGGAGGAAATCCTAATATCATCAGACTTTGGAGCTCGGTGCTGATGTAAATTATAGATTTAAACCAGAAAAAACCTCTGAATTTATATGTCCTGTTCCGAGAACAGCTCTCGAGTTTGTCATTATATATGCTCGGGATAATGCGAAATTTAGCGATATTTTAGAAATGATGACGCTGCTGAAATGTGAAGCTAATATTAATCTTGCAGATCCGGTAAGAGGAGAGACCTTGCTTCACTTAGCTTGCTTCTTTAATAGGTCGGAATCTTTTAGGAAAAGCAAATTTTGAAACACAGAGGTCATTAGATATTTATTAAAAAACAACGCAAATGTCAATGCTTTCGATAATATGGGATTGACACCTCCCCATCATGCTTTTTATAACTTTACTTTTACGTGTAATCTTATCGATTATTCAGAGATTGATTGCGAGTTCGAATTGAAGGTTCTAGTGGCATTTATTTCTCTAAAGATATCAAGAAAAGAGCGGGTGGTAAAGGCGAATTTAAAATTGTTAAGTGAATTAGAAATTCTTCCAATTTATGAGGAATGTGTAGAAGAAATTAACAAAATGAAAAAGCATATCTGTAAATCTTTGAACTTTATGTTTTTAAATAATGTCTCAATGAGAGACATTGATCCCTTGGGTCGTGCTTTGACCAATCAAGATCTTTTGCAGGTTCCGAACGAAGGTCAATTATAAAACAGAATTTCCCATATACGCTACTCTTTTGGAAGAAAGTATTTGGGAAGCTCAATTACGACATCAGAAAGTTGAGCTTGCAATTGAACTTTTTAATAATTTTATAAAGAAGAACTTTCATGATGGATTTGCAGAAATATGTAAGTATCTTAGCTTTAAGGATTTAGAAAACATCGTGTAAAGGTTATTTACTTTTTGTAATATTACTGTATAATAAAAGTGTTATTTATATTTAAAGAATTTACAGTTTTTATTATTCTTTGCTTACCTTATACTACGTAATTAAGTACTTGACATGGCCTAAAATGCTTTGAATTTCCGCGCGAACTGCACAGTGCACACATACTTTAAGCCCTGAATTTTGAAATTTTTAAGCTATGTTTTTAAAACGAACATTTAGTTATATACCAATGCCTTTGATAAAAATATTGATCGCGAAATTATTAATAAGAACGAAATATTTAGCTAGTTGTCTCTATTATTATATTGCATGCTTAACGCCCTTAAAGACACTTCTGAAGCACCATAAGGAAGAAAATCGCGTGTCTGCTGATCCTTACACTTCCTCCTCCCACCTATTTGTCCCTCTTTTGCTACTTTCATCTAAGGGAGTCTTCTTCTACTCAAGACTTTGCACCACGCGATCACTTAACGAAACTGTAGACAATAGAGGAAAAAAGGCAAGCGAGGCTCTGCAACTTAAAAAAAGAATTCCGGAAAAACTGCATTGAGAATAATTAAATAAAAGATTTTTATCAACAGACGCTTATAGAATAAGGAAAGATGTCGGCGGTAAACCCCATGGGGTTCAATATATTCAAAAAAGTCGAGCCTCAAAATTCGATAATTCAGGAAATCATCCAACAAAATACACAAACAAACAACACACATACACAAACAAAAAATATGCACCCTAAAATAAATGACGTATACAAAAAAAAACACATTATACAAAAACAATATGCATGCAGAAGAAAATAACATCATAATAGAAAAAATATTTCAAGATATTCTATAAAATTTTACGAAAAAGCGAAAAATGATTTAAAAAGGTTTATAGAACTTTGAAAAAGGTTTTCTTGTTAGGAATTTTTTCATGTCTCGTATAATTTGGACAAAAAACTATAATTATATAAATAAAGAAAAATGAGTTAACAAGCTCTTTTAATTTATGATAAAATGCTTGCACTGAAGCAGAAAATATTCTCTACGCTATAAAATGGGAACTTATATCCTTCAACTATTTTGATTAGTTTTCAATTAGTAAAAGGAGTTGGAACCTCGTTTGGTCTGGACGTAAATCGTTGAATATCAGGCAATTTGTACAAGGATGTACTCTTAACCTGAACTTTAATTCAAAAACTTTTAAGATGGATATATTCTTCTTCGGGGCTTCTTATTCTCGTCGACCTCTTCAGAGGATGCATCCGTTGACTAAGTGCTCAGCCTCATACAAAAGCATCCCTCACACATACATCATCCTCCGCACGTACAATACGTGCAACACAAACAACCCTCTGTGGTACAGGCTTACCCGATATTAATAAGGGTAAGTGTGTCCCGGTATCTGTAGATCGATGGAACTTTACGACGTTCTTTAGCGTCTCCATGGAGAAAAATAAGCCGGGTCATAAACATATCAGAAGAAAATGGATAGTGTAAACGCACACCGCTCATTTATGTCATATGCATATGCATTTTACGAGTTTAAAAGCAACCCGCTGATTGTTGAGCTAGAGCTGAATGCCTTCGATTTTCATTTATATTTCATTCCCAGTTTCATATCATATGCATAACATTCAGAGATATAAAAAAGCTTTTTAGATTGATGACCTAGTGGAGAAATAGATGTAAATTTTTAAAAGGAAAGCATTTCAAAAATTCTGTATCATTTTGTAAGACTTATAGAACATATTCTGTTCTACACGATTATTTAGTTTCAATTTATTAATTTGCATTTTAGTACTTGTTTAATGACAAATAGGAATTAATTAGAAAATTTATTGCATTATTCATTTTAATGATAAAAGATAAAGAGATCTATTAGGACATAATTAAAAAAGCATCTCAGGATTTGTTTTAAATAATAAAAATTAATTGCCTTTTTGTTTGATTGAACATTTTAGTGAAGATGACATGCTTAGAATTGGACAGGGGAATATATCCCTTACAAGGATGAAGGGAGATTTAGCGGGATCTAGGATAAAATTCTAGTATCCATTAACGCTATCGTTTTGCGTGTCTCGGGTCCGTAACGTTGGTACGACGAGACTATAATTTATCGTGGCTCTGATTGGTGGACATCGACTCAGGTATATCCAACGCTTCCGGCCATTGAACATAACGTTTTCGGCAGCCACTTTGTTTCAGCAAATAATGAGCGAACCATCCTTTATGTGTGAGTACGCCAGACAGGGTGCGCCATTGTTATTACTTAACTCGTTAGTTGAACACTAATCGAGAATTACTTCATCGATCATTAGAACGGCCTTCTTTCAAGAAAAAATTACTTAAACATAAATCTGGTCAACTTTATCGTACTTTTGTAATGAGTCCCTAAGAATTCAAAATAAACTCCATAGAATTCATAATTAATTAAAAAAAATTTATAATGAGTTCAATGAGCTTTACTGTTTTTTCCCAGGTGGTTTTTTTTAAGCCTAGAACAGATTTTTGCTTCTTTTTGCGGTCTCATCGCTTAACTTCGCTTCATGATATTCCACCCTCGTCCTGCTGTTTATTCCTTGACTTCACAGCTTCACTTGAAGTCAGATTCGGTGCCTGAGAGAAAATAGACGGTCAGTCTATGGACTATATTTGCGTCAACTATGGGACAGCTCTCCAGATATTCTTATTAATAAAATCGCTTCAAATTTATTTAAAAAAACATTACTTTCCGGACAACCAAATAGATAGTTAAGAATCATTCAAATAGTTTAAGGAAGAATGAAGAATCTTTTATATATATATAAAACCAAGTCAACCTGGACTTTCATTGTTAATTTCTCATCTAAAGGCCAAAGGCTTGAAGTTCCTACTGGCTCGCTTAATCAGATTGATGAAGGAAGAATGTAAATTTCGGCCTCTTGAGGTCTAGTCGCTCAATATATGTTTGACGTGGAGAAGGGAGAGTAGTGGAAAGACGAAAGGGAGGAAGAAAGGAGGTTCTGTGGTTGCCAAGCGAGACTACGAACAAGGCTGGTATCGGATACCTGATTGTGTCGCATTAAATATATACAAGAAGCGGTTGAATATCTACCTCCATACCTATAAGCTAACTTCACTAATATTCCTTAGAAAGCAACTTTTCCACTAGTTTGTCTGAGAAAATCGACTCATTCCCTTGCGCATTTTCAAAGAACAACCACTAGGGACAAAAGCCTTTACTACGGTCGCAACCCTGAAATTAAATCCTTGTTGTATTTCTTGGTTTTCTCATAATTTAGAGGAAAATTTAGTTTTCGTTATTTTGTAGAATAAATGAACTTTGGAGAAGGCAATCTGTGACCTGTAAAGCTCAACTAAACAGAATCATAATTGAACATTGTGGTTGTTTGGTTAATTATGTTAAATTTTCGATCTGGTTAAACTAATTATGGCTAGTAGAGCGAAAAAGCAGTTTGTTATTTCATATTTACCATTTACATACTTATTTATTTATAACACTTATAAAATTTAAAGAAAGGCTCAAATTAATATTTTAAACCGTAGAACGGTGCATATAGGTGTATAGTAGAGTGCTAATTTAATAGTATATTATGTACCAAGGGAGGGAAGTAGGCGTTTTTTGTCGAGCGCGACGTTTGTAGCACGAGTCGTAGGTCGAGGGCGCTCCGAGACCGAAGACGAGTGCTGCAAACGTCGCGCGAGACAAAAACGCCTCCCGTTATTTTCTTCAATAAATGTCCAAAAAAACGCAAGTTTTCGTTCACACCAGTGGGGTCCAGGGGCGAAGCCCCCCGAAAGGAAAAAAAAACCACCTCAAAAGAATTAAAAAAGTATTAAAGACAGAAACATTTGGTTATATAATAGTACAGTAATATATAGTAATACAGAAACAGCTGGTCATACGTCGGAACTCATCTTTTAACTCTCCTAGACTATGATATCTTACTACTTACGAAACTGCTTACACTCGAACAAATATTTTGAGGTTACACTTCCATGAAAACAGAAAACCATGGCATTTTGAAACGCCGTGACGAAGTGCCAATATTCTCCGCTAGAGGCAGCACGTTCGAACTGTATTTCCCTCTTCTGAATCTTTTTTGCCCTGTTCTGAATCTTTTTTTACCTATGACGCGTTTTTTTTACCCTGTTATTAGATTTTTTTCCCTGTTGTGTTCATTGGTCTGAAAACAGCAACGTCCAGCCCGCTTTACACGTTAGAAAATGTGCGTTTTTGGGACATGTATTGAAGAAAAATCTAAAATGATTTCAATTACATAGTTTTTATGCGACAACTAAAACTTTTTTTTTATCATTTAAACTTCAAATAATACGCAATTTCATAAACTTTCCATTTTTTACGAAAAAAAAGACACAAATAAGTCATTATTTATATATGGTATTACTGAAAGACAACCGATCATTTTAATTTTAATACTGTTTCCTATATACTCTTTTGAAATCAGTCCCTGACGGTAAATCCGGTCTCTTATTTATTCACTTCCCTCCCTTAATAATTTGTGACCTACTGAAATATTTCGCGGAATGACATTCTCTTCCATCAGCGTAGAATATGGATGTCAAAAAAAGTTTTATGGGAAAAGCGCATTAGCTCAAATGCAGTAACAGCACTACTTCGCATAATTTTTTTTTCTCTTTCGTCCCAGTTGGATGATGTTTCCACTCACCTTCCATCGCTTTCTCTCTCTTACTTTTTGATCCCGACCCTATGTTTCTCTCATTCCAGAGGCCTCGTGGGAGTATCTTTATTGGAGCAAACGAAAAGCGATATATTTTATGTATCTGTGCATAGGAAGCCCTATATAGGAGTTTTTATTAGTGACGCACCATATTTTCGTGTCGTCTTATTTCATCTCTGCTTCGAGTCATGAAAACTGTTCTCGTTCCCCAGGAAAGGGGTATGAACGCGTAGAAAGGGGACGAGGAAAGGTGTCTGTTCAATCATTCATAAAAATGCTCGTTTTATAGGGTTCTTTTCTACCGTCTTTAAATATTGAACATTCCTTACTTTTCCCTGTCCTGCCCATCCTGCTCCATACTCCATGCATCGCAGCTGACCTTTTTGCTTAGCCTTCTATCTTTTATGACCTATTATCCCTTTGCGTCACACACACACACATGATTATTTCGAGTGTACATATATCAACAAAGTCCCTTTCCTAAAAGCACTTTTTTTTCTGTTTCTTTTGCGCTCTATAAGTCAAAGCCGGGTGCTCATTGAAGTTACCACGAGATCGTCTCTCTAAAGGTTTTGACTTTTGGAACTATTTATTTAACAACAGCCATATCCTTTTCCAAAGTTTAAAGCCAAAGTTCTCCATTTCCTGTTTTGTTCTATTTGATATTTCTGTTACAAAGTGCTCAATGTGCCGTTTTACCCAATGTTCCTAATTGCCTCATGTACCAAACTAGCCCTTGTGTTAAGTTCTGCCAAATACGACAAGATGATAATTGGTAAGGTAATGGTAATGGTAATTAGTAATTCTTACCCATATGGGGTAAGACCCCATGTGCATAATTGCCCACTGTATCTAGGGTTCTATGTTGTTTTTCTTTCTTGTAAAACGAAAATAAAACAAAAAATTAAGAGGCTTATTTTTTTATTTTTTTTTTTTCATTTTTATTTTTTTTTTTTTCTTAAGGGGGCTTCCATAAACGACTTGGCCCAATTTTGGCCACTTTTTAACCCTCCCCTCTCACCATTTAGTCCACCGTGGAATTCGCGTCCACTCCACCCTCTCTCCTTAGACTTAGGATGCCACGTCGATTTTTTAAATTTCTTATAAAACGAAAATATAATAAAAAATTATGATGTTTATTTATTTATTTCTAAGTGCAAAACCACGTGGCTCAGAGTCGGAAATTCTCTCCACCATATGGACCAACGTGACCTTTCATCGAACCCTTCCCCCCTCCTAAAGAAAACACGCGGTTTACGGAAGACCCCTTAGAAAAACAATTAACCCATTTTTTTCATATACAATTTTCAATCAATAGTCTAAAATTTTCTTTTAATTTTTACAAAATTAACAGGTTATAGCTTCACAGTCTTACCCTATTCCCCTGTTTTTCCCTTTCTTTAAGATTTTCTCTTTTTTTTATCCTGTTTTTAAGAAAATTTCCCTTTTCTTGAACAAAAAGTGAATTTTCGAACTTCGAATTTTTCGAATAATATTCGTCATTACTTTTTTTTTTAAATTCACGAAATAGGAATATACAATAGAAACTGTAATAAATTCGAAAATTAATTTTTTTGTTTGGTTAAAAACTTATATAACACAATAATTTCACCAAGTTTCATTAATATCAGAAAACCACTTGCAAACATGCTCTTGGAACGGGAAACTTGTTGAACTCGCCTATCCATAACTTCATTTTCCGACTAGATGATAAAAGACAAAAAGAAAAAAAAATAGATATCGATCTACTTGAGCTGGACAAAAATTCTTGTAGTGCAAAAAAATATGATTCTTCATGAGACAGCATAAATGCTCCTGATTGGAGAATGGAAAACAAAACGAAAGAGTAAAGGAGAACTACTGTATTAGGAATAATTCAAAGCGTGTTGGAGGGAGGAAAGGGGAGAGAAAAGAGAGCAGAAGGGTGGGTCAGGTGCGCCTCCAATTGTAAACGAGTTGTTCACGACAAGGGGATGAAATCTCGCGTGGGAGATCCCAAAGGTTTCGCACGAGATTCTCGCATTTCGTCGATTAGGAATGCCACGCTACCCTCTGCGAATCACCTGGAAGCCGCCACCCGCATACCAATTTCCTTCTCACTAGACTTCGTCCCTTCCATCTCGCCGAACTTGCTCAAGCAATTCTTCGACATCCTTCAATTCGAAAATCAGCACCCGATCGGTGAATCGCTGCCAATTCCTCTCGAAGTGTTTCGCTGAAACATGCATATTTTAAGTCCGTATTAAGTAGAGGCGATGGAATTAAACATATTTTTTTTACAATAAAAAAACAAAGAAATTTTTCCTCCTTGACTTCAAATACGTATTTTTTGGCATTTTTTAAATGGTTTCGGGAACTTTTTTCAATATTCTTAGTCCAATAAATGAAAAAAAATAAATAAAATAAAAAAAGTTCGTCAGTTTAGAAGTCTGAATTTAAACTTCAATCTAATTCGTTTATCAAGGAAATTTTGAGCAAGAAAAAAGTTCCAGCGGGAAAGTTGTTCAAAAAGGTATAAAGAAGTTTTCTGGAAAATATTACTTAAAAAAAAGTTGATGAAACGGTTAAAAAACTATCATTGTTTTTACTTCGTTAGCTGTCGATTCTCGCACGTAGACAAGAGCGTCTTGCTGGTCGTACTTAGCCGAATGCAGACGCCCTTGTGCCGACGCGCGAAAAACGACCGCAGGCGAATTAAAACAATGATAGGTTTTTAACCGCTTAATCAATTGAAATAATATTTTTCAGAAAACTTCATTATTCCTTTTGGAACAACTCCTTCGAATTTTTGTATATACATGTATAATGTTATAGCGTTTATTGAATTAAATGAAAATAGATAAATAAAAACTTTAAGCCTAACAGAGCAAAATATTAAAAAAAAAAAAAAAAAAATGTAAAGCGAAGAAAATCGTTCTACACAAATTAGCAGCTCATTTTGCAATAAAAAGCACCTCGTTAAAAAAGGTATAATTATTGTATTAAACGTTCTTACATTGTCAAAAACTTCTTTTTTCGGTGGGTTCTTGAGACGTGATTGAGATTCGGTTTAAAAGATTTTTTCTTTTGTTTTTCCTTCATTCAAATTATTCAGAAAAGCAGTTCGACGAAGACGAACGGAAAAAGCAAGCAGGTTCGGACTTAAGGGTAGACTCAATTACACTGTTTTGTCTCGCAAGCCGCGCTTCGCTCACTTTGCACGCGGTGACGGGAACAGAGGCCATACCCCCTTTCTTCCAATTCTGCCCACCACAGCTGAATAGATTTCTGAAACCAGCGAGAAATACGAATTCAATGAAAAGTACTAATTGTTCCATGGGTGCGTGAGTCCCGAGAGACGTGGGTGGAGAGGTCGGAGCGAGAATTTCCTTTCGCATGTTATACACAAAAAAAAAGAGGAAAAAAAGGAAAAAGTCCAGGGAAAAGAAAACACGCGACAGCAGAATGCATTAGGGTGGATAGAAGCGAAAAGTAAATACGGATGAAAAAGAAAAGTTTCAGTGGTATCAGTACGGCATTGATGTCGCGATCAATGGTGTGGAAATCCGGAAAATTTTCGAGAGGAGGAGTACTGGAATGATTTGGATCTGCATTTTGAAAAAAAAATTTACGAAAGTCGGGAATTACAATGCATTTGATGATTTATTAATTCAGATTACTTTAATGATAATTCGTTAGGGCCACATGAGTTTTTGATTTTTACCAAACATTTAGTAGGTATAAACTATACGCGCAGAAAACTAAATTTTTCTAATAATTCAGTGTAAAAAACATATTGTATTGTAAAAATTAAATTACGTTTTGGTGATAAAATTGTATTACATTTATTGTGAAATTACAACAGTAGAAATTTTAACCAGGATTTCTTAAAAAATCCTCGATAAAATCGACCTTCAACTTAAAGACACGATTACAAAGACTCTTATCTTACTTTATCAAGCTATATAATCTTCACATAAGAATTATTACTTTTCCTTATGTTTACGAATGGCTCTTCGATATGACTGACGGGCTTTTAGGGGTTCCCTAATCTGAGGGGTACGAAAGGAAGGGGATTTAAGCGTTAACGAGTGACTCTCGGATTATCGCGTGTCTGTTTGCATTATTGTTGTTGCCTCAACCCCTCGCAGTTATGATCTACCTGACGATCCCTATTACTCGACTAACCACCTCACCTCGTCACGCCCCTGCTATTAATTTTAATGCAGCAGAACCATGCGCCTCGTTTATTACAATTTAGAGGGGTGACTTTCTCTCTAAAATTCTCCCTTGACCTTTAAGAACATTTTCGCTGGAAGAGCAAGATCAATTTTTAATCTGACCGAACTTCTTTCCAAGTCGAGGGGTTTTTCATTCGCACATGAGACACAACTTACAAAATGGCTGCTTTTTCTTGCATTTTTTATCACGTAATTCACAATCGTAGAAACTTTAGTCTTTTTTAAGATAAATGCTTTATATTAAGAGTGTTGAGCCAAGTTCTAATATAAAAATTCGATTTCTTCATTTTACTCAACAAATATTAAATTTAGAATTTTTTCTCTTGGTAGAATTAATCAGTTTTTAACTATAATTATGCATACAGAGCGAGAAAATACCTAATTCAAATATTTTTAAAGTGAAATGAAAATACTCTATTTTGAAGTCAGATTTTTAATTCTTCGTTTTATGCAAAAAGTATCGAAACTAAATATTTTTTCGCTCTGTATGCAGTTTTATATTTGAAAAAAGATTAGTGCTACAGAGCGAAAAGATATTTATCTATAATTTTCGTTGAGTAAAATAGAGAATTGAATTTTGTGCTTAACATTTGGGTCCAACGCCCTTAACTGCAAATCAGGGACAGGAGGTCAATTATCTGTATCTTCTCAGAGTCACACTTAAAACAATTATTGCACACCTGAGAGACTATGAGAGACTAATGAGATTATAAAGGTCAATTACATAAATATGAATTTTAAGTGAAAGATTATCAATAAGGTTTACAATTTAGGGATGGTGCTTACAATGCTATATGAATCATGTGATGATTACATGTTTATTAATGAATTAATTAATGTCGTGTTGACATGACAGTAGTCAAAGAGTCAATATAAAGTTGAAGAACATCGATCTCTGTTCATGCTGTGATGGAAGTATTTTACTTTGTTATTTTCGCTAGATTAGCATGTGGGTAATAAAATTTAGCATCAAGCTGCTTAAAAATCTTTAAATCGGATCCCTAAGTATATTAATTTCAGTGAGAAACACATCAATATGTCACAAAAATTAACTTAAACGGATGTTTTCGACTAAACTAAGACTTTCTTTCCAGTCTAGACGATCGTATTTTATGAAACCTTTTTCTTACCGCAAAAAAAAACGTTTAACTATTTCCAATAATATTCTGGAGCGTTTTCCCGCACTCCAATGAATTTTAAGGCATTTCTTATATGGTGAAATAAATTTCTCGCTTCGAATCTCGAAGAATTGAATTTCCGATAGTTTCTTCCTCGTAAATTAACCGTGTCGCCAGAATCTTCAGTTTCACTCGAAGAAATAGCCCAATGTCGTGATTAACGGTCGATTGAAATGTTCAGGGCCAAAAGTAAAGAACGAAATCTATAGAATATTGAAATATTATTCCTTATTGGTTCCAAAGAAAATGGCTTGTACGTGAATTTAAAACTTGTAAAATAGTGTGCCAGAAGTTTGAAACTGCATGTGAAAAAAAAAAATACAAAAATTCATAATGTGGCACAAGATGCGTTACCATAAGTGCATTTAGACGTATATTATAGGTATAATATGTGGGATTAAGTGCACTTACCGCAACCCACATTATCCCGTACTTCAAATTGACGTTTTTCTTACCAAGTTAAATCGATCGATAGTAGTAGTTGATTTACGCAATACTTGACTCTGCCACCCATAATTTTTTTTAAAAAATACACTTTATCAATCAACTCTTCCTTGAAATTTTTATCCTTAATTTCTAAAATTTTTTGATTACTTTTAATCCCAACTCTCACGTTCAAGGGGAATTTTTATTTTTAATTTTGGGATTTCGAAATGCTTCACTTCACCTAAAATTTAAAAAAAAATGAATCCAAAATAATGAGGAAGTAAAATTTTACTACGGGTACCCTAACAGACAACTAATTTAATGAAATAAAAAATAATGCACATAATTGCTGATGCTAGACGGTTGAGGGGTGAAAAGTATGTGAAAAGTATCAAATGTCCAGTGCAGCGTAAGGGAAAATAGGGTAAAACCGGATACTCTCTATATACTTCGAGACAAGTGCTGCCCTCTGGATCGAGCTCGATATATTTAATAAATTGACGCTACAATCTTATTAGTGAGTATATATTAGTTTATATGTAGTATGTATTATTCTTTGTTTATAACTATACGTTCTGGTATTTAGTGGGTTACATACGGGTTACTATCTTACTCTATACGTACCAAATATAATATCAATCTTCATAATTTTATATTATCGTTGTTGTACTCAATATTATGTATAAATATTATCTAATTATTGATAATTAGACATTTATAAAATAAACATGCGCCCCTTTACGGTAAGTATTTTTTTTCTAGCACAGTAAAAAGTTGCACCTTTAATTCAGAAACGAACTTAAATTCAGACAAATTTTGTCTGAATACAATTTTCTTGCAACTAATTCCAGGTTCTAGTAGCTGAATAGAGTCACCAAAGACTACTAATTTTGAATGAAAACTTCTTTGTTTTCTACTTTTACCAGCTTTTACGTGCGAGGCCAAAGAACCAACAAACACCGTGGTTTACTCTATTTCCCCCTATATCTACTACTCCGCACATCAATATCAATATGCAAAATGCATACAGTCCTTTTTTGCATTCACACACGTGACATCATTATGTACAGTACACTGTACAGAAAAATATGCGTTCAAGGGGGTGAACGCAGTATATGAAAGTGGAGGTTGGGTCTAGTTGTAAGGAAGATATGGGTGGGTCATGAAAGGCTTCCTGGTTAAGTTGATATACATATTTTATAAGATACATATAGGTACATATGAACATATACTGATCAGGGTTATAGAGGTGGCTATTATTGAATTATTAATTAAGCAGGTTAAGTAGCAGACGATAGGCTCTACGACCTGGCATCCATGCATTGGAAAGGGAGTCTATAATAAACCCCAATAGTTCCAATCCCCAATTGTAATGCGAGCATGAAACACTGGTACCTAACGAATTGTCGCCCGTCGATTGGTTCTCGTTAATATAGCTCACTACTCCACGGACGAACAGTGAAAACGACCTGGCGACTTTATACTCTCGCGTGTTATTTGGTAATTGTTCTGATTTCAACGCCAGTCTCGACTCTATATTAATGTATGGCTGTCTCGAGTAGACGATAGGTAATGATTATTGATTCATATTTATGGGAAAAATTAGATCGCAAAGAGAGTTAACGAAAATGTTTCCGATAAAAATTATCCAAGTAGAGGCGAAAAATTTTTCGAATCGACCTGAATTTTATTTTTTGTTTTCTCTATGCGCTGTAGCGCACGTATAATATTACTACACAGTTTAAAATAAAAAACTGGAACCGAGTTTTTAATAGCAACTGGAAACTAGTTTTTAATTAAAAAGATTTTTGGAGTCAAATATGTGTTGTGAAGTTTCTTTTTGAACTTTTACATTTATCAGAATCTGGGCGCTTCCACTGCTCATCAAGCAAGGTTTGCTTACTCCATTATCATTCTCACTGCGTATCGAACTTGATATTATTTCCATGGTGTGCTACGGGAAAGGGTGATCTTGTGAAAAAAAAGAGCGAGGGTTGCACGCTTTACCCATGGAATATACGTGCGTACATTTCATAAATATGTATGGCTGGACAGACGGATGAATGGAAGTAAATTGAAGCAAAAGAAGAGCCTGCTGAATCAAATTAATTCAATGTGGACCGCAAAAGCTATTCAAAATAAATGCAGTTGTTTTCAATAATTTTACAAAGGATTTATAAATCCTAAATATATAATTTTTCCTCTGGTTTTATTTAAATTTATAGAGAATAAATCAATTTATAACTTTTTCATCATTTTTTTAAAATGATTTAAACAATGAATAAAAATAATAATTTCTGTGGAGTGTGGAGTTTCCATATCAATCTTTTTTGGTGGATGGATTTGATTTTACGAAAATGTTATCTACAATAGATGGAGTGAACTGAATAACATAACGACTGTGACCTTACATTTTTTATATGATATAACAGTTATATAAAGCCAGTATATCCGTGTGCAAATCATCCCGGTTATATCTTTACTTGAATATCGACTCTTCGATGGCCTTGCGGGATTTTTAACGTAGAAAATTCCGGATGGGCCCTCGGAGGACCAAATATATTATCTAGCGGTGTAATATTTTTTATTATATCTGATAATAAATAATAAAGGCTTTATATATGTTTCACGTAATGATACTTCATATATTTAATATTTACTCATTCTGAGTGAAAGGATATTGTGTGCTTTTTCTGAATTCGAGCTATATACGGCTAGTAAATATATATTTTAAGAAATGCAAGAAAATCGATAAGGGCGCAAAGAAAATACTAGTCACTCCATGCCTATACAAGAATTTTCTATTTCCAATTTCCTGCATTTCCAATCTCCGGAAATTCTAATTTCCGCATGTCACTTAATTCTGGATATCTTGTAAAACTGCACTTCAAGGAATAAAACGGTCTGAAATTTTTCTCATATAATCCTTCCACAGTAAGCTTTTAATACTAGAACTTGTTTCCTGGACATAGTTTTCAAGCACACTTTTCAATTTATCTTTGTGCTATTAACAAGTTTGCAATTTAAGAGAAATCATTCCTCTTTGACAGGGACGACCTGCAACAGGTTCGTTCTGCGTGCGCGCACAGTTTAAAACTTTTAAATCGAAAAAGTCCGTAATATAAATTTATCTGAAAACGTAGTTTTACAATAGATACAAAAAAGGAGAGGGAAAAGAAGTATTTAGATACGATTTCGAGAACCAATTGCAGAAAAAATCCAATACATGTAATAAACATTTTCTTTGGATTGTAATCGCATGATACTAAAATAATGAAATTAAATTGTGTTGGAATGCAACGTTCAAATACATATAAGTACAGAGGCGTAAGGTTCATTTCAAGCTTCAAAGTTCTTTTATGCTTGTGTATAATTATGTCTTTACACTTAAATATATAATTACACACAAAGTTATAGTATTTCCTTTTATGTATGTATACATTTATACAAATCCCTCATTCATACGTTTTTCTCTCTTATAAATTGTTTATTTGAATGACTCAGTGATCTAATTTGCAGGTAAATTATGACTCAATAATAAAAGAGAACGTATTTCAAAGGTCAGTACATACTACTTTTTTTTATAATGTAAACTATATTTTATTAGTAAAGGTTTCTCTATAGCGAAAACTTCGGATTGAAATTCATTTCGAAGAAATACGAAATTTTCCGAATCATTCAAGAATTTGTATCACAACCAAACAGTTTCATTTCGATCTAATCCGAAGGAAGTTTTCAAAACCCGAATTAATCTGAAACCCATTCAAAAATCCGGTCAATGCGAATGAATCCGAATTTTTCGGAATGATTCGGATTGAAAGTTCGGATTTATTCTGAATTGACTGGATTTATTCGAATTGAATGTTCGGATTTATTCTGATTAAATTAAACAACTCTGGACACTTCTGTAATTTCAAAAATATTTCTAAAATTATTCTCGGAGTTTTATTGACCTATTTCGTTTCAAGAGAAAGAAGGGCATGAAATAGAATCAACGAAGGGTCAAGTAGGCGAAAGGCAAAGGCAACTCGAAGCAGCGGAACGTGAGACATAAAAGTTACTCTCCGGCTGCTTATTACTTGAATTAATTGGTTTATGGTCCCCCCACCACAGTGTCATTCTGATGCAGGAAGTGAGGGTGCAAGTTCAGTGTTCACGTTTCTGTTATTCCTGTTATTACTAGTAGTGGAAGCAGAACAAGCGAAAAATGGATTCGCGGATAGAATAGGGGATGAAATAAAATTACACTCGTTGAAATGAAGAAAAGGGAAGAAGAGTGCAAAAATTTTCAGAGATAAATTTAAAAAATTTGAGAGGGGGGGATCGATAGTCAATTTAAAAAGTATATTTACCTTTCTCGATAACAAATAATAACAATTTGATAATAATTTAGTAATAAAAATATAACAAATCAATCGACTCGTCTCGATTCAAAGAATATTTCTCTACCTTACATTAGCTTTGAATTATGATTTGAAGAATTACAGCTTGGAACATTGTATTTCAATTATGATCATTTCAGCTGAGCTTCTAGAATTGTTTTCATGATGTAATATATAGAACAAGTTTCAGTGAAAAAAATTATATCCTTACAATATTAGAGTATCACTAAAATTAAAAAAAAAACACTAAAACAAGAAAATAAAAAATATTCTTTTGAGTAAATCTTTTTAGAAGTAAACAAAATAAATGAGAAACCTTGTTTAAAAAATTTGGTTTTTAGTCTTCTATTACTTTCACATCTGAGAAAATAATTATTGAAAATTTAGAATTTTTTTTTTTTTTATTAATATCATCAAAATTGAAAACAAATCAGATCTAAGGCGATTTTTGAGAAAATTTTTAAATTAAATAAAAATATTTCTTATCTGATCCCACTGTAAACTTTATCAATTATCGACATCATTTTTAACTATAAAATTTATGATTAAATACTTCAGAGCGCGAAGCGCGACGTTCAAATCTTTTTTTGAACTTTTGGCCAGCTTTTCTCGATTTGGTCGCACTGTGCAATCGGTTGCATTGCCAACCCCTCGTATGTTATTTTATAAAAACAATTTTTTCTAAATCTGAACAGATTTACTATCAGACTTGAATCAAATTGAGCAATAGACTTAGAGGGATATAAGGCAACGAAACTGATAAACCCAGAAAGTGATATGTCTCTCACACGGTGGGCTTTATGAACTCGCATAAAACTGAGAGTAAAATAACGACTCTCTCTCTCCTCTCCCCTCTCTCTCACCCTCTCTTTCTCTGCGTATAAATCTCCCTTACGTACGTACATGCTTTATTAGAAAAGGATAGAAGAAGAATAACTGAGAACGTATTGGTTAGCAAAGAGAGTGGGATTGGTGGGTGGAGGGGGGGGGGTCAAAATTATACGCGAGCATGCGCCAGTGGGAGTGGCGTTGTTTCATGTAGAGCTAGTCCCGCTAAGGCATTCTGTCAACTTCCAACTGTTGGTGAACTAAGTACTGATCCCTCTTCTTAAGAGGAGCTCAATTTTTTCGATAAAATCGTATTACAAAAGAAAGTTAATGCCGTTTCATAACTCGAAATTTTATCGTGGAAATTTTTATCGAAAAGGAACGAGTTGACAGAAATCGTGTATTTTATTGGAAGCACGTGGTTTTTAGTTTCATGAGAGAAGTGGAGCTATGTTGTAGACATGCAACATACATATTACATATACGTAACAATTTCTTAATTTGAGATTGGAACTTATTAAAGAGGATAAAGTGTGTTGTGTACAAGTGTAAAGTGAAAGTGTAAGGTGAGCTCAAGGATTAAGGATTCTAAAATTTGTGTAACATTTATGTAACATTTCGGTAACATTGTGAACAATTTTTGGAATTGGAATATTTTTCAAAGTAAAGAGTTGAAGAGTTTTAGACACGCTTTGTCGTAGAAGGAAGTAATTTTTATGTGACTCTAATGTAACTTTAATGTAACTTGAATGTAACAAAGATAAAAAGAGGTTAATTTCAAGAGGTCTTTAATGCGGAATAAAGAAACGGAAGTGATAATATATGAAGAAGGGCACGAGATATAATTTGAGTTGAAAATTTGTAACTTCTGAAATAGAAGTCGAAGTGTTTTAATGAGTGCAGCAAGTGGATTGGAATTCAAGGTTCCTAGTCTTGGAAAATAGTTGAAGCAGAAATTTGAGAAGTGCATTTTTAGGTGGAAAGCTCAAGGCAAGCTCCGCGTGGTTTATGGCGGGAAGCAGTGGGTAAACTATGAGTTGGTCGACTCGAGTGCAGCTGAAAGCTCGCAGCTTCCATTAATTAAATCCTGCTAATTAGTAGCATTCATGCTACTTCAAAGTTACTAAATATGTGCCACAAGAACATAATTGGCAACGCGTTCTTGGACATGCGAGTGGCAAAAGCAGATTGAAAATTTTCGGTTTGAAAAATTGGAAAATTTCAAAACTTGAAGCGAGTCGAAAGTGAAAAGTATGTGGGAAAAGTTAGAAGTAAATAAGGACGTAATGACGACGACCTCAGAAATTAGGTGCTGGGACACTCCAAGAAGTGAAACGTGCTTTAGGAACGAAAGGTGTCTGACTAAAATGCACCTCTTACTACTCGCGGTGCTCGTCTTCTCGTCTCTAACGACAGGTGAGATTTTCTATTGAAGTTAATTTTCAAAATTAACAAATCTGATTCACAGAATTAATCTGAACTTTCAATCCGAAAGATTTCGAAAAATTTGGATAAATTCGAATTCATACGAATTGACCGGATTGATTCGGATTGAAAGTTCGGATTAATTCTGATTAAGTCGAATTGTCGGATTCATTCGGATTGAAAATTGAAATATTTCTTTCTGATAATTGAAATATAACATAATATTACTTATTATAATTGAAAGTCTGATAATTGAAAATTGAAATATTTATTTCTGGAAAATTATTTTATATTTAACAATCAATTCCCAAAGTTGAAAATTCCCGAAAAATAAAATCTCCGAAAGACAATAATAATACCGAAATTTAAGATTCCCACAATTGAAAGCTATCGAAATTTTAAATTCTCGAAATTATAAAATTCCCGAATTTAAATATTCCCGAAATTGAAAATTTCCGGAATTTTTGTTTAAAATTTATTTGCAAAACTATTGTTCAAAATTGTTATTTAAAACTTTAAAAAGAAATTTTTAATACCAATTTTTAATAAATATGTTGAACAAAAGTTTTAGAAAAAATCTAGAATTACTTAAAATCTATTAATACCTATCTTATATATAAACTGTAATATTTTGGTTTATTATTTTTTTATTTCGAAAGATCAATCTAATTTAAATTTAGTAGGGCGACAAAAAATTGAAACCTGTAGTATCAATATTTGAAGAGATAATATTATCGCTGATTAAATTAGCCACCTCTCTTCCATCTTTGAAATTTTTCTCTTGAGCTTTACACATAATCAATAACTTTAGATAACATTTATAATTTTAATAATACACAATACAAAATTGTCTGTCAAAAATAGAAAGACATTGAATAAAATGTATAACCTAATAAGTAAAACTACAAATAAGATCTGCAATTTTGTTTTAAATGATTTCTATTACTTTTTAAAAATTATTTTTTAATTTTTGTGTTTAATTTGATTTTCGACTGAATAATAATATCTAGATAATCAATTTTTCGAGTGTTTTTTTTTTTTTCATTTATTGTGTCAACCATAAACAGACAAAGCTTGGTCACTGGTTCACTTAAAAATATTTTAAACTGCAGTTTTCTCTCAGACTTTAAAAAAAAATTATATATTCATTAAGGACTTGTGGTAATTACCACAGGAACAAAAGTTTCGCCAACTAAAATTAAAACTAAGCGATTTACCTCCGTCTACATGAAACTGATAATGAGATAATTATTATTGCAAGGATCAAACTTTCACAAGTTTATTAGTTGTAGTAGTCAGAACACATTTTTTTCTATTTACGCTAATTAACTACAATTCAGATTAAAAGAATATAATTATAAAACTTAGATTATGTAAAAATGTAAAATAATTATGTAAAATAATCAATAAGATTATATGTACAATAGGTAAAATTAATTACTTTAACAAAATCATATTTACATAATAGTAGCTAAAAAATGGGCCCTGGCGCGCGCATACAGTAGTCTAGTTAGTACTCTAGTATGTACAATTTTATGAGTATGAGTTGCGTTATCATTTTGGTTTTTTAACATTGAGAGCATTCAAAGAGCTCCGTTTTTTTTCCTTTTATACTTTTTATGTTATATAGCCAGTATACATTTTTATATCTCTGTCTGTGCCCTTCCTGTTATTTTTTTTTCTGCATTTAGTTAGTCTTTGATAGTCTGCCCCCATCTCCTCATCGTCCCTTCTGTAGAGCCGAATTCGATATCCCGGAAACACACGAAAACGAACCTTACAGCCGTTTTACGGTTGGGTGAGTGGCCTGCGATAAATGCAAATAGAATGCTGAAGCACGAGAATTCGTGATAGTTGAAAGAACGACATCTGAAAAAAGCTAAATATCTACGTACTCTTTAGAAACCTTTTTCGATTACGGTAACTATACTTCGCTATATCCACCACGAATTTTTGCATGATTTTGCTAAAGAGAATGCTAATAAAAAAAAATAGTCATAAAATGATTTCGTAGCTATTTAAGTTTAACTGACCCTTTCAAAATTATGTCTTAAAAATTATCTCTTATCTGAAGATATTTCTGAACTTTTATCTGTTATCTAGGGATTTATCAGGACCTTTAATTGTTCTCTGACCTTTTATTTAATTAAGTTCTAAGATGTAATACTTAAAAGTAAAAGGCTGAAAACGATGAGGCCCGAAAAATGAGTCTAAAAAGTTCCGAAGGATAGGGGTGGTCCTAGAGAGGAGAAGTCCCGAGGAAGAAATAAGGAACTGAGTTAAGGCACTGATCTATACAATAGTAACTGGATAGCGGATGCCGTGTAAAAGTGATGTGACTAATAGAACGCCATTTTGAATAGACCTTACCTCGGTTCGGAAAACTTCGTGGCTTGTTTCGGCAGCATTGTTCATATAGTAACCGTTTACGACGCTAGATGGCATCGCAACCGGTGAACAAAATTTTTTGGTAACCGCGTGAAGACCACTTTGCTAACCGGTGACAGCGTTTTGCTCATCGATGTTGGGGATTTCGCTCACTGCTTTTGAGGACAGTGTGGAATCAGCCACTTTGCATGTCTGTAAACGGTGGACAAACGAGGATTTTGCATGCATGTGTAAAGAAAAATATATTAGCTGACCGCTGTCTGGTTCCTTGGAGCTCGTATTTTGCATGAAAAATATATTTTTCATAAATTTTCCATGTCCATTGACCATATAACAGATCATGATGGTTTACCAGGATTTACAAAGACTATATGGTCTGCTATAGTGGACATGGAAAATTTATGAAAAATATATTTTTCATGACAAATACGAGCCCCAAGGGACCAGACAGCGGTCGGCTAATATATTTTATTTCATCTCTCAAATTTTCAGCGAGATATTTTACTTAGGGTTGCCATCTGCCTAGGATAGGTTGGAAGGACAAAATATGTAAATGTATATATATATATATATATATATATATATATATATATATATGTAAATGTATATATATATATATATATATATATGGCTTAAGAGGAAAAGAGACAAACTATTCTGATTTCTATTTCTGTCACTCTTGTTGATTTTCTACAGCAAGCGCGGCAGGCGAAAAAAAATGGACTTATATGCACAAAAACGCCAAAGGAAGGATATTTGGGTTGTGCGAAGGACTTCGAAGGACACGATTAAAAAGAAGGACAAATCTTTCCAACGAAGGACGTTTGGCAACCCTATTTTACTTAGTTTAAAAATAAGAAGGTGGAAAAGAAATACATTGTCCAGTCGGTAATTCGTGACGTCATAGTTTGGTATTTGCCCTTAAAGGAAGATCTGAGAGATAGGGAAGCCCGGGGGATATGGGAAGTCCCGTGGGATCAGTGCTACCAAACATAAGCCCGTGTTCAATTGCGCATGCGTGGTGCATGGCGTTTGGTTGTAACATACGTCCTTCTTGATATTATTATTATTATTATTATTATTATTATTATTATTATTATTATTATTA
>CAJFCO010018493.1:429798-462564 GCA_904066015.1 Synergus gifuensis
ATTACTTATTATAATATTTATTATTTTAGTCACTATGGCATTAACTGTCAAAAATCAATTATTCTCCAATTAAAAATAAACAAATTTTTGAAGCTGGTGGTGGTTCTAAATAACGGCCCGACGGATTTGAACTACTATTTAGTGAAATACCACTCAACTTTAAATTTTGAATGAAATCTTTATTTAGGTTCCACAGCATAAATCCTCGAACGTAAAGAGACGAAGAATGTAGAAAGGTTTGAGTGAGGGTTGTGAGGGGCTGCGGAGGGGATACATACGATATTCTAATGGATCGTCGTGATGGGTATAAGCGGTTCACATTTAGTCGAATGGGTGAAACTGCAGTTATTTGCGGTGCACTTCAATCGAATTGGCTGCCGTTTGCATAATCTGCAGCGACGCGACGGCACGTACATGAAACGTGAATATTTATGGCTCTCTGGTTCTTTTCTCTGAGTAAGAACGTCGTTTTTCTCTTTCTTTTGCCCTCTACCACTTTTGATATCCGTTTCTTCGTCCCTTTTAAATTTTATGAAATTAAAAACCCTAATTTTATAATGTTAGAGAAACTTACAGAAATCCAGCATTTCTTCAATTACAAGAGTTTGATATTGAATTTATTTTTGTGAAAAAAAATGCATGTGATGAAATTTTGTGAGGGAATTTTCTCACCAACAGGAACCATCATTCATGGAAACCTCGATGGAAACATAAATTTTAAAAGTTTCATAAGAAGAAACATTAAAAATGTTCGACAAAAATAAGTCGTTTTTTATATCTGTGGGTAATCTTTTGGAATCACTAGATTTTTGTAAATGTATGCGCAAATGATCTGCATATATTCTTTTTACAGGACCTTTTTAGGACATTTTATCACTTTTTTTTTTAAGACTCTTTTTATTTGTCTGGTTTTACTGACTGTAATTTGGAAAAGTGACGGCACTTCAGTTTGAATAGTAAAACACTTCATTCGTGGTATATGAGATATCACTTTTATTGACGAAGAATTATTTATTTTTAACACCAATAGCCGTAGCCGATTTGACATGAAAGTCCTCCTATCTCTCGGTTCACTAAATTTCCCCTAGCACGCCACAAAACTTTTGGTCGAAGTACATATGCCTAATATAACCCCTGAAAATTCCCGTCATTTGTAATCAAAATTGATCAAAATCGCAAGAGAGTTCTAACTACCTGATAATGTCAATACAATAGACGATTTTTCATCAAATTTCTCTGCATGGTTTCTTTATATTATATTAGAATCCATACAATATCAACTTTCTTCAAATCAAAACAATTGAAATATCGACGAAATATCGCAAAAATCTCTTTAATTTTTGATACCTTTGAATTTTCATTAATTAGGAAAGCCTTGTACTTTATTGTCATTATATGTATAGATGTTATAGATTATTTAAAGGATAAAATCAATTTTCCATTACATTTACTTTTTAAACTTTTCTAGAGTATATCTTAGGAAATGGTGAATTTTTTTATCTGCTTTAAAATTGGGACGCCATCCTCTTTAGTATAGGGAAATACACATAAAAAAAGGTTAAATACGAAGAGTCAACTATTACTTCTGCACAGTTGGAGCCAAAGTTTGGATTAATCGGGAATTCCTGCCTATAACAAACGAAGTATCGATCTCTGGATTAAATTGTCGTTAGAAAGCCGTTATTCAGGAGATGTCCCATCACAGGACGTTAATCCATCTATACTGATCACAAATTGGCTTCACTATGTCTATATAACAGCAAGATAATGACTTGGTTAAACAAGAAGGTTCTTTGAGCCAACATTACTAAAATTAGACGATTTGCATGAAAAATTTCTTATAATGAAACAGTTTTTTGATCGAAATTATTGGTTTTCAAGCATTTCAAGCTTTTCAAGTTATTTATATTGACTAAGTAATAGACTTTCAGAAAGAAAGATTTAGACTTTCAGAAAGAAAGACTGTTCGAAATGCACGGAGACTTTTTATTTGAGTAAATAAGAAAACTGACTTCATTGAGTTTTAAGGAATATACAAAAATTTCAAATGATCACATTGGTTTTAAAGAGATTTATTTTAATTGAAATTAATTCGTACCTTTAAAATTAAACAGTGACATTTTTTACAATTATCCTTGAAAATATGTAAAGTGTGCCAGAGATAATCCGAATGAAGAACATCCATTATCTCATTTTTATAAATTAGATACCATAATTTTCATACGTATACAGGATGTTGTTATTTCAGAGCTCAAATATATGACAAATTGGTCTGATTTAGATGCAGTAACCAATCTTGAAACCTGTCACAATTTCTCGCTCGATCATTCTGTCTTTCAAAATAACAACTAATTTTCAAGGAATTCGTGACAACTGAGAAAATTGCCTAAAAATTTTACTAAATATATATATATATATATATATATATATATATATATATATATACCTATATGTGCAAATGACTTCATATACATTATGTAAAATTTTATACAGATTTTTCTAATATAATGTATCGAACAAATCGTGATTGTACAAAGATAAATGTAATGGTTAATAAATAATAATTCTGATTAAAAACCTTTTTTGTTAAGATTATTTAAACTAATTTGACCATATAGGTGCCTATGTAATTAATGCGTCCCCAATCAGTTTATTGCCGTAATGCTTCATTATTGGCCATGCCGAATTCACGATAACCAAATTATGCCTGGTTCTAAAAATGGAATACACGATATTGGCTCGTATTTTGTGTTCTCCATCATTAATTATCTTAACAAAAATCATACATAGGATAAAACGCTTTAAACGAGCTTGAAATTATGTGACCAGAAATTCATTTCGAACAGGCTAAATTATCAATATCATTAATAACCCCATGTTGCAATTAATGATAATAAAATTATATATATTAGCATTTTATTGCAATAAATAAATAATAAAAATTGAAAAATATATAGCTTTCGAAATTACTCAATATCTCTACAGAGAATATTCATTAAATTCTGAACTTATATTTCCCATAAAAGCCAGTTTATAAAACTAATGCTTCATTTTCTTTCAAACCAAAATCTCTAAGCGTGTCGATCGCTTATTACATTTCGTTTTTTTTCACAATATGTAGAAATGATTGACGAGTAAAATAAAAAATCTACTTCAGCCAGGATGTAGATTTTTAATCAGAGATGAGTCAGAGAGCTGCAAAAAACTTTATTAGTTAGAGCGTGCACAGACAGTGCTTGATATTCGATCGGCGTAATAATTAACAATAGATTCGTAATCGAGGCATTCTGTTCTGATCTCCAACCAACATTCATTGTTTAAATCCGGACATGCGTTCATTGTACCAGCATACTGCTTCCTCAGTCCTCACCCTTACAACCATTGAATCTTTTTGTCGAGGCTTTAACATTTATTAGTAGCCACAAGATTCTGACTTTTTTCATAGCGTTTTTTTGACTTCTGCTTCTACTTTTTTTTTGTCTCTTCGTGTCATTCTTACCAAAGGACTTTTGTAAAGTTTCAATAAAACTCTACTCTCGTTCGTTCATGGTTATTCACTATTTATTTCTGCTCTTCTATTCTTTTTTCCATGAAAATATGTCTGCGAAGCACAGTACAAGAATTTGAAAAACAACGTAAATAAGAAATTAATCTAAAAAAATGTGAATTAAAGTTTCATGCACTTTTTAAACAATAATAATAAAAAAGTTTCCTTCAAGACGAAATTTAATATTTTTAAATATGCATCGTCGTATCAAAGTTTCAAAGTTTTTTAATCAAAACTTCGGAAGACCATTTTATAAATATTATAGTTGTTTCAATTTGTGATAGAACAATTGTTTGCTGACTACGATTGCCTTCCTTAAGAATAATGTAAATAAAGTTTTAAAAAAATTATTAAAATTTTAGACTTTAATTAAAATTTTGAATTTTTCACTCGTCTATTGCATATTTTTTCTTTGTTTTTCGTTTGTTTTTCTTAAAATTGTGTACTTTTTCTTTTTTAATTTGAACTTTGTTTTTATCTTCATTAGTTGAGAATTCATTAAGAAATCAAAGAACAATAAACATTTAACTTGAACTTTTCTCGTAATTCAGTGTACAAAACATTATTGTAAAATTGCATTTAGATTTCAGTAAGACTTCCATATAATTTAATATTATTATATTTCCATATCATTCCATATCATTATTCCATCGAAATGGAAAAGTCATATTTTGATTTTTTTGTAGCTGCTAATGCTTAATTCCTTATATAAAACAAATTTAAATGGCTGTAGATTTCCATTTATTATATTTCCTAAAAGCTAAAAGAGTTTTTTCTCTTAGAGCAAAAGAAAATCGAGATTTAAGGGATGTAAATTTTAAATTAAGTATACCTTATGGAACACTCTAAAGGATTATGGAATATAGTAGTTATAATTATTTATTTCAATGCAGTATTCGACAATGGCAGCTTGCTCCAGCAACTGCCACTTTGAACTGTCGATCATTTAATCCCTATGAATTCCCATCAACTAAAGTCACGCAAGTTATTAAATACTGCCCTATTCATTACTACGAAAGCAATTAATGTCACTTAATTTGCACGATGAAGAGGGTCCTAATGATCCTCTCATAATATTTTCAGTTGCCGAAATCATTTTTAGCTTTAATTTACCTACCACTGCACAAAAGAACCGAAAAATAATAAGTAGAATAAGGCTTGTCTTTATTACATTTGATAATACCAACAATAATTGTGTTTCTTCTATTGTTCCATTCACTTCTAAGCAATTAATAATTGCTAAATAAATTTCAAGTGAGCATTTTTTAAGATTGCAAACACAGGTAGTTGAAACGTTTCTCATTTTAGTTTTAATTAGCTTTGTAATATTATGTTTCATATATTCCGAAAGAGGCAGCAAAATTTTTATTTAGTAAATGTTTGCAAATAATGAAACGGAATTAATATTGAAATGAACGAACTTTTTTATTTGATGCTTTGCAAATGGAGTTGAAAATTGAAAAGCTAGTATCTATCTATATGTATTTTGATAATTATATCATTGAAAATTGATAATATGCAAAACAAAATTCATACCTATTTACATTTGAAATTGCACAATTCGAAGCTCTTCAAATTTTTGAAGGACTGAGTTTAAAATTTTAAATTTGGAACATTTAAAAATTAAAAATTCTGGGAATTCCAAAATATTTCTGTATGCATTTCAAAAAATTTCAAAGGATTACAGAAGGCCTCAAGAGATTTCAAAGGATTTAAAAAGATGTCCATTTTGAAATCCCTTGACATTTTTTCTAATTTTTGAAAAGAAATTCGTGTACTTCTTAGTTTTTTGAACTCCTCATTTTATCTCGTCAAACGAGACATAAAAAAAATTAATTATTTAATCTAAATTATGGTCCTTGGTATTTCCAAGGTTAAGAATAAGTTAAGAATAAAATATAATACATTAAGCTCTTTTTATAGATCTACTTTTGTAGATAAAATAAAATTACACAGAAAAAAATATTTTTTCGTTTTAAAGTACAAGACCAAGCACATCCGTAATATGCCACATGCGAGCTTTTCACGTAATTATTTCTTTATACCTCACCGTAAAGAACTGCGTTGTAAAAACTGGGCAAAGTATATACTGTTAACAAATTTTATGTACCGGATTCATTCGGACTGAAAGTTCGGATTAATTTTAATTATTTAGGATTAAAATTTATAGTGTTTCTCCTATGACGTTCCTTCTCATGAATATAGTAAGTAAAATGAAAGAGAAAAATCAAAAGATGATTTCAATTGTAGAATTATTCGTCATCATAGACAAATCCTAACCATGACAACAAATCCATTAAGCTTATATTGTGCTCATTAGCACTGCCTCTTCCATTACAGCTTTGGCATTCTTTCTTTCTTCTATTGCCTTTCATTTTTTTCCTTCTATCTTTTTCTAATTCTCCCAAGCAAGCTCTAATCGTTGAGACTCGTTAGGCCGCTGAATAAAAACATCGTTGGCTACATACTCGTGTCGACCCGATTCATTAGACCCAATTATTAAGAAGCCGCAGCCGGGGAGTGCTTCGTTCATTTGAAGTCACTGCTGCCACTCCATGCCAGTTTTGTTTCTTGATCCAATAATTTCTACAAGTAAAGCATGTAGCCTGAAAGGTTGTAGATATATTGTAGATCGATATTCCATTCCTGAGAAACTGGGAACTGAAGACTAACTAGAAAATTTCCAGTGGCAGCTCTACAGAAACTCAGAAAGGATGTCGTCTATTTATTGGCGATACTAATCGTACGCGACGAATATGTTCTTTGTAACTTTATAGGAGGTCTTTTCTTCTTTATTCTTCTCTTGCTTTTTAAGAATTCAACCAAGTTATGTGGGAGGCTATCTTAACTCAAAAATATTTGCTTCACTTTACTCCCGTCTATTACGTGAATTTTATGGACCAAATAACAAATTTTTTTGATATCATATCATCTACTCAGGTATGTTGGCTACTCGTCTCGGGTCGCTGCACGGCTGCACAAAAAATATGTATAATTAGTCCAAAATGCTACCATATTTTGCACAAATGAATTTCCGTAATCAAACTTCGAGCATAATAGGTGACCCATAAACATAGGTCTACCCCATTATAAACCTGTACGGTTAGTATCAAAAGGTACGTCATAGTTTGTATTACATGCAGATGCAGTAACCCTCAGGCTCTATGGCTAAATATACGAGGTCACCACTCTATGTGGCGATGGTGCGGTGTAGCTTCATTGTTAGAAACTCAAGTGATACTAACGTATGTCAACAATACCTTTTAACCTTCCAACCTTCCAACCTTTCAACTTTAAAAATTTCCAACCTTCTATTAAAATTAAACTTCGAATATTATTTTGACTCAATTTATGCATTGATTGAAATTTTGTAAACAGATGATGGTTAGATTACAAACTATATATTCGTTTGATAATTAATATGTATTTACTATTGTAAATAATTGTCATCATGTTGTCCAGTTCTCTGCTCATCTCATGTAAATTTCCTAATATAGGAGTATAAATAAACAAATAATGATTCATTTCGGAATCAATAAATTGATAAAAATAATTTATTTGAGCAATTTGTATATCTTGATGACTGGATTGACATGTTTCTACATTTTTATAAAAGTTTATCTTTGCTTTATGTACTTCCTTAATTTATTAGACTTAGTGTTTGATGGCATAAAATGTATTGATCATTCTTCTTTATCATAGGACTTGTGTTACATCACAGATTTTTTAGGTATATCAATATAAATTTCACATAAAATTATTAATTCAAGATTCATATTTTTTCCGTTCTTCTACTGGACAATATTTGCAGTATACGGAACTCGCAAAAAATGTATGAGAAATATCTCGACTTCATTTTTCAAGAAAATATGTGAAACTAAGAAAAGTGGTAGTATATATATGTGCATATAATCCATCTATATTCGAAAATAATCTGAAGTCGAAGTATAATGCAGCACCAATATAGGTTATAGCATGTTTCGAACCCAGCACAATACTAGAGGGTGGAGTGAGTTCCTGAACTCGCAAGCAATTACCCTCCGGTCGTTCCAACAACCAGCCCCAGTCTGTTATGTATAACAACATTCGTTATTCCTCTCCCGGGGACGTTCTGAATTAATCCTGTACTTATAACTATCTCACCAGGTGCAAAATATCGCTACACTATTCAATTGGTTGATAAAAAACATTCTACAATCGTTTCTCCATTGTCTGTTTATTAAATCTCTCTATATCATAAAAAATTGACCTTACAGATAAACGCTGCCCCTTTCCAATCAAAACGTCTTCACCCTCAAACCAAAACTTACCACCCCTTGCAAACAACCCCTCTCCTCTATCCAAATAAATGTCTCCCTCCTCCTTCCAACCAAAACACATCTTACCCTTTCCAATTAAAACTCCTCTTCCCCCTTCCAACCAGAACCCTTCTCACCTTTCTAACTAAATCCCATCCTCCCCTTTTCCAATAAAAACGCCCCACCCCCTCAATAAAAAATCCAATACCAATTTACAATACAATATCATTCCTCCCCCTTTTCAACCAGACACCCCCTTCCTCTTTCCAACCAAACCCCACCATCATCCCTTTTTATAAAAAATTTATTCTTCCCCTTTGAAACAAAAACCCCCCTTTCCTTACCAAACCAAACCCTATATCGCTTTCAAAACAAAACTCCCCTTCGTCTTTCTCACCAAACTCCACCGCCTCTCTTTTCTAACCAAAACCTCCTTCCCCTTTCAAACAAAGTACCTCTCTCCCCTGTTCTAATCAAACTTCCTCCCCTTTATAACTAAAACCCTCCCCCCTTACCAACAAAACTCCACCCACTCCCCTTACCAAAAAATCCAACCTCCGACCCTTTCCAACTAAAATCCAACCTTTCTCTTTCCAACCGAAATGTCTCTTCCCCTTTCCAACAAAACCACACCCCTTCACTTTTCTACGTTTTTCCCCTTAAATCAAAACTCACCTCCCCTACAAACAGCCCCCCCCTCTATTCAACTAAACACCTTTCTCCTCTTTCTAATCAAAACATCTCTTGCCCTTTGCAATTAAAACTCCTCTTTCTCATTCCAACCAGAACCCTTCTCACCTTTATAAATAAATTCCATCCTCCCCTTTTCCAATAAAAACGCCTCATCCCCCCTCCAACATAAAATCCAATACCAATTTACAATACAATATCATTCTTCCCCCTTTTCAACCAAACATCCTCCTTTTCTTTCCAACTAAATCCCACCGTCTTCCCTTTTTATCCAAAATTTCTGCTTCCTCTTTGAAACAAAAACTCCCCTTTCCTTACCAAACCAAACCCCATCCGTTTCCAACCAAAACTCTCCTTCCCCCCCTCCAACCAAAATTCTCTTTCATCTTTCCCTTTACAACCAAAACCCTCTTCTCCTTATCAATAAAACTCCACCCCCTCCTCTTTCCTACGTTTTTGCTTCTTTTCAACCACAACTCTCCTCCCATTTCCGATGAAATGTAAATGAAGAATTTACAATCAAATCCGTGCTCCTTTCCAACAAAAACTCCACTCCCCTCTTCAACTCCCCCTCCTCCCGTTACCATGCAAAACTTACCTTAGAGATCCTAAAAGGAGAGTTGAGACAATGTATGTCATCTTTTTGATTGGTAGACGAACCGGAATCGGAAGTCAGTAGAACGAGCGCGTTTATCAAATCAAATTTTTAATTTAGTTATTGCAATTATACAAAAAGACATAAAAAAGAGTCATTTAAACATAGTAGATTAGTTTAAGTATGAAATAATACTTATAAAAATATTTATTTTTAAATATTTATTAAATAATATTGTTTGAATAGCATCATCCCTAATTCTGTTTTCATTGCCCAGTGTTTCCCATATTCAAAGCAAAATCCCCTTTCCCCTATCTATCCGAAATACCTCTTCCCTTTTCTTATCGAAACTTATCTTCCCCTTTCCAATGAAAAGTAAATGATAAATGAACAAAATATACAGTTTGAAAAGTAACCTTAAATTCCTCTAAATTGTTTTTGAATTCTGTTGAGATCTTTCCATTCTTTTTAATTCACTTCAAAATCTTTAATTCTTTTTAATTCTATTTAATTCCTTTCAATTCTTTCGAATTTTTTTTAATAACTCTGTTTCGTTTTTTTGATTTATTTTGAAAACTTTTTCTTTTTCTTTAACAAATTGAATTTTTATTTTTATTATATAGAAAAGTCACATTGAATTTATTTGTATCCTTTTGAATTTCATTGAATCCTCTTTAACTCTCTTAAATTCCCTTGAATCTTTTTTAATTCTCTTGAATTCTTTTGAATCATTTGAGAACTTTGATTTTTTTAACCCATCCTAAGAACTTTTTAATTTTAAAAAATTCTTTTTTGAATTTTTTCGAATTTTAATGATTTTTTTCGGATTCTTTACAATTTTGTTGCATTTTTTTTTTTATTGATGAAATGAAGACTTATCTTTCGAAGCGACTTTGTTTCTAGTTGAGGATTATCTCAAAGATTAGAGGTAACGCGGAACTTAGAATCTGCAATAACCGAGTGCTCACAGTGTTGGGAAAATCAAATTTCAAATCGATCTGGATTGCCGTTCGCCCGGAAGATACCACGGTGAGACGTTTCGCTGTGAAACTGGATTTACTTAGAGCAGCTATACGCGCCGACGGATTAGATGATCGTCCTCTTCCCAGTGTATACCCACGTCTTCAAATACCTCTTCTCTAAGTCTCTACTAGCAGAGGAAGAGAAATCCGTCGAGACAACGTGAATAGAGCCGAGGTGAGAGGGTTGGAGCTTCCGTGAAGTCGACCTGATTTCAACTGAATTAAGTCCCGCAATAGTCATCAATTAACGTGTTTAGCAGTCAAATGGTATTAAATACTTATCATGCTTTGACAGAAAATTCGGAAATTCTGATAAAGAAGTGTCCTAAATAGATTTTCTCAATTTTCTCAATTACAATATTAGAGTGTTCCTTAATTGTTAAAATTTACCATTTTCAGATTCCATCCATGCAGATTTTTTGTTTGACCTAATTTCCATTTATCTTCCTTTTGATTTCACTTAATTTCCACGTGTCAAAATTGTTATTTGTTCGAATTGTTACTTCACCTAATATCTAGATACTATATATAATCCAATTGTTACTGGATTATATATTATATATTGAGCGAAATAGTGAATTTTTTTTATTTGTTAATAGAACAAAATGCGAAATATACAGCGAATAGCAGGTTTATACTTTTTTATATGAATTTTTTGCTCACAGTTATTGATTCTTTTGCATTTTTTACGACTCGCGAGACTCGCTCACTCATCTATAAAAATAATTAAAAAAGTTTTTTATTTTTTATCATCTAAAACAGAGATGACAATAACTATTAGTCACCTATCTAAATAACACACATCTAAAATAACAATATTTGTTTATTAAAAACAGGGTTTACAATATAGGGCGGTAAGTATATACGTAATTTGATTTTTTGAGTAAAAAAGGAAAATGATTAGATGCGTCGAATTAATAACTGATGTTGAATTCTTCTCTGCTTGGTTTAGTTTAGGCTTTAAAAGCATTAATTGTTTATTGCGAAATCTCTTCGATTTTAGAAAGTGTTTACCCGTCGAGGAAGGCTTTCATTACTTTGGGGATTTTCGTACCTTACCTTTTACAACGCGCTTTGCTTTGAATCAGACGGTCTGTTTTGTACATCCACCCCAATTAATTAATATACAGTTCCGCTTTAACACTCGAGTAGAGAGGTTGTGAAGAGCCAAAATGCTTTAATTTCAGTGATTGTTCATCTAAAAAGGATTACTTGTGCTACCTTTTGAAACCTTTTCTCAACTTTTTCGATCGACTTCTTGTGTTGTGGGAAGTGACGAGTAGAAATTAGTTCGGGGGTTGGAACTCAGATTATATGAATTTTAATTAAATTCCTTTGGATAAATTAGATTAAAGTATATTTAAATCAAAGATGTAGTAACGTGATTTCTCTCGCCGGTTCATGCTGAATATTCATTATTTTACTGACAAAGGAAAAGATTCATTAATACTTATATAAAAGGAAGACACAGGGAAAGATAGAGAAATGAGTTTGAATAGTTACCTAATTTAGAATAAATTACTGCTGATGTTCTCGCTCCTTTTGGATTCGCTGCGATAAGGCGGTGACGGTTTCCTTTGCTGGTGGTTATTGAGTTGTAGACGATTGACCCACTTCCTTATCAGCATTGTCTTAGATCAGTGTTAAAAGAAACACTATAGATGATCTCGATGGTCTTGAAAATTTCAAATATTGTTCTTGCATCACTTGTCCTTGCATGGAGAAAACTGGATATTAGTTAACATAAATTTATCCGGAGGATCAAATATAGGACAATCTTCTCAAATAGTCAACCTGAATATCTGAGATAGTACATAAATAAGCCAATAATTACCCCTATGTTCAAACAGAATATCCAGAATATCCTGCATATTTAGAATTACTATCTTCGAAGACTGTCCTATAGCTTCAAGATGATCAGTTTGACTACCCAGTTTTCTCCGTGTATACATGATAATTACTGAATATTGACAAGCCAATTGCACTTGATCCGGAGTTAAAAGTTTCCATGTTTTTCTTGGTCATGATGATCTTGTTGCTGAATCTCCAAACTGACTCCCTAATTGATTTCTTGTTAGTTTGATTAGGAAGGGCCATTGAGAACCAGCGTTTCAATTTAACATGAGAAGAATAAGAAAAGGATATTGTAATTACAATTTTCGTGGTTTGATACTCTGGCGAGATATAAAATTGAAATTGTAAAGAGGAGATATGGTCTATTTAATTATGGTGATGTGTTTTATCTGTATGCCTTTCAAAATAGAGATGTTTTTATACAATGAAACATAGGGACTTCATACAAGATTTGGTAGCGATCGTTACGATTTTGAATGTGGAGATTGTAAAATGTTTATTATTGAGAAGAGAAAAAGCATAATGCATTAGGATCATGAGAATACGGATGTTGGTAAATACACCAAAGTACAGTTTTCGTAGAAATTGAATGATGAAATTAAATAATAATATAGGGATGTGGATGAAAATACGTGTATGTTTCGTAAAAATTGAATAGTGGGAGAAATGATGAAGTGACGTAAGAATGCTGCAGATTTACAGTAATTATGATGATCGACTTTAAGGATTATAATGTAATACAATTATACAATTTGTTTATAGATTTATTAAATAATACGGGCGTCGTGAGACGTGACACTTGAAATAATAAAAAAAAATTTGCAAACTAAAAAATCAAAAGCAAGAAGTAAATTAATAAGTGAATAAAATGAATTCTTTTCTAAGACTTCTGAATAATTCGATGAAAGATAATTCTGAGCAAAATTTAGGGGCAGATATACACTTGGATTCAAATAATATTAAGACTAACAGTTTTATTTTAAGTAAGGTTAAGTCCCAATTAAATACGATTATCCTTAATTTCAAGTCATCTTCATCGCCACTTAAGCAAATTAATGCAGTTGTATGATTATGATAGCAGACCCCTTCTTAAAAATTATTCAGCTTTATATTCACTAATGAGTTCGGAGAAAAAAGAAGAAATTTTAATTTTGAATTATACCCCTGACTCCAAAAATATAATCGAGAAAGTTTGGTTAATATTAAAAAGTTTGATACTTAACCGAAAAAAAAATAAATTTTTAAAAATATCTTTCAGAAACAGAAAATCTTGAAAAATTTAATACTATCTAATTTTGGTTAAATTCTACAATAGAATTAGAAAGTTGAACGATTCACTCAAATTTTAAAATAGTAGTAAACATGGAATATCCCCGTCGCGCCAGATTTCGTCATTAATCGTGTTATTTGTTTTGTTAATTAACTCTGTGATAAATTCAGCCATTAGAGGACCTCCGTTTACTCGCTTATTTACTCTTTTCTAATCGATATGTGCCGATTTTCTCTTTGTCCACATTCGCATTTTGAATCTCGTTTCACAATCTCAACATGTCTTCTTTTTTTTTTTTTAACCAATATAATTTATGTCGAAATTCCTTTTTTCTATTTAGTAGACAATTTACAGATAAGTTATTTTATTGAAAATGATAATGATAGTTTTTCCGAGAGAGAAAATCGTATCAAGTTGTCTGAAAATGTTACACAAAAATTGAATAAGAATTTAAAAAAAATTGTTTGTTTGAAATAGAACTTATACTTTTTCGAAATATATCCTTTTTGAAAAATAAAATTTCTTTTAACGCTTATATTTTTTAATTTCACCGCAAACGTTTATGGGATGAAATTGTTACTTTTGAAAAGTTCCGCAATATTGCTTTTAGCCATTGTTTTGACAGGTCTGAACCATTTCACTTTTAAAAATTAATTGGAAATCTGTCAAAAAATCTAAAGTTGAAATTTTTGCACAAAGAACGGAAAATTTTACGCCTGTTTGCCCAACGAACCTTCAATTTTTTTATGATATTTTGAAGGTAAAGAAATAATATTCTAAAAATGCGTTTCTTTAAAGGACGAACAACAGCAAAGAGAGAATATAATAATTGGAAGAAACGGTAATAGGACAAATGAAGGAAGACTCTTGACATCAATTTCACTCGATTGCGGGCGCACATATATTGCACAAATTTGCACTAATACTTGCACTAAGCTACAGTCAAGTGCAGAAAATTATATATATATGTTTGTGTGCGTAACATGACTTAGAGTTAAAACTCCTCCGTCTCATGTTTAGGTACGTGGTTTCAAATGTCGTCTTCATCTTTAGGGGAGAACGTGTGGCGACTAGCCACTTGACTCTAATGATCTTCCCACATCGCACAGTTACACGAGTTGCACTTATCAGTCTTCCTACAATTTATCCTAAAGTTTTCAGCAATTCCTGTTAATTCTTGTTGAAAGGCCAAACCATTTGGAGAAAACAGACAATTAGTTCTGTTTGTAAAGTTCCCTTACACTCGTTAATTTTAAACTCTTACTTTAAGGTGAAATATTGAAAATAGGTAGAAAGGCTTTTATAGAATTTATTTATATAATATAATATTATTATAAATAGTTATTTTTATCAACTACTTTTAATCCGCTCTAGAGGCATTAAAATTTAAAAGGTCTACTTTTAGAGCGAGAGGGGCAAAAAACATTTTAATTCTACTTATAAATAATTCCAGTGAAGTTCTGGTGGTTCGAACTTCACCTTTTATTTCACAAAATAACTTTTTTCCTGAATCCTTTCTAAAGTTGACTTTTTCATGCATGTATTGAGTTTTTTTGTTTTACTCCCAGTACATTTTTTATTGCACCATTTTCACAGCTACTGTTAAAAACATATGCGATACTTAGCATAAGAGCAAAAATCCCAACTTTAAGCTATCAATAATAAATTTTTTTGCTAAAATTAGGCCACTTACCTCCGTCTACACGAAACGGAGGTAAATGGCCTAGTTTTAGCAGAAAATATTTATTATTGCGAGCGTAAAGTTGGGAAAACTAAATTTGCTCTTATAGTATAACTGTCATCTGCCCTGTAAATCTGTCTGAATCTGTCAAAAAGTATCGATGTCTAAGAATCGATACCAAGGAATCGATTATTTTTAAAAAGAATCGAAGAATAGATAAATAGTCTGCGCCTGTGTCATGCTCGGCATATAATTAGTTGCTATTGGCGCGTAGTTTAAAATTCTAAAAAATATTATTTTCGTTTATTATAAATAATGTCATTTTAACTTATAGTTATACCAATTATACATCCATTATAATAAATATTTTTAGTAAATAAGAGTCAATAAACTTTCGTCTCATGTAGAAGAAGGTTTATTGACTCTTATTAGCTAAAAATATTCATTATTATGAATGTATAATTAATATAACTAATTTGCTCTTATGGTAAAGTATCACATGCCCTTAAACTGATATTTATGAATCTTGACAAAAATAAAAATAAATTAAGTATATATTCTGTAAAGAAAAAATATCTTATTATTTAAAAATTTTCTATTTACAGATTGTGCACTTAATTAATTTCTTTTTTATCAAGATTAATTCATATTAGTCGATTCTGAACTTCGATTCTTCGTTAAAAAACAAATCGATACGCCGAGAATCGATTCTGAAAATATAATCGATGTCAAAATCGATTCTTCAAGAAGAGAATCGAATCATTTCAAACTTTCAAAGAATCGAGTAGAATCGTCCATCACTAGTGGACATTTGGCAAAAACGGTGGGGTCAAATTTTACACAAATATAATAGATTCTCTCTGATGAGAATGTAAAAAGCTCTTCTACGTAATTGGACGTACATATAAATGTGCACAGAGAGAAAAAAACGTGTCCAAATCATGTTTTCGAGCCGAAGATCGATTCACGAGTGGTACTGGTGTAGTATACTAGTCCTTAATTAAGAGGATCACTGTCAATCTGGCTCTTCAGTGTCATAATGGATATATCTCATGAAAGGACTGGGTTTTTAGGTGCGTCGAAGTACTTTGAGGTGACTCGAGTGTTATTAGCCAAGGCATAATAATGCCGCTTTTTAAATAATTCCCAGCATTCAGCTATTTTCCTTTGTGTCTTAAGTACTAGTTAACTGCTATACAATGCAAGTCATTCGCTCCACAGCACCAGCCCTACAGGTTTTTTCCCGAGTTTTTCTACATTCTCTTGTGCTCGCTTTTGTGTAGTCAGTAGTGACGATAAAATATTTAAAATATTTTTCAATCAACTTCATTCCTCGTCTGAGATTTTTTTACATTTTATGAGAAGCATTTTATATAATTAACAATATCCTTTAAAAAGAGTAAAATAAATATAACGTTTTAAAGAATACATATTTCAATTTAAAAAGTAATAAAAAAGGAATCAAGTCACAATTTACCAAAATTGTGAAAAATCCTGACAAAAAAAAATTGTCCACACTGTAAAATTTCTGAATCTAAAAAAATGAAAAAGTTTTTTTGTTAAAATATACCTACTATATAAAATACTTTGGACAATTTTTAATCAAATTTTTGTCGAACAAAATCTTTTAATTATTTTTAATTTTTATTAACATAAATAAACATATTGTTAAAAATAATTTTTTTGATTATTTAGTTTCGGCAATGTTTTCCAATTCGTGAATTTTCTAACATCGGGAATTTTTTATTTCGAACATTTATTTTCGGGAATGAAGAATTTGAGATTTTTGGGAATAGGTGTTTTCGGTAATTTGCTGAACCATTCTCGAACTGTAATTTTTTCAGAAACAACATTTTTATTTATTCAGATTTAATTGAAAAATTTTGCAATTAACATTAAAATATAGCTGTAGACTTGCAATGAGCAGTGTATTTACTATTCGATTGTTATCGGAGAGTAAATCGATCCCCCAACCTCTGCTTTTATACGACATTCTGAAAATTTATGATTTCAGAGCCTGTAGTCGCCAATAATAATTATTAAGCGACCCTGTTAATTCAATACTTTTAATTATCGAGGATTTGCATGAGCAGAGCGTGGTCGGGAGTCAACTATTTACCCTATTCATGTGCCCTTTGATAGCCCTTGTGTTCACAGAGCGACTGAATATTCATTAAAGTTAAATGCGTAACGAAACTCATCAAACAAGTTATAAACGACTGAAAGTGTTGTGAACATTAAAAAATGTCTTAACTATTTTAATACTATGTTTTAACGTACCGATTTACTAGAAAGTCAATATACGTTTTGTAAGATTTTTACATGAATATTAAGTCGAATTTATCTATAACATGGATTTAACATGTACGCAAGATGGATCTAACATAGATATAAAGTGGATCTGACATGAATATAACATGGATGTAACATTGATGTAACGTTGATATAACATACATGTTACATGAATGTAACATTGGTGTAACGTGAATATAACATAAATGTTACACGAATGTAACATTGATGTAAAGTGGTTATTACGTAAATGTAACATGGATGTAACATTGATGTTACGTGGATATAACATACATGTTACATGAATATAACATGTATGGAACGTCAATGTAACTTGTATGTAAAACGAGTATAACATACCTGTTGCCTGAACGTTAAATTGATGTAAAACTGATATTAAAAAATTAAAGAATTTCATGGAACTTTGGCAAGAAAAACTGCAAGGCAAAATTTGGTTCCGATTGTTTCTAAGATAACATGGATGTAACAAATATGTAACCTTCTTATAACACACTTGAGTAAAGTGTGACTACCAGATCTGCATTAATAATCATACCTTAATAAAACTAATAATGTTCATGTTATTTTGTGTTACAGGAAGAGCGCTCAGAATAGTGAGATTTGACGTGCCCAGTATAATTGATCCTAGATTGGAGAAGGTGACTTTACATTGTGAATATGATCTTGGAGGCTCGGAATTATATTCCGTTCAGTGGTACAAAGATGGATTTGAATTCTTCAAATATATGCCAAATTCGGATCCTCCAGGTTCTTTATACGAAGTTGCCAATGTCTGTGTGGATGACAAACGAAGTGATAGCACAAAAATTACTTTATTAAATCATTGTCCCAAAGGTTAGTCATTTTTCACTTTTATTTATTTGTTAAAATGTTTTAAAGGTGCAATTATATTTTTTAAGGTGTATTATATTTTTTAATAAATAAAGTATTTAAAAAATAATATTTTATGATACAAGTTTTAATTAAATTCGACATAGGTCTTTAGAGTTTCTGTGGTAGTATATGTCAGGAAGGAAATTGAATTTAGTTGGTTCATTTTAAAGAACACTGTCGCATGAAGAACTGAAGAAAACCCGGGATTCTGTTCCCAGGTGGGACGAACTTGGCGGGATCCTATGGTTGCGAGGTTTCCACAGAGGCTCCCAACTTCCTGTCGACCTTTGCGGAAGCAAACATCAGCGTAGCAGTGCCACCCAAAAGCGCGCCAGTTCTCGAGGGCCTAAGACCTTATTACGAGGTTGGCGAAATCCTCAGAGCAGAGTGCACATCCGCTCCCAGTCATCCACCCGCGGTTCTCACCTTTCTTCTCAATGAGAAAGAGGTACGGATTTTCGAATTTCTCCACAATAGGGGAGAACCACCCCATGCGGCGCACATAATAAATAGATCAATTCAATAGAAATGACAATATAATTGATAAACGGTGACACAAGGAAAAAATACTTTTCACGAGATATACTTTTAACCTCTTCAGTTTCAATTTTTTTTCGTTTCTAGAATGAGTAAGAAGTATCTTAAGAATAAAAATAAAAAAAATCGCCATACACATTTTCGAAAAACTTTAACTTTAAAATTCAAAATAAAAAAATTTTTATTTACAAATTTTTTTGTTTTTTATACTTAAGTAAGTTTGGGTTTTCTTCGCAGGTTTCAATATTTTATTTTCATTTATATAATTCAGGAGCGTTGTATTAATCCTTTTTTGGTTCGAAAAGGAAAAAATAGACCTCACGTATACACTTTTTAGAAAAGATTTAATAATTAAGTATTTTAACTGCCGTTGGACTCAATTCTTCCTGTTAATAAAATAAAGCTAAAATATTGATCTATAGGGAATGATACTTGAATATTAAATAAATGTTATATCAATGTTACATAAACGTTACATAAACTTCAAACGAATGTTGCATATATTTTGTTTAAGTATTACAAAAAATTGCACAAATATTATACAAATGGTGCTTACATGTTGTATATATGTTACATAAATGTTATGTGAATGTTACAAGAATTTTACACTTATTTTGCTTAAAGGTTACATAAAAGTAATATAAATGTTGCATTAATGATCATTAAAACAATTATAATGTGTTTAAACATTCAAAACTTACCTAAAACTTAATATAAGCTTTTAATTTTATAATTATAGTTATAAATATTACAAATAATTAACGTAAATAATAATAATAATAATAATAATAATAATAACGATAATAAATGTGAATAACTCTAAAATTGTTCTATCGTAAATGTAAAAGAAAGTACCAAATAATATTAAACAACCTGGCTATAATTTTTACATCACTTTTTAGTATAATCTGAGTAATAACATCGAAAAAATTGCCAGATTCGAATATTGAGTGTATAATTTATATTAACAAATTTAGATTTCAAGTGTTCAAATACGTTACTTTTATTTTATTTATTTACTTTATTTTATTTATTTTACATCTCTTACATTTTTGGTATATTTGTGTTATATCCATGTTATATCCATAATACAACCATGCTACAGCAGTTTTACGTTTTTTTTTACATTTGTGTTACATTTTTAAAAATTTTCATGTTTACTAAATTTGTATCACGTACATGATACATTTATATTTAAATAAATCCCTAAAATTCTTTTAAAACCCTTTGAAATATTTCAAATTTCTTTAAACTGCTTAGTACCTTTTGAAAATTCTTGAATTCTTTTAAAATCCTATGAAATCTTTCTAAATCTTTCAAAACCTGTTGAAATTACTTGAAATCACTTGAAATTACTGAAACTCTTCTAATACACTTGAAAATCTTTGAAATCTCTCTCAAACCTTTCTAAAATGATTGAAATTGTCTTGCATATTTAAATGACCCTAAATTCTTTTCAATTTTAAAGGATTTCAAAATATTTCACAAATGCATGCATAATTCTTATTTTATTAACTTTTTGAAGATCGATTCTTTAAACTAAACTTTTATTTTTGAGGCAAAGGGGAATAAAAGAACCCCAGGCATTTTTAATTTAAAAAATTTGTATTTTACGCTACACTATAATAAGCAATAATGCGGCAAAAGAGTAAAACAAGAATAATCTCGGGAATTCTTAGTTTGAAAAAATTAACAAGCATCTAATAATATTCTTCGGGGTTAAGAATGAATGATAAGAAATTTGCTTATGAATTGGAAGGACACAAGAGCAAAATGGCCGTTAAGCTGTTCTAGTTACTAAACGACCGCGAGTAATTTACTTTTGCGTTTCACCATAGTGGAAAACCGTAGTTTTCGTCGAAGTTCATGACCTCGTAAATTCATGGGTGAGACAAACGGTTGATTTTCTGGCAAGTCCCGCTTCTGGGAACAGGGCAAATCCAATTACGCCAATGGACAACGTTCCGTAATACGATAGGTCGATGCAATGGCGATAGGATATAATTCGGAGTTCACTCACGGAAAATTGATAGAAAAGTTTCTATTGACCTTTTGAACCACTCCACTGACTGATCATTTCATTCCATTCACATGACGTATATTAACTCTTTACTCGCCACGGGATACCGGAAATCAGAAAAAGAGTGAATAATATTATTTCAAAATGTATTACTACAAATAATAAAAGTCCCAATTATTTATTATTATTAAATTGAATATGTGAATCCAATGGAATATTTTATTTTTAATTAATAAAACAAATAGCAATGTTATTAACTTTACATTACATTTTTATTATTGTTTCGTTGAATTTTGTATTACACGTGTTACATCCATGTTATATCTATATTATATTTATCACATTAATAATACTTTTATCTTACATTTCTGTTTCCTTTTTGGCATATTTGTTTTACATCCTTATTATAAGCTGATGTTACGTTATGTCAATGTTACGTCCAAAATATATTTACGTAATGTTAATTAGTGCATTTCGGTTACTTTCATGTTCATTTCTGTTACATTTTTCTGTTATATCCATGATATATATATATATGCGTTAAATGCATTTTACATTAATGTTACATTTATTTTATATGTACGTTACATCCATGTTACACTCTTGTTAATTTTCTTTTACATTTGAGTAACATTACATATTTGTGTCTCAATTTGTGTTGCATCCATTCAAAATGTATTTGACGTTTAATACCTCTATAAATGAATTTTTAAATAATTGTTGTTTCAGGTCAGCAAAAGCTTAACGAGACAGTTGCAGAATGATGGCCATGTAATTGGTAACTTTGTGACAACAACACGACAAGGACTAACAATTCTTTTGGAGCGTCATCACTTTCCGGGAGGAAGTTTGACACTAGCCTGTGAAGCGGTTTTACCAGGAGTGCCAATCATCGGGGCTTTGAGGACTGCAAAATCGGCCACCTTGGCGGCAAATAACCAAAGACTAGCGCAGGAAGCACCTAAAGTTGGGAAGGCCAGATCAACTGCCACTTCCCTTTTGCAGTCCTTATATTTTATTGCATCAATCATTTTTTTAATACACATAACGCAGACATTTGCGTAAAAAATATCAGGAATACAGTGAAAAAACCAATTCCAAAAGACCATGAAGGAATCAAAAAACATACTTAATATAGCGGAGGTAGGAATTGTTTATTTTACACGGAAAGAAATTCTTTTATAAATCCTATCATAAAAAAGAGGTTGTGATTATATCGAAACTGCCTCTATAATCAAATATCTTTAGTAAATATCCCAACATTTTATTTTTATTCTGAAATGTAATATAAATAACCGATTTCCCCAATATGAAAAAGATTATACTATAAATTCTGATATGAGTTTTAACTAAATTTAGAATACAATTTCTTTCCGTGTAGGTAAGAAAGTCTTGTAAATATAATTTCGATATTTAAGTCCCACAGGAATTTAGTTGCGAAACTTTCGTGTACTTTTCTGTAGAAGCGAATTCGAGAAGTTTGAATTGTTTGTTTCGAGTAAAAGTCACTGCTTGCTGATCCGTGAACTGTATTACAATATTGTTGTGGAACAGATTTTGAAGACTGAATTTGTTTAATATAATTATTCTGCTTTAGGGAAGTGATAATAATTTGAAGATGAAAAAGGAACAATTCGCTCCTTAAGAAATTTCTATTTTGGTTAAAAAAGACAATGAAATAATTAATAATTATTATAGAATATGAAACAAATGTATGAATCCACTACCGAATTAACTTCTCTATATCAATTCGAATTTACCTCAATATGTAGGTAAATGGTTTGAGAGAAGCAAATTAAAATACCGAATCCAGTAAAATCGGATGCTGAGAACACAAAATCATGTAGAAAAAAATAAGTCGATGTAACCGTAGTCAGCAACAATTGTTGTAATGTTAAGATATTTATGGATATCTGAAATGGTCCTAAATCCACTGTTGTTACAAAACTGTTACATAAAAGTTATGTAAAATTTAACAGATCGTTATAGTACAATCATATAACAGTTATGTAACAATTTGTAAATCTTACAATTTCGTAACTAGCAAAAATTTGAAACTTAAGTGTTTGGAGTTGCTAATTAACATTCAAAGCGGGACACAAAATATTTCACTATTACATTCCAAATTACATGTATTTGGTTACAATTTCCAAAGATCTTTTTATCGCTTTTTGGATCCGGTATTTTTAATTTTATAATTTTGTAACAATATTCGAATTGAAACTTGTATTTCAGACGCAAGTCATTTCTTATTTTCCCATTATAAACTATATTGAAGATTTATTATCATTAGTTAGTGCTACTTATATTTTTGGCTGAATACTGCCTAGCACTCCTAACATTTCAGTAACATCTGCTAATGCTTACTGTGGAACGATTAAATGATTCTCGTGACTATATTTCTTATGTCACATTGTTGTAAATAATGTAAGATTTGATCAGAATGTCGATATAATTTAGACGTATAAAATAAGTACTGGAGCACAAGTTACATAACTGTTATGTAACCTGAATGTAAAAAAATTGTAACCTCGCTGTTATGTAACGAATATTAATACATAATATAAACATATTTTGTAAATGTTATATTACAAGTACATGTTACTTAATTTACTACTACTCTGGCGAAAACTTCTGATAGATGAATGAATGAATAGGATGAATCCGAGCCATTTCGAACCATTTCATTCACCCGAATGAATCCGAGGCTAATCTCAACCAACTTTTCAACCTGAATCAATACGAATTTTAAATTCGAACGATTCAAATTTTTTATTTCAGATTAGATCGGATTCAATCGGATAAGAATTGAGATTTTGACAACGGATATCAATTTTTACTTTAACTTTGGATTGGATCGGATTGATCTGGTTAGGAATTTTTGTTTTTACTTTGAAATGAAATTTTCGCCAGTGTAGGTAAATATTACACAATTATTATACATAACAGTTACGTAACACAGTTTTCCATCATTCAGGGAATGGACTGAAGGGTGCTTTAAAATCTGAAGATTACACAGTTATTTTTAAGAATTACTTATTGTTCTTTTTCAATTTGTAAAAAATAATATTGTAGGATATATTTAACCCGAGGTATAAAAGACGATTAAAGCATTAAACAAATATAAAAAAATTATCTCTTTTCTCTCCTATATGATAAAAGGAAAATAAGTGCACTGGAAAATTAGGCTAATGGGAAAAACGCTGATTATCGGAAGGAAAGATAAAAGAATAAAAAGTGTGATAAGAAGAAACGTCTTCAATTGGACTCGATATCGAGATTAATTAACGACCACAGAATAAAAAGAAATGCGATCTTCGTTCCAGGAGTTCGTGTTCCCGATTGAAAATATAACGAGACAGGAATCGATTTACCGCCTCGATGATTAACGGTAAGTCGACTCTGTTATATTCATACTTTAATATGCAGTACATTTTGATTTATTGCCAAATAATACAGTATGAGCTAACATAATCCTTCACCTCTTTAGTAAGTTAGTTTAAAATTTCCTATACAATTTATATTGTGTTTTGCTGCTTGAATGAAATTCGAATCCGAATCAATTCGAAATTTTCGGAATCATTCGGATTGATTCAGATAGACCGGATTTATTCGAATTCAAAGTTCGGATTAATTCTGATTGATATGGATTGGCGGATTCATTCGGATTCAGTTGGATTAAAGATTCTTTGAATGGGTTTTGGATTAATTTGGATTGATTCGGAATGAATTTCAATCCGAAACTTTCGCTAGGGGGAATATTAAACAATTTCAAAGGATCTTAAAAGAATTCCAGAGAGAGTTTGAATATGTAAATCACCGGGCGTGAATTGAAAATAATCAAACTAATACACAGTTTCCTGATCAACAACCTCGTTAAACAACAATTTAAAAGGGTTAAGGTTACATAACATTTACATAACTGTCTGAAAGAACCTTAATGGAAATCCAATGAAGCAGTGGAGCTTTTTCCTTTCTAATGAAATTGGTACTCGCGTAGCAGCTTAATAACTTTCAATTCAAAAAGAAACTTACGAGATTAAACTTTCCGGAAATTGCATTAAAAACTCAATTCGATATTATATGATCTAATGAAGATATACGCAGGACCGTAGATGAGGTGTTTCTTAGCTGCCGGATACTTTGCAGCCAACTATGGGCTGTGAAGTGGGAGTTGAGGGGGAGGGAAGAGTTGGAGAAGAGGATGCGATATTAATATAGGGTGCAAGGAGGAGCCTTTTACGACGACGTTTATAACCACTATTATCTTATTATAAAGTCGTTATCTTATTAGTGAATCTCCATGGCGCTTTCTTCCTTCCTACGCAGCGTCTCGGGAAAATTAAGTTCTATCGAATCAAACTGGATGGTTCGGAGTGTTTTTCAAGATTTTATAATCGCAGTGCAAGATTGGGTTTGCAATTTATATTCGTGTTACATTCATGTTGTATCTGTGTTATATATGATGCGTAGTTTTTCAAATGTATACCCACTAGGAAAGAGATGTCCAGTGCGAGAGCAAATGAATAAAAATCTGTAAGTTCGTCAATTCCCTCTCTTACCACTTGTAATGGATCGAGTCTCCTCGGCTACCGGACGGTCGAAGCCGAGCGGCCCCGAAAGACGCTGAAGCCTCGCGCTATTCGCTAGTGGCGAAATGAGAAGAGGTGCAGCGCTTGGAGTTAGAGAAGGGGAAAAACGAGAGAAAAGGGAAGCGAGAAATATCGATATATGTATATTGATATGTTTATTATTTATTTACACTCGAGTCTCTCAAATGTCAACTTCCGAAATCTCAAGTTCTCCCAAATGTCATGTCAGTTTTCTCTCAAATGTTCAGTGCGTCTTCCTCAAATCCCACTTGACAACCACTGCGCACGCGTTGCTCTCGGCATCTGATTGATTGCTATTCGCCTACAATTTAAAATGTTAAAAAATATTATATTACACGCAATACACATGTGCAATTGATGTGACTATAGAAATAAAGCATTTCTTGACATTTGGGAGACATTTTCTGCAACTGGACCCCCACCGCTTGAGGTAGGGGAGCTGGTGCGGCATTGTTATAACAGGAGGATCCTGCAGGGAAGCCCGAAAACGCGGCGTGCCGGAACAGCTCCTAGACTGGATCCAAAGCATGCTGCAGTATAGGCTTGGTCGTGGATGGATTACTCCAGAATCTGAACGAGGAGGGTTTTTATGCTCAAGGTTATGCGGACGACTTCGTGATTCTAAACAGGGGAGCCCATCTGGACACTCTGATGGAGCTTACAAAGTCGGCCCTGCGTATTGTGGAGTTCTCTATTGTGCATGGCACCAGGGCTGTCGATAAATCCAGACTGAACTGGGCGGGGCATCTTGAAGCGCAATGTAGAAGGTTCATTATAACCTTCTGGCTGTGCAGAAGGGCCTTTGGGAGAAAATGGGGACTGAGGCCAAGAATGATCGCTTGGTTGTCCTCAGTGGTTCTGAAACCAAGGTTACTCTACGCAGCCGTGTTCTGATGGCCAAGGGTGCAGCTTAAGATGAGCCAAGCGAAGCTGAGCCGCCTGCAAACGCTTATATTCAGGGCTGTTACCGGAGCAATGAGGACCACGCCAACAGCGGCAGTTGGCCTTATTCTCTGTGAGGAGCCCCTGCATAAAGCGATAGCTGCGGGGGCGGCTCGGACGATTGGACGTCTTGTTGCGTCGGGTAAATGGTCGCAGGCGATTAGACACACTAGGCTCCCTAAAGACATTGCTAGTCTACCAACTCTAAGGATGCGGCAGAATAGAATAACAAGAAGGTACAGTTTCAACAAACTCTTCCGGAGATGCATCCAAGAAAAGGTGGCGTGGGAGAAGGAGTAGGGACCCTCCTGCAAGGTTTCATCGTGTATACCGTTGGCTCCAAGGGGGAGGGCTGGACGGGAGCTGGTCTGTATGACAGCGCAGGCAAAAGGGGTTTGGAGATCCCACCGGGGCAGTATCCCCGACGAGATAATTATTGATAATTAGAATAATAATTAGAATAATATCTCCAGTGTTTCATGTGGAAGTATTTGTCATCCTCCGATGCGCTTAAATTCGGGTAGGCAAAAACGGGAGTGCAAAAAGGCTCTCAAACAACTTTCGTAAAATAACAGGGTGGCCCTAATATGGGTCCCTAGTGATACAGGGATCAAGGGCAACGAAAAAGCGGATCAATTGGCTAAAAGAGGAGCGGCAGGTAAGTCGATTCGCCTAGAACCCTTTCTGGGCTTGGCATTCTGCTGTACCAGGCTCGAGATCCAAAAGTGGGTGGTGCAATAGCACAACAATTACTAGGCTCAAGAAAACGGTTGTAGGTAGGCCAGAGCCATCCTGGGCGGTCGCCGTAGGAAGGATTTGGCCTGTACCATTCTAAATTGGCCCAAGAAAGATGTAAGGATAATGGTACAGATGCTCACAGGCACAACCATTTGAATTACCATAAGGCCCCACGGGGGTGGGGCTCCTCTCCCGATCATTCAACTAACTAACTAACTAACTATGTATTTTCAAACATCCGTACTATTAATTATGATACAATACATATATTTTGCTGAATTTCAATACCAAGGCTTTATGCAATTATAATGTTTCTATTTACATGATTCTGGATCGGGTATTTCACGAGCGAAGTGAAATTTTCTGGTGCAAGCTAAATGAAGATTAATAAATAGATAGGGTTTACACAATTAATAAATAGAGAGGGTTTACACAATGTTCTATTTGAAGTAGTGCGAGACCATGTATTCCAAATGGATACTATAGCTTTCATTTTATGGATGAAAAACTCTTTACATGGTATTGACGACCGAAGTATTCGTTTCATACTGCCTCTTCGATCAGGTTTTCGAACAGATTAATTGTGCACTCCAAGAGCATGATGGAAAAAATTAAATCGACATTATTGGAATAAATTTTGTTCCAACCTTTTAATAGGACTTTTGATAGTTTCTAGCCTTTAACAGGTCATGAAATTCTCGACTAAGGAATTTTTACAGTCCCCCTTCCAAAAAAAAAGTTTTCTTTACATTTTTTATCTGAATAAGCATATTGGAAGAAATCTAGTTTCTCGATAGCAGGACTTGGACTTATATCTTTTTTCGAAAAAAAGAAAGTAATGACGGTGATGGATTAATACGATAAAAATGTTGAAGTAAATTGAAATGATATGATTTTTTTCGGTGCCCAAAGTCTATAGGGTGGTAAGATTTCTAGGTAAGTAAGAGGTATCTCATTTTAAATATTTCTTTAAATTTTTTAAATCCATGTGACGCACGTACAAACTTTCATTAATCTTTGAGAAACGAAGTTCTAAAATAACACATTCTTTCCTTTATACCAAGCAAAACTTTGACTTCTTAATCTTTAATTAGCAAAGAACAAAACTTTCCTCTTGGCCTACTTTTCAAAAAAATTTTTAATTTGTTCTTTTAATATAGATTTTTTAACGTACGGTAACTGCAGAATACTTGTTTTTAATTACTAACACTCCACCACTCTTTTTCCTCAACTTACTTTATCGTAATTTTAGCTGTTCCATACCGCAAGTTAATTAGTACTACGTGAGCCAACTTGACCCTTTACAATCCCTGACGGCAATTTTTACGAGAACCCGTTTACCCGTCGAGTCGTTAACCAGCTCGTAAAGCACTTTATCGAGTAACGTGGTGCTATCGGAAAATTCGTCAATTCAGTGAATCTCGTCGTGGGAATAGACGCGAGTAGAGCACAGCGAACTTGAATCAAATTCACTGAGAAAACTGGATATTAGGAATCAATATCTGAAAATTTTACTATATTGGACAGCTCTGCCACCTAGATATTGAGGTGTTATATCCACATATTAAAATTTGATATTCAGGTATTAAACTTTGATATTCAGATATCAAAATTAAAATATAAGGAAATTTCCTACCTCGGGATCAATATTCCCATAGTTCGCTTAAGATATCACGAAAGTGGTTGATGAATATTTATTCTGAGAAAATCATGAAATTGGGATGTAAGGAAAGCTTTGCTAGAACTTAAACAAAGCAAAGAAATTATGAAATAAACAAGTTACATACATTATAAATACGTATAGAAGAACGGAAACGATTCAAGTTCTATTCATTTTTTACCTTTTTTAGTTGACTGCAAAACAAAAGCCTAAGATTATAACTCTATTTCCGTTTACTTTCCTTGAGGACGATGAAAGGGCAGAAATAGAGTGGAAATACAAAGTGAAAGAAAGAGAATGGATATGGAAATTGCAGTGCAATTGTGGAAGCAAACCTGTGACGGATAATAATTCACATGTGAAGAGTTGCTACTACCAATTATTTGCACGCAAGTTAACTTACAGCTTTATCGCTCTTTTCTCTTTGTGAATCATAATTTAGTATTTTGCATGAAAGGCATGAAAGGAACTGTCCATATAATATAGAGTCGCATGAAAACATAATAAACATATAATTTCGTAATTTGCTCCACTGATATTCATATACATAAATTCAACCAAATTGACATTACCAAATGGTTCCAAATGGACACGAAGTTTTTAGACTATTATTTACATTAAGATTACTTTCGTATGTGTTTATATCCTAAAAAAAGACGTGAATTCTCTTGTATTCTTTTACATTTAGCAACTTGTACCTGTAATTATCATGCTATATAACTTTTTTCTATAAAAAAAGTACATACAAATGGTTTTATGATTCATCGATTGCTAAGGTCGAAGGGGAATTGATTTGAGTGCATTTTGAAACAATCTTTCAGAGACCGAGTTCATAAAAGTTGAAGGTCAAGAAAAGTTGAGGCGATGAAGAAGAAAGATTGATTCTTAGAAGAAGCAATGGGGATTAGAAGCCCTGTTTAGTATTGGGGAAGCGTTTCGCCATCTTTAAGGCCACAAGAGTGCTGATAATCTCAGGGGATCTTCCCCATTTGTATGGGAGTTTCGCCTTTTATCACAATCCCAAGGGAATTTCTCGAACGCAGTTGATTTTCATGAAAACGGTGCGTGTTCTTGTCATGGAAAAAAAATATAATGTTTTAATTTAAAATTTAGAAACTTTCTACATTTCTGATGTGTTTCTTATCTGATGTGATTCAATTTGTGTCCAAATTGAAAAAATAAATAAATAAAACCCTCCAAAAATATGTGGAAAAGTCCCACTCCGGGAATAAAATCTATATAAAATCTATTACTCGAATTTCACACGCCCGTTATAAAATTAATTTTTCACGGCTGGACATTCCTTCGAGATTTATTCAACTACAATTAAAGTAGGGAAGAGCCATGCTTTAGGCCAATAAGCGGCCACTCGTTGACAGTGGAGCTCTGGTTCCCGCAACTGGACGGCTAATTTATTTTTGCCATCTGACCCTGTTCTCCTCGAAAAATCGATGCCATAGACTCTCCCCACAGTGCTTCGATAGCTTTTGATCCCCTTGAGAATTCCATGCCCCCACCCCCTCTTATACATGCGGGTATACTATCGCATCGACCATCGAACGCTTTATCCACCTTTCCTGGATGCGCGAGTCCCGTTTGACGTTTCACGCTACCAACATTACCCACGGGATTGTCCCTCGCCCGTCCCTCCTGCTATTCGACAAGTACATACTATTTCGTGCCCAGAATTCATCACGAGGTATCGCTGAAAATGGATTGCGCAAGGGGTATGTGATAATGCATTTTTGCTTTCATATAAATGATCCAGTGTAATAATTCCTTGATAAAGTTATTGGCATTTACTCATGTAAAGAATTTTTTCATTTATTCTATAAGCAGAAAAAGAACAAATGCATTTTTGCTTTCATATAAATGATCCAGTGTAATAATTCCTTCATAAAGTTAATGGCATTTACTCATGTAAAGAATTTTTTCATTTATTCTATAAGCAGAAAAAGAACAAAATTTCAGTTTTTAAACACGCAGACAGCATTATCGTGGCGTTTCAGTGTACTTTTTAAATAGGACTTCCCGTGTTCTATTTGACTGTCTTCCCAGATTTTCGATTAAACTTTCATTTCACTAGCAGTTGCTTAAAGCAGTTATGTCCAATGCGAGGTTTTCGCGGTTCTCCTTCTCTTCTATCTTTCCCCCTTCTCCAAGCGTTCCATCCAGATTTCTGCTCTTCTCGTTTCGCCACTGGCCAATATAGCGCGAGAATCGAGCGGCCTTCGGGGCCACTCGGCTTCGACCGCTCGGCAACCGAGGAGACTCGACCCATCAAATGTAGTAAGAGAGGGGATTGACGAGTTAACAGGTTTTTGCTCATTTATTCTCGCGTTGGACATCTCTGGACATCATTGAACATACGTATTACTGGCACTTAAGTAAGTCAAATCATACATCACAGGTTTTGCAAAAAATTGCCTAAACTAAACTTAATCTACGCATTTCCTATAGTTTAAATAAACGGAAATCTTAGATATCTTTGATCATATTGCAACATTTGATAGTCTTCCCGGTAATAAAATTAATATTTTCAGATTCCAACGACACAAAAAAGTGAAAATTTTTAATTTAATTAAATAATTTAATTAAAGGGTTTTTTTAAAACGAAAACTGATGTATTATACTTTAAGAGTAAAGGTTTTTCTCTCGATTTTTCTGAAACGTGAATCCCGTGAAACGTTATTCTAACAATAAGATTCAATTCATTAGAAAGTCTTGCAATGTGATGTTTCTCCTTAAAATCGATTTATTGCGATTATCGTTGCTTAAAAATTTATTTTTACTTTAAAGGCATTTAACTAGTCATAATGCTTCTTAATTCCTCTTGCGCTTAGGGATTCGCATAGCAACACATAAAAAGGCGCGTCTTATTCTAGCTAATTTATTCTTACTCTCGCTTACTTAGCCTTATTCTCGATTCCGCGAAAGTCGTGGTGGTCATATGCTCGGCAAGAAGAGAGGGAAGCGAGGGCTATCGCTTTTTTCTCCTTGTCCGCACTTTCGTACCTCACAATGCTTAATTCGTGTTAAACTGGCTTATTTGGGCTTATTCTATGAAGATTCGCTCGGATTCACCTTTTAAATAAGCATATTCGTGTTTTCACGCGACAATTTCATGGATTAATCGATAAATGAAAGATTCATCGCTAAATACGAAAGATTTGAGAGTGAACACGGCAACTCACGACGGCTCTCGGATACCTGACGATCGAAACCGAACGAATCCGAGAGTGTCCAATCCGAAATGAGAAGAGGAGCGAAGCGAGTTCGGAGAAGTGCTCGCGGATATAAAGGAGAAGAAAAGCAAGGCAGTGGAAGAAGCACTGAAAGTACATAGTCCGTGGATATCCCTGTATTAAAGTATTGTTTTTTGTCTAGATTTGTTCAAAATTGAATTTACTTTAATTCGTTTCCTGAACTTTACCCTTTGACAACGTTCACCACAATTTAGTTTCAGAATTAACTGTGACGAACTGTTAAACGAAGTACAAACCTTCGTTCAACAGGTGCACGTGGAACGTCAAATAAGGTTATACAGAAGGCAATGTTAACGATATAGTTCAACTGATATTTACTAAAATAAGTAGGTAAAATAAGACCCTATTAGTAATTTGAAAAAAAATATTGGAGTTAGTCAGGAAACTTCTTATGGTAAACACATCTCTTTCAGCATTTTTCTCCAATAATTAATGAGCTTCGCTGGTTCATGTAAAAAGAAAAGAAAGAAAAAATTTGGGGCAAGTCTTCGATCCAATCCTGACCGAAAATGCTGTGGAGACTGTGGAAAATTCTGTGGATGTTGAGTGGTTGGAAAGAGAATTAATGGTTAGGGGGTAGAGGGAGGGGGCGGTATTTGATTAGTACGAAACGAAATTTCATAATCCGTAACACGCGCATGTCTTTCATCTACTGACGTTGGTACAAGAAGTCAGTTTATGTGAGAAAGAAGGAGAGGAATATCGAGATGATAAGGAAGAAGAAGGGTTGCAAGCGATCCTTGGTGCAGGGTGAGATCGATGTCGGCTAGCTTAAGCAAGTATACCTATTCCGTTCAAAGTTCCGTCGAGAATACTACCCCTTCTCTGAGGTCGACGACTCCCCCCC